>JAEAOA010002175.1:2360000-2912500 GCA_016746295.1 Potamilus streckersoni
GGTACAAAATCAGATTAGTAACCCCCATTTCCTAATATACATTTAATTCCTATTGGATCTGGGGCCTTTGCCCACAAGGAAGAGATTGGCTCTTGACTTCTGGACCAGACTACATTATAGTGAGGTCATACCTGCAGAACTTGGACTTACTTTATTATCAAGGTTGGATCTAAAAGGAGGAAAACGGATAGACCATCCCCGTAATGCTCAAAGGGCATTAAATCATCCTAAGCTACTACTAGAGAAGGCCAAGTTTCTCCTTCCACTGAGTCTCTCCCTAAGCAGAAAGACATCAGGTCAAGTAGTCCTGCCACCTAGTTAAAAATCCATGTTGAAGATGTCATTTCTGTCCTCATATAAGCCAACAAGTTTAACACTGAGCAGAAAGATGTAGTACCCCCTAACTTCATGTACCTTCCCTTTTTCAGCCATTGATTAAGGAGGCAAAGGTAGTGGAATCCTGGTTGTTTGATAAGCAGTGAATGATCTTGATCTGTGTCTCGAACCTTCAGATTCATCTGATTCCAAAACTCATTCAACATTAGAGAATCTTTCTGGAACAAAATATCAACTAGCTATATTGCCCTTCTTCAGTCATTTATGATCAAGAAGCATTTGCAAAGGATTAGATAGGGCCAAGCTTTTGCTAGACAATGCAGGGGAAGGTCTGTCACTCCATTTATGTTATGATCTATGGTAGCTGCTTCTGTCTACAAGGTTCATACTCCTTTCTGGCCCACAAAAACTCCCTTTTCAGATACCTAAGCAGCTCAAGTGAATATATATATATATATATATATATATATATATATATATATATATATATATATATATATATATATATATATATATATATATATATATATATGGGAACCTATGTCACATTATAGCAAAATGACTAGAATCTATAGAACATATGGCTAGGTCTTTAGCACCCTTTGAGTATCTTACACTCGAGAGTTTTCTTGCTAGTCTTAGCGTCTGTGAGTCGAAGGAACAAATTCCTTGACCTAGGCATAAAGCAAGGGCTATATCAGGTTCATTGGAAATTGTGAAGCAGTTTTTCTTCTCTGTCAACAAGATTTGTTTAGCAAAATGAAAAACAAAACAACAGCTTTCTTCAGTTGTCTAACTCTTGATTGAATTTCTCAGTCTCAGTTTTATCTGTGCTGGTAATGACCAATATAGAATTATGTCTAGTTAGTTCTCAGCATTTTTACTTGGCAGACTCTGAATGGAGAAAGAAAGGTACGAAATGTCCTTACCTAACCATTGAGGTTCAGATGATATTTCAGCTGAAACCATTTCTAGGTGGATTGCATTAAGTATCTAGAGAGGTGACGAATCCATTACTTACTGGGACCCGCCCTTTGTGTTAATTAAAGCCTATATGTCGTGTTATTGCTTCTTCTTGTGTCTGTCTAATTCATCTTTAGATGATGTGAAGAAAGCCATGTTCTAACACTCTTAAATTACTTTCTCTTCCTTTTACCCTCACTAGCCCATCAAAGTAAAATCATTTTCATACTGGGCCCAATCATGTTCATACTGGGCCCAATCATTTTCATACTGGGCCCAGTCATTTTCACACTGGGCCCAATCATTTTCATATTGGGCCCAATCATTTTCATCATTTTCATACTGGGCCCAGGCATTTTTATGCTGGGCCTAATCATTGTTGCTGAAAAAGTGGCCCATGTAGATGTCTTCCCTCAATAAACTCCCGGTCTTTTGTGAGGTGAGCATTCCTTGTGTTTCTTTTTTATTCACCAGTTTTAGGATCATCATACCTCCCACAAATTCAGTTATGCAGTAGCAGCAGGTATGTTATTACTAATCTTAAAATGTAGTTTTGTTGGGTAACTATTTTTAATGTAATACTTACCAGTTACTTGTAATACTTGCCAGCTTCCCGTCTCCCTCCCCACACTGATGTTGTACCTTAAGCTGTTCCCTCAAATATATGACAGGTTCTTTCATGCATGCCCAAGATGTACAGAGTTCTTGTGCAGGGTGATCCAAAGTTCTGGACGATTCTGGTTCACCTAATGGAAGAACAGAATTGTCCCTCGGTTTAGTATTTTCCTTGTTTAAAGGTACTAGCTATAAAATGGCAACAGTAAAGTGATACATCATTAACATTATTTTCACTTCTCCTCTCTCCTCCTCCGTCAAGAAAAAAACCAACTAAATTTCAAACCTATCCCAAACTTTGTTCATGGCCTGCATTTAGAATAATAAAAAGGCCTTAAATCAGAAAATCAAGGGTTGAGGTAATTGTGACTGAAGGAAGAAATGTTTTTTTTTTCTCACAATAACATTAATTCTACTTCGTAGACTTGGAACAAACTTTGTGGATAGGAAGGAGGAACCATGTAAAATGTGAGATTAAAAGATCAAAGAATATGGTCACTGACTTAAGAACATTGGTTTCTACACATAAATTTCAGTCCACAACTGTCAACATTATCAACGATTGTGGATTGGTAAGAAGAAGGATATAGATTTGTTGGTCTAATGTGAAGGCCACTGACTGAAGTCAACAGCAGCCAAAGACAAACTCTATATGGGCTTTCATTGCAGCCTATCTACTGTGTGGGGGTGGGAACTATAAGTTGTTAAATAATAATAGCTAAGAGCTGATTAGAAAGGCAAGGTGGTTATAATTTTTGGTAGAAACAATATCCTTTTGGAGGTCATTTTGCTATAGTACAACCTATTGTGCAACAGACTGGGCTTCCGTTTACTATTAATTAGCTCCCTCAGCAGTGTCTGTGCTTGGAATTGTTTTGCTCAAGTGGTAAATTATTTGAGAGTTCATTTATTGATTAACACTCCTTCAAAATACTGTATGTGTACAGATTTAATGGAGATGAATATAGTTTTTGTTCTTTGGGGTTTATGCCATTTAGCAGCACGTGATAGGTTATACATGGAACCAGTTTAACTGGTGGAGGAAGAACCTGGAATAATTCGGTAAGAACCGCCAATCCAAAGGAAGTTATTGGCAAGCTTTCTTACATAACCACATTGTCTGAGCCCAGGACTAGAACTCACGGGGACAAAGGCAGTGATCATTAAAGGCAAGTGCTTTAAAACACTTGGTCACATAGGGACCCCCTGGAAATGCCTAGATGTGGAGTTTACCGCAAAAAAAGGAAGCTAGAGGTATTTTATGTTGATCTCTGTCTATGTGTATGAATTCTGGTTATAGTTATGGAAAATGGAAAGGCCAACATTTTTCCATATCGGCAAAAATTATCTAGATATTTTGATAAAGTAATCATTTTACAAGAGAAGGTTACTAAAAAAAATTACATCAGCTCTAAAACCACAAATGCATTGTGTGAGTACAACAGCAAACAAGAGTAAATCAACTCCTGAAAGAAGAAAAATCAGCAAGTGGAATGGGCCAATGAAGACCATGAACTGGCATTAAGGCTTCTTCATAGGGTGAAGATGATCCTTTAAAAAACTTGGTCTACATATATGTTCAACTTATCAGGTCTTACACAAATAAATTGCACCCCTGGAGACTCTGGGGTGTATTGAATGGTCCCTAAAGTAAATGAGCCAGCATTCATGCTTCTTTGTAGGCTAAAGATGATTCCTCCCAAAAAGCTTGATACTGGGTCAGTGCTCAGCTTATCAAGAAATAGACCAAACAATGGCTCTCATTTCCCCGTGGGACGTATAATATGCCCAAAGCCACCTCCAGATTGTCTGAAATGGCAATTGAATTATGTAAACATCTTTTAGCCCTGCTGTGTGTCTCATAATTACATTCCAGCAGAGTAAGGTCTTGGACCTTTGAAAAGAGTGGTTTGTATTTTCAAATAAATTGACTGTTTTTGACTGATTTCGCCACTATATTTGTTTTGTATACCTTTTTCAGAATACCTAAAATTACTCAGCAATATTTGGCCGGGATTGTGTTGATGTGTCATTAAACCTCGTACGTTCATACATACATACATACATACATACATACATACATACATACATACATACATACATACATACATACATACATACATACATACATACATACATACATACATACATACATACATGCATGCATCTATTCACGCACACACACACACATATACACACACATTGGTGAACTATATGTGATACATGTATTTCATAATTTTTGGAAAGATGGGGCTTGTGATTATTTAAAACTACTGAGTTCATTGTACTAATTTTACATTGCAGGACTACATTTATTTATTGGAACATAACACGCTAAGTTTTCAACAATATTAATCAAGCTGCTGAACCTGTGCAATAGATGTATGATGTAAACGGCAAAACGGCATTCTTAAACTACGCTTCATTTATAGCACAATGGCAGATTTTACTGTTGTTGTTGATGATGATGATAGACTTTACTCACTCTCTATAGAAATATCTGTAAAAACCAAAGTTATTACCATGCAGACACAGTTTTTGCAAATCTTGTCTAAGTGACTACATTTTGAATACATCCCAACGAGTTTCTGGAACTTTGACAAGTTTTCTCTGTCCGTGCTGTCGTACTGAAATCAATCCACCAAGTAGCAAATTAAATATTCAGGAATGGGCAAAAAGGTTTCCTGATGACTCTTATATGGAGTTGGAGAAGATAGGGAAAACTTGTTTTTGCAACCCATGCAAAGGATATGAGTGCTCAGTAATGGCATATTTTTGTTTAAATTGTGAGGAATATATGTGTGGAGTATGCAACAAAGTTCACCAATCGCTGAAGATTACCTAGGGTCATATAGTTTGAATTATTAAAAAAAAACCATACCAGTGCAATGAAGATGGATGCCCTTCAGTGCTGTGAGAACAACTCCAAAATGTCCAAATATCTTGGACCTGCTATGCAGTACGTCTGCAAAGATCATCGAAAGCCATGTGCGTTTTGATGCCATCTTCAGCATAAGGACTGTACAAATGTTGCAGAAATCTCAGTACTTGTAGGAGACTCATGAGAAATGCCCAAGATATTCTGGAGGAGCTGAAGCAGATTCAGATAGACCTAAATAGGATAAGACAATTTATGAAAAAAACATACATCCAGAATTCATACAGCTGTGCACAAATCAAAGAAAAGCTAAAAAAAATCAAGAACAAATCGTGAAAAATGTTGTTATTGTTTCATCAACAGCAATTAGTAGGGTTTCTTATGAGCATAAAAGAGAGCATGAAAGAATAAAAAAAATGGTATCAACACTACTTGCCCAGTTAGAATTTGCCTGGACTAATAACCAAAAAGAAGATATCTTCCTCACGTATCAAAATGTTTTGTAGTATCTGAGCATCCTCCGAACTGATCAATATGAAAATCTTGGAATAATTCTGACATTTTGTTTGTGCCAAATAAGGATTCTCAAGATTTGTGTCAGAGGTCGGAGCTCAGAGAAGTGGCGATAAGCAAAGAGAAGTGCGCCCTACAACAGGCATTGGATTTAGTAGGAAGCCAGAAATACAACTTGCAGCATTTGTTTAATGTCAATCAGGTTTCAGAAAGTGTGCACACAGTTCTCTTCATTAAAAAAGACAAACTGCTTCTTTTGGATTTCAGTCTCAAGTCTCTCAAATTAATATGTAGTGGAGGGAAACTTGTTTTTGAAACATCCATCGATGGAATTCCAGAATTTATGACAAGAATTGACAACAGACGAACTGCTGTTGCTGATTCAGGAAATGTACAAATACATTTTTAGGAACTTGCAGATAACATGAAACACTTGTCATCAATAAAAGGAGAATCAAAGATGATGGGAATTACGTATCTAATTGGTATCTTTTTATTGGCCTGCTATGACTCTTGGATCAGAATGGAGAAAGGATACAATATCTGGATAAGAATAGTAGAGGTGAAGTTTTCTTTTCTGAGATAAAGTTCCTTTGGACCAAAAGGTGTATGTGGCAGACTGAGAAGATGAAGATTCGTGGTTTCAAGTTACTTTGTGCTACAAACCTTCTTCAGCAATACCCAGTTTTCATATACTCTCACCCAGATCTAAATTGTCCGACTGGTATGGTGGTATATAAAGCTGGTAATTTGCTTGTATGTAGATTTTTTAAAACAACATCCATTTAGTTGATAGACAAGGATACTATCTTAGAATATTACTGAAAGAAATAAATTATCTACATTGTATTGAATTGAATTGTGATGGGAAAATACTTCTTGTATCCCAAAGTGACTCTGATAATCCAGAGCAGTAATTTAAGAAAGTGTTTGAACAATCCACTTCTTAGAGAATTCTTTAAGAAAAGTGTTTCGGAACTAATATTATTCTTGCAGTTAAATGTAAATAGTGTGACCTTGACGTAGTAAAGTATATGACACTTTATGCATCTAGATAGGGGCATTCAATTCTATGGACGTTGTTGAAAAGCTGATTATCTGCTACATATATACTGTAAAGTATGCAAACAAAATTGAAAATTATTAAGCACTGAATACTGAAAAGTGTGTTAACTATGCCCTCCGTATTCCAGAAAAGGTGTGCATTCCATCCATCCAGGCCAAAAGCAATTTTTAGCCTACCAGATAAACACCAGGCATGGTTCTATATTTTTTTTAAAAAATCGTCTTGTGCCTTGGTTAGCACTTTCCACTGGAGGTTGTATTTAAGTTCAGACTTTGACCAAACACTTAATGGGGCAGGGAATGGGCAGTTTTTACGCACAAATTTAATGCTGCAATCACCGGAATAGATTTTTTAAATAAAAAAATATAAAAAATAAAATACACAAGCGAGGTAAAAAAAAAAGAAGTCCATATTTTGGGATTCCTATATTAAAACAGAACATCAGAATAATATCCACTTGACCAGAGAAGTCAATGGCAATTCATATCACAAAGAGTTTATACTCCCCAACCCAATTTTCACATATGAAGGTCATTTTTGACACCATGTGGTTCTCACAGTACAAAAACAAGTCCTTTTCCTAAATGATAATTCTGCAAAATAGTGTGTATCAAACAGGCTGATGAAGCTGAAAATATCTGTCATCCAAGCTGTTTTTGAGATATTCTACTTGCCCTTTACCCACATGTTTACTGCTATGCTAGGCTAGCTTTTCTTCCTAGCTAGCTATTGGTATTTCACTATCTACATACTGCAGAGTAACTATGGAAGGTGTATGTGCCTGAACAATACAATCCCAAAAACACTTAGTTCGTATATATATTCATATCTTTAATTAGTAAACAATAAGAGCTGAAAGAATAAGTTTTTAAAAAAAACTTACCAGGGGCCAATTTACTAAACTGGCCCCTGCCAACTAAGATCTTTGATTTATTATATGCTAAGTGTGTTTTGCCTTAGTTAGCACTTTCTACTTACCCCTTTAGAAGTTGTATTTCTTTTTAGACATTGAACAAAAACTTAAGCGCATACCATAAAGATATTTGATTTATTCTACACTTAAATGTGAAATATAGAGACTTAAAGTGAAATAATTTACATATTTTTTCATTCCTGTATTTTCACATGTGAAAAATCGTATCTTTTGCCACTCATTAAAATATGATGTTTTTGGTACTACATGATGAAATATATTTCGTATTAATGCAGAAAAAATACAATCTGTTCTTTGATTATGAATGACATCTGTGGATATTAATAAAGCATTCTGGCATCTATTTTACTGAACTTTTACTGTATTTTTAAGCTATAATATCAAGATTTTGGATCTGTTTAAGTTTAGCAATATCTGGATGTATAAATATTATGAGATTGTTCTCACTCTAAAAACTTATTTCTGGTATGACCTTGTGTGTAATTTGTTTTATAATATCAAAGTTGACATTAAAATGATATATGATTTAGATTGTGTACCTTATATCTGCATGCTGATCGGGTATTCTGGATGATTGGATAAGCTTATTGTACAGGCAGAACAGGTTTAAGGTGTATATCGATAATCACCCAAGTCATTTGAGTTAACCTTGGGCCATGGGAACGTGAGGTATACACTTTTCATGCCAACCATCGCGTTCACTATGAATTGGCATTGTACTAGTTCAACTGCTGTGTTGACCATTTGGGCATTTTTAAAAAAAATTAAATATTGTGTAAAAAGCTGCATATTGGAAACCTTAATAACTTACTTGCTAACCTGTCTGTTCCACTAGTAAGTGAAATGCTTGGAGTTCATCTACCCATTTAAAAAAAATAATGCATGTTTTTGTGATCCCTATGGACTCACTGATATATAATGAGCTAGATGTGTTGTACATCATTTAAGATTTATTGCAGGAATTACTGTTTGATCTTGTATGCACCCATGATGATGTTCATGCTGAGAAGGTCTTGGACTTTTTAAATCAGTAAAGTTTTGTATCAGACAACTGGATTTTATCATTTTTAGCCTTTCTCTCTGTATGTCTTTTTTAGTAATGCTTAAAATGGCATTATATAGTCAGGATTGTGCTGACATGAAATTAAGCATTATACATCCATTCTTCATCAAAATTAGTAAAAGTTTTCACAGGTCTAGTTCACATAGTTTTGTGTCTTTACAACATGTACTTATGTGAACAAATAAATCAAAGTCCAAAGTTATTGACATTTCTAAAATCAAAGATAAGCACTATACCACACATACTTTTATATAATCTATTATAGGGATATAAAAATATTTAAACTCAAAATTTTCAAATTATTCGAGCAGTCAAGTTGTAGTGCTACTCATAAAATGTTTGCAAGGATTTTTAAAGTAGATAAGTGTGGCCTTGTAAGCATGGCTATTTGGCATAGGGAGAAAGTATTGAAATACAGATTGAAAAGTCTGAAATATGTAACCATAAAAGAATTCGACAGTGACTTATTTTCTTAATTTATTGTACTGTTGACACATATTCAAGCATTTCACACATAACACAAAGTCTACGTGTACACCATACACTGCGACTTTTTCTAAATTCATAAATAGACTCCCTACACCTATCAATTATGTATATCTATTTTGTGTGTATAATTTTTGTCCACCTTTGTAGATTGTACTTTAAGATAATGGTCATATTTACATAACAAGGTTTTGTTCATGATCATAAGCTGTAAATAAGATGTTGACATAGCTTTTGAGTTCAGAATATGCTGGAAACAATCTTACAATTTGATAGAGTTTTCGAATCAAATGACTCACATCTCAGGAATTCCATAACTTAATGTAATTTGAGAGGAGTAATTTATCAAAGATTGGAAAGTGCTCCTTGATTCACTTAACATAATATTTGGGGATTACTGACAACTTCCAAAATATTCTGGTTTACATCTAGGTGGTACTTCTTGACATTCAATGCTATTGAATTCGTTTGGAACATTCTATAGTTTGGAACTTGTGATATGACATTTAGGATAATTTAGGCTTAAATTCAAAGCACTCTAAGTGTTTTCAAAATTTTCACTTTGTAGCTTATAGACAAAAGTTGTTAATTTTACTTAAATTTCTAGTTTAGCTTGTTTCTGTTATTTATTTTAGGACTTAGAGTCAGAACAGAAGCGACTCTTGCACCTTTTAAAGCAAAAGATACCCACGGTGCATAGTTGAATTGGTTCCATAAACTTAGCATTTAAACAATACAAAATTATATTGAAGAAAAACAATAATTTTTAACATTTCTACAATTTGGTTCTGTTACGGCAAAATTACTAATTTGCATGTGCTTTAATTATCTTATATACATCGTCCATACATATTTTGATAAAATGATAATTATTTCAATCGGCATCATAACAGCATTCTGCAAAATTAAAACTGAAAAGACTAGATCTGTAAACAGAGTACCCGTATGATTCCTCTTAAGCCCAGTGGTTGCAATCCAGGTCATAAAACACGTGCACTTGTCGAAAGCAGTGAGAAAATGAAAGCCCAAAACCTGACATATAGATAATAATCTGTTTTACTTTTTTATTTTTGAAATAATTTTAACAACATTAAATGCAAACTGTACACTTCTTTACATAAATCAGTTGATGAATAGAGAGAGGGAAAGGACAGATAAATGAAACTGACAAATTTTGAGAGATGACTCAGAAGAGAAAGAGGATACGTGGGATGATTTATGTGATTACAACATAAGTAAATCTAAACCAAACAACATATATCACAAGGTAAACTACGTCAAACAAAACTTAACCCAACAACGCATTTGACAAGTTAAATTACTTCAAGTAAAGCTTAACCCACAGCAGATATCACAGGGTAAATTACTTTTGGTAAAACTTAACCAAACTGCATATCACAAGATAAATTACGACAAGTAAATCTGAACCCAACAGTGCATATCACAAGGTAAATTATGTCAAGTAAAGCTTAACCCCTTAGCAGATATCACAAGGTAAATTACGACAAGAAAACTTAACCCAACAACGCACATGTAGATAAATAATTAGGAGCTTTGCTTCAGGGAAGTGAACAGCGTTATGGTAGCGAAATATTTCAAACTAACTTCTTGTTATTTTCAACTGACAGTCTAGTTTAGGGAACTTGTATATTTTGGATAGTTTTGATTATGCATCGATTAAATAAATTACCTTTCTATTACGAAGTAAAAATATAAAGTCTTTCATATTTCGCAGCGTGAGAAATCCTGAAATCCTGGTATTATTCAGTTCATCACTATGCTGTATTGTTAAAAGAAGCTGATAAAGAAACTCTGTGAAGGTTATTGAGTTCATACTAGGCAATAATGGACCGATGAAAGTCAAGGGTACTCAAGACCGCCCATTCTTACAAAGGCTTGAGGGTCTCATTTGTCACTTTATGGGATGAAATCGGACGATATTCTTGGTGTCAAAGATAAAACTTTCACAGTTCGACTACATCATTAGATATTAATCATGCTAGCTTAATCGTGGGAATATACACGCTCATTTATACACGTTTTCTTCTGTCGTATTTTTTATGTGTACTTTAAGTTGGTGATATCAGTACACCACCGATAAATGTAAACCGCATGTGGAGTTTTAAGACCTATTGTAGTCTCGTATTGAGTTTGCTCCAAGTGGTTTTGCCGTTCATGTGCCATAAACATAGTTTGACGATTTGGGTAATTTCATGCTAAATTCTGTACTTAAGTAGCCTTTAGGAGTGTAATAGATAGAATTCAAGCCCAAAATCGAAATAAAAACGATCTACTTTGATATTGTGAACGCACTTTACAAATATATGCTAGTATTATACTATTATATTGCCTAATAGTGCATTCGTATATGTTTGGACTGACGTGCGTTTATATGTATATATTTACAAAACCAAATCATAATTCCAAGTTTAAATAAATAAATAGCTGCGCAGATTATTTGTAAGTGTTACTGATTCAATAAACTTGTATTGAAGATGTCTTTTATATAAATGGGTTCACATCTCTCTCATATATATATATATATATATATATATATATATATATATATATATATATATATATATATAATGTTGCCCTCATAAAGGTGAACATAAAATCAACATTTCAATCGGTCTACCTCTCCCCTCGCACGTCTCTCAATCCACGTCACATTTTTACCAAGTTCTAGAAGACAGGGGCGAGGAGCTCCAAATTTAGACTTATGCACATTTACAAACCCGTAGTCATAGGTCACAAGTCTCTGTAGAAAACAACGTAAACTGAGCTGTGCGACAGCATATAATCGCGTAATAACGTATGTACGCAATAACACACGTACGCAATAATTACTTGAGGCGTTTTTCTTATCCAAGTTTAGTTAATTTTGACGGCTTTAGGAGTTTTCCTTGTAAGCATCACTATAAAAACCACAGTAAAATGAAAAGTTTCTGTTTCAGCACCATTAAAAACTGTTATATTTAAACATTCTTATTGAACTCCAACTTTGAATAGATTTCAAACTCTAATTTCAAACAGGGATTAACTTAGAACTGAATCAAAATTTGACATTTATATATAAAATGTCAACATTTATTTCTAATCCTTGGTGACATTAAACACCCATATTTTGGTAAACAACACTATATTTTAACCCATGATCAAAAAATTAAAAGTACTCAGTGGAGAATAACAACTAATTAGGTGGGAGAATTAGCACTTCTGCTACTTCAAAATACAATATCAGAAAAAAACGTTAAAATAACTGAATTATCTGTAAAATAGAATTATACAAAATTAATTTAAACAAAATACATTACTGCTAATCATTGATCATCTGACGCTGATATAACTTGAAAACAGCAACACTGATATTGCTCGAAGCCAGCAACGCTGTGATATAGCTCGAAAACAGCAACGCTGTGATATAGCTCGAAAACAGCAACGCTGTGATATAGCTCGAAAACAGCAACACTGTGATATAGCTCGAAAACAGCAACGCTGTGATATAGCTCGCAAACGGCAAAGCTGTGATAAAGCACGAAAACAGCAACACTGTGTTATATAGCTCGCAAACAGCAACGCTGTCATATAGCTCGAAAACAGCAACACTGTGATATAGCTCGAAAACAGCAACGCTGTGATATAGCTCGCAAACGGCAAAGTTGTGATAAAGCACGAAAACAGCAACACTGTGATATAGCTCGCAAACAGCAACGCTGTCATATAGCTTGAAAACAGCAACGCTGTCATATATTGAATCTATGTTGTGGTTTGGACCAAGACAAGGAAATCCCAGTGAAGGGGTTACATTATTTTGTCTCCTACCAAGCTTGCCTCGTTTTGAGACATAATGTAACCCCGCGACTGGGATTTCCTTGTCTCGGTCCATTCCCCAACGTAATTTTTTTTTATCACTCAATCTTTTCTTTTAAAGTAAAAAAAAATCTTCACTGTGTAATATAATTCACGTTCCAATGTTTACATGTGGTTCATTAATACAAATATGTTAGTGAGGAATGTGATGTGACCGTTGCATCGGAAGTACATAGTTTATACAAGTGAGCAAAGAAAATAACAACATAAAAAAACGTCGCATCGTAATGAGGCATTATTACATTTAAAATATGGATGATATATGAAATTAACAATAAATAAGTAATATTTATTACAAGAAACTGCTTCATTTTTATCAGTTTCAATTTTGAAAAGTTATACTGTAAATAACGAAATGATACTGGCTAGTCACCTCTACTGTAATTATACTTAGTACAAGCTGTAATGAAGAGTAACACGTTGAATTCGATTATTCATGGGTAATTAGATATCTGTGTCACTATCGTATATAACTCTCCTTTTCTTTGGAGGAGGTGAAACTGTTTGTGACATACTTGTGTTGTCCTTAATATTGATTGTAAAGTTACCCCCGTATATAAGAGACCTTTCAAATACGAACCCTAGCGGATAACTATGTGCTAAACTTTCAAGTTCACGGATTCTTTGAAAATTTATTTTTCTGTCTTGGAAATATGGCTATTGCTACAGTGAAATATGGATTATTGTTTTGACGAATAAATGATTCATTCTGGCTGGTAAGTGCATTATTTGTCATTAAATATTGGAGGTATATTTTTGATTCAACTGGGGAATAATGAAAATGCTTAACAAAATTAGAGCAAAGCCTGTTTGACATCATAACACATTTCTGGCTATTACTAAGTTTTCTGTAGTTGTTAAGAGAGTTTGGAGATTGTAAAGTGTATAGGTCTATAGTCTATGTGCATAGATCACTGTTTTCTGTCATAGTTAATTTTAAAAAGCATTAAACATTTTATCCTATCTCTAGCACAGTCAGTTTTTAAGTCAGCGTCTTTAAATGTAGCTAATAGTATATAATTTGTTTAACAATAAGTATTTAAAACTAGTTAGATAGCTTTAGCTACATTTAATAACGCTGAATGGAAAATGTATTGAGCTTGGCCTGCATGTAGGATAAAACTGACCATGCTATGTGGAACGAACTAGCATAATACCAAAAAGATCGACATCTTGTGCGTGTGTGTCTTTGTCTCTCTCGAAATGTTTTTGTATGATGTGTTCTCAAAATGGATTGACCTTAAGTTATTATGTTTTTGTCATATATTTGTTGTTGTTGTTTGATTTTATAACAACTAGGTCAAGCACAGCAGAAGACAAAGAGTTTCTTTTTTCAAAAAATGTTCTGAGCGCTTAGACACATTGACTGAGACGACTGGTCTGAGATGACTAGACTGAGATAAGGAAAGTAAGGTTAGTAAACCAGCTAGATTTCTCTCTCGCATGGGTGAGAAATAACTAGTAAATAGTAACGCTGTGTTATAGCTCGAAAACAGCAACGCTGTGATATAGTTTGCAAACAGCAATGTTGTGATATAGCTCAAAAGCAGCAACGCTGTGATATAGCTCTAAAACAGCAACAATGTAACATAGCTTGAAAACAGTAACGCTGTCATATAGCTTGAAAACAGCACAAAATCACATTCAGATCCAAAGAAAATAAGAGGATTCAACGCACACAAATTCCGGCTGTGTAATCTCAGTTTGGTTTAAAAATCAGATATCCCAAGAGATGTGAACATTCGAGGTGTTTTGTTTAATTAAATTCTATTACATCACCTGAAGTTATAATGTATACTTCTATGAGCAATGTGATTGCAATAAAATATATTGAATAAAAGAAATCACACAACAAAATTTCAAACCCTATACCATATATATGTAGGGAATGCTCTCCAGCGGTGTTATTGCGCAGTGTGGACGGATAGATGGAACGTTAACAGATAGCTGAGCAAACATTTGAAAGAAATAAACAACTACGAGTACCCTTTTCCAATCAATAAAAATAAATTTAATCAATTAGTACATAACCAAAATTTTACTTTCAACAAATACAACAGATTTACTAAAACAAATGTAATGAATTAATGCATAACCAAAATCTCACTTCCAATTATTTCGTGGCCGAATTGTCATGTTCAATCCAACTGATCCACATTGATAGAATTTAGTCACAGTATTCAGTTGAGATCATATTACGAGAAGTGAATTCTGTCCTAACTTCTATGCTCGACATCATCGCCTGGCGTCTGTCTCCTCTCGTCTTGTTTCCACGTATAATGCGTGTAGTTTGGTCCTCTTTCTGACCCCTGTTTTGTCGACTTACCTTAGATGCGGGTTTCCCCTTGACTCATCGGACTTCCTTTTCTTCTTCTTCTTCTTCTTCTTCTTCTTCTTCTTCTTCTTCTTCTTCTTCTTCTTCTTCTCTCTCTCTCTCTCTCTCTCTCTCTCTCTCTCTCTCTCTCTCTCTCTCTCTCTCTCTCTCTCTCTCTCTCTCTCTCTCTCTCTCTCTCTCTCTCTCTCTCTCTCTCTCTCTCTGAGTATGAAGCTGTTTCTTTAATGCCATTTCTTTCCAAACAACGATGTCCTCCTAGCCTACAGCCCATCTTCCTTTTTAGGACAGAAATCTGACCTTTCTTCGTTAACGAGGGAAACACAAGTGTACGCCCTTTATTTCCCTGACCAATCGGAAATAACTGTTTACAAAATTCTCTCCAAATAACCATGAATTTCATCAAATTTTGGCAGCCTAAGAACCTGTTGCAACTAGCTTTCCTTTCAAAAATCAATTATTTGACATGCGCCCCTATTGAACCGATACGGTCGGAGTTCTAATGCACGAATGTCACTGTACTGTTAAAACAGCCCATTCAATGCTATTGAAGCTTAAATGTAGACTCTTTTATGTTCCAGAGATGATATAAGAAATAATCAGTAAACTTTAACAAGACCTTTCTGGCTTGACTAGGTTAACTTCAAAGCACAATTTATTCAACCATAAGTTTCAATTACTCTTCAAATTTCGTCACGTCATATATATATATATATATATATATATATATATATATATATATATATATATTTATAGAGCGAGAGAGAGAGAGAGAGAGAGAGAGAGAGAGAGAGAGAGAGAGAGAGAGAGAGAGAGAGAGAGAGAGAGAGAGAGGAGGGGCTACTATTACTATATGGTCCTAAACAAAGTAACATAAAAGAGCAAAAACCAACAAGTTTTGTAAAATTTAACAAACAATTTATTTTCCTAAAATACAAAGAGAAAATGTCAGTTAAAGAATTTACGGTATTGCGAATTACATTCAAAATAATCCTAGAATTATTAACACAAGTCCTAAATACGCTTTAGTGGTATTCCGAAATAAATCCATTGCTGAAAGTGTTGATTTGCCTGTTATGATCTGAATAATTATGATGTGCCAGCAGTCTTTTGTTTAATCACAAAAATAATATCCAAGAATATATCATTATTTGAAATTTACTATTAATCTCAATTTCCAAGAATATTGTTTTAGATGATCCCTTTGTATTTCCAGTGAACAAATAATCTGAATAAATAAATTCCAGCCAAAATGAAACGTTGGACACAACAATAAGGCTGATAAACGTATATTTAAAATTAGAAACATATTCGAGAGGAGTAATTTCTGCATCTTCTTTGGAAAGTATTTCTCTTTTAACAACTTCAATGGTCCTCGGATAGTGTGATCAAACACTTGTTAAAAAAAATAAACATTCTTGAACTGATGCTCCAACAGCAAACAATAGTAAATGAATACACTTGTTCCAATCTTTTTTTTCTGTAATTTTTTTAGATGAAATTATTACGATCTTTTAGAGTTTTTCTTCGTTTTGGTATACTTAATGACTTAAGTTCTTTTAAATATTCTAACTTTGACTTCGAATTGTTTTGTCTTCCAGAGAATTTTTTATTTACTCAATGTTTTAAGTATCCATCTACTTAGCACCCTCGGACTTTTTGGTTATATACGGTGTTGGCTATTGTTGGTATATGGTGTTGACCATTTGTTGCAATTAGTGTTCACTATTAATTGTATACTTGTTGAAAATTGGTTGCATACAGCGTTGAATTATGGTTGTATACAATATTTCCTTTGGTTTGTATATTGTATTGACTATTGGTTGTATATAGTGTTGACTATTGGTTGTATATAGTCTTGAATATTTAGCACTGATTCATATGCGTCTATTTTTCTGGCTACTGTTTGCATTGACTGTATACAACTAAATAGATTTTGGATCTGTGTGAATAATTCTTATACATCTAAAAACATTTTTGTTTGTAGGTCTGATACTGTGTGAACTTTTTCATAGCCACTTTGTTCAGTAGCAGTTAATTGTCAACATGTTCCCTACGCGTTTTAATATCTTTCAAAACTTGCTATTCTCCATCGTCATACGTATTTGAATATGAACTGTTTTTGAACAAACTTTATATTAGCTGCGTAACATTTTGTACTGATAATATATCACTGCTGAGCTTTAAGTAAATGTTATTTGTAGGAGATTTGATTGTATCTCTATCATACAGCTTGTTCTCAGCTGAGCGGTAAAACGAACGGCGTAGCCTGTGCAAAGAATAACTCACTGAGACCCATTCTATCGCAATATTTTTCATCTGTCTAACGTGGAAAAAAGCGTATGCTACATGCGTACCGTAAAATGTATTACCGTGACATCTTAAGCTATACTGATATTCAATTTGCTATGGTATATATTTGTAAAATCTTTTAACGACCATTATAACTGTATGAAACAATGTCTCTCTAGAACATTTAATAGACACGGACTCCAGTACACATGAATGATAAAATATTCGGGGTAAATGTTTGGTATTAATGATCTTATTGGAAATTATGGATTTGTTGCTTCAAAAACTGTATCAGATTCAGTAGATATCTCAGTAATTTATAGTTAATAATTCCTAGCAATTTTAAGCTGTAGTTCGTTATTTACAAAATATAATTGTTACCCAGAATAAAAAAACTTTTGAGTTATATTTTAAATATTCAGCATTTATTCTTTATTCACTGTTATAATTGTAGTCCTTAATTTCATTGACTTTATTCATGCAAATATCTCTGTTGCAAAAACCATCTGAAATTAAGACAGTGCTTGTTTCATTTATGTCAATTGTTTCACAAACTACATTTTCTCAAGTTAATTGGAAATGCTGTAGCAGCCAACAATAAAATCTATTCTTTGGAAATATTTTGGTGAATTAGATGTATACAAGAGATTTCTTTCTCAGCGAGTTTATGGTAATAGAGCTTTTCATTTGTACAGGACAAAATTAGAGCGGCGTAAACCTAACCATCCAGACACAGATTCTCTTGTCAAGTTTTCAACTTTTGTCTGTGTTTGTTTCATTTGTGATTGCATACTTGTCTTTTTGTATCTAACGTACTGTCGATAACCAAATTAAATTCTCTACTTTGTATCTATCGTACTGTTGATAACCAAATTAAATTCTCTACTTTGTATCTATCATACTGTCGATAACCAAATTAAATTCTCTACTTTGTATCTATCGTCCTGACGATAACAAAATTAAATTCTCTACTTTGTATCTATCGTACTATCGACAACCAAATTAAATTCTCTACTTTGTATCTATCGTACTGTCGATAACCAAATTAAATTCTCTACTTTGTATCTATCGCACTGTCGATAACCAAATTAAATTTTCTATAGTTTATATTACTGTGACTAGTAGTTCTGTAGATGTTACTGTTTCCTTGTCTTTGAAGCGTTGTTTTAGATGAACATGCACCTTGTCGTATAAATGTTGCCGTGTACTGTATATTTTTCTTCCGCCTGCCTTTCAAATTAAAAATTAACGATCTTTCTTTCCACAAGCATTCTAGTGAAAGATATGTTTTTACTAAGTAACTCTTTTGTCAGGTAGACGTCAATTTGCTAACAGGTAGACTATAGTTAACTGACTCAAACAACTTGAATTATTATCTTTGCAGCTTCATCAAAAAGTGCCATTAATCAAACACGATAACAACAGCTAACGAAAACAATTCAATAAGATGATAAAATGTCGTCGAGGTCAAATACAAAAGAATACAGGAGAAAAGTTTGTCCATTCAAGTTGGTTAGCATAATCATTGACCAGATTGTGCGAGAACACATTGCCACTAATATTATATTTAACACTGTTATTTAATACATTTTCTCACTGAGACCTTATTGCACGGCAGTTGATTTGTTTTCAGCCGCATCAGCCATGTTTTTTAAATATGTAAATATGAAGAAAAAAAATGAACTAAATACAGCTGGAAAAAGATGATGATTTATCGAAAGTAAAAACAGCAATAACTCCGTTTCTTCTGGTTGCTTTGTTGTCAATGCATTAGTGCCATTTACTACACTTGCCATAATAATTGTTATTATAAAAATAGAATAAAAAAATTTGAAATGAAAGAATTAGAAAATCCTATCAATGGGGATAATGATGTAGATATACAAATTGAAACAGAAGATGATGATACAAATATTGCCACTGGTTTTTCAGGGCATGTACCAAAAGTTTTGATGATGTTAAACCAATTGTACGTTCTAAATTATCACACCAATGGCGTGACTTATTCAAGAAGGACACAAATGCCCTGCATGAATGAACACCAGTACCGCTTGGAGATAACAGCCTTAAACTAGCTTTAAAATACAAAGCAAAACACTTATGAAAAGTCACATGGTAAGACATTTAAAAAAAAAAGAAGACAGTAATAGCTCCCAATACCATAACAATGGAGATTGGAAAGAGGTTTCGGCTATAACAAGCTTCAAAAACATGGTGGCATATGGACGTAATTTATTGAGGAGATGATACAAGCTAAATAAGCTCTGTTGTACAAAGACAACCACTAAAATACTCGTGGACATAGAGATGCGAGCAATATGCAGTAAAGAAATCTTTGAAGAAAATTTAAGAAAAGTTGAGGCTACAACTGACAAATACCACTGAAAAATTGAAAATGGAGAATATCCAATGCAGTGGACAGATTATATTTCAATGCAATAGCTAAAACATAAGTAAATGGGGTATAAATTATTAATCTGAAAAATAATGTATGCGGTCTGATGTTGAAATTTTTGAAAACATATCTAAAAGTTTTGTTTGTTACTTGTAGACCTAAGATGATATTTTGTGCCCGGGGACAAACTATAAAATTGGCGCCCCAGCCCCCTCCCCGTTTAATCACATTTTTCTATTACATTAAATAAGGAAAACAAATTAAATTTTAATAAAACATTGGTTGACACGTCTGCTGAGCCGCTGCAGCGATCTTGTGATCGATTTATTACCCTTGTTTACTTATTATAATGCAACGTTGTAAGCCTCATTTTGGCGCCCTGTACCTTGGCGCCCGGGGACATATGTACCTCCCTGCCCCACCCTAGCTACGCCTCTGAATGAGAACCGACCTTTTGGGAAAATCCATTTTTGGCATGGGTTGAATTCTGTTTTATTGGGGGAGAAGATCCTCGTAGTCGAGCAGAGGAGAGGCTAAAGGTTGCCGCTCCGATGCAACGCACTACTTTGGCCTTAACGTTAGTACTAATATTAGTACCCTTAGTCCTACCTTGTAAACAAAGTACTAACATGAGTATATGTGTGTCACTGGAGCAACCGGGTGTGAATCATACCCGGCTCTTTTCTAGCCTAATATATAAAAATTTTGAATATATGTTCTTTGATATATACGAAAATAAATTGAGTAGTCTTCTTATTTAATACTGGAATTATTGCAAATCTTGTAGAAATAGTGGTAAAATCTCGTTTACCTTTCTTATCCGATATTTTCGTTTTGATCGTCCGCCATATTAGTTCAAATAATGCCTACTTGAGTTCTCAGTCTCGTATGTTTGTGTGCCATGTAAGGACGTTAATGCCTTATTTAGAAACGTAAATAGATCGTAGTAAAAAAAAATATGGCGCGGTTTGAGTCGGAAATTCTGAGCATTAAAAGTAAATACGGTTTACCGGTGTTCTTTAAATTCCAACAAGAAGCAATTATTTTTTCAACAATAACTGTTTTCCGCAATTTATGCAAGTATCCATTCTTCATCTTCTCGCGTTATGTCATTCAACAACTAATACCATAGCGTAGAATATACATATATAGTCTGGCAAGCCTTATGTAGAAAAGATGTCACGACGAGAGTCTCGCGTTATCTGTCATGGTGGACACGGTGAGGTTAGCATAACTATGCCAATTTATTTTACCGTGTAAGGGCTTAATAAATTCAAAATAAGCCAAACTTTTTTGACGAAATGATTATACTTATTTAGTAGATTTCTAAACTATTTGTGTTTGTGACTTTAGTGAGGATTTGTTTTTGCTCCATTACATGATATGGGATCAGTTCGTAGCCTCAACCACAATAAAACAAGTTGAGGAGACGACATCGTAGCTAGCCTCAACCTGAGTTATACAAATAGTCAGAAGGGTTCGATTTCATCCACTGCCGAGTCACTCCAAGCGTCAGGGGCTATATTCGGTTTTACTGATGACCATACTTTTAAAGGTCACCATTGTGATGACAAATCAAGGTTGACCTTGGAACATTACAAACGACATAGCCTCTGAGGGTTGTGACAAGTTGAATCACTCATGCACTTGCATTGATTATAGCGTTTGACTGTCCCACAATACCGTCGTCCATTATGGTCCTTTAACTGTCAATAATTGGCCACAACAAAGATGGTTGTAAGCGGAAACCAGTCTTCCCATAATGCAATGCATTCAGGAGGGTCACGAAGATACGAGACAATCTCCTGTGCCAAATGCAATAAAATTATTCCTCTTACCCAGAGATTGCCCTAAAAGGAAGTAATAAAAGGATATCCCCACGCGCGAAAGAGAAAGATGTGAGATTACCAAAGGCCAGGAAATTTGTGGAAGCCACATCGAATTTTTACACAGCCAGTAAAGTGGAGAAGAAACCTAACATAACTACTGCTATGACCAAGACAGACTTTACATGGTCAGAAGCAAAGACGAAGTTCAAAAAAATCTTGAAGCCTCTGAAATCCTTGATTGCAGCAATCGAAACAAAAAGTGAAGCAGATAAATTCAAGAAGTCTGACAGTGTAGCAAATAAGACATTGAAATGTTACGAGAGAGAGAGAGAGAGAGAGAGAGAGAGAGAGAGAGAGAGAGAGAGAGAGAGAGAGAGAGAGAGAGAGAGAGAGAGAGAGAGAGAGAGAGAGTTGGGAGTTGGGGAGACTAGTCTAAAATATATCCTTATGTATCTTAGTCTAAAGTCTATTCCTATGTATCGTAGTCTAAAATTTATCCCTATGTATCTTAATTTAAAGTATATCCCTATGTATCTTAGTCTAAAGTCAATCCCTATGTATCTTAGTCTAAAGTATATCTCCATGTATCTTAGTCTAAAGTCTATCTCTATGCATGTTAGTCTAAAGTATATCCCCATGTATCTTAGTCTAAAGTATATCCCTATGTATTTTAGTCTAAAGTCTATCCTTATATATCTTAGTCTAAAGTCTAACCCCATGTATCTTAGTCTAAAGTCTATCCCTATGCATGTTAGTCTAAAATCTATCCCTATGTATCTTAGTCTAAAGTCTATCCTGATATATTTTAGTCTAAAGTCTATCCCTATGTATCTTAGTCTAAAGTCTATCCCTATGCATGTTAGTCTAAAATCTATCCCTATGTATCTTAGTCTAACATCTATCCTTATGTATCTTAGTCTAAAATCTTTCCATACTTATCTTAGTCTAAAGTCTATCCCAATGTATCTTAGTCTAAAGTCTATCCCTATGTATCTTAGTATAAAGTCTATACTTATATATCTTAGTCTAAAGACTATCCCTATGTATCTTAGTCTAAAGTCTATACCTATGTATCTTAGTCTAAAATCTATCCATATATATGTCAGTCCAAGGTCTATCCCTATGTATCTTAGTCTAAAGTCTATCCATATGTATCTTAGTCTAAAGTCTATCCTTATATATCTTAGTCTAAAGTCTATACCTATGTATCTTAGTCTAAAGTCTATCCATACTTATCTTAGTCTAAAGTCTATCCCTATGTATCTTAGTCTAAAGTCTATCCCTATGTTTCTCTGTTGGCATATGGGGTGGGGGTGCACCTAATTAGCCGAGAAAAAGAAAAGTATTCCATGTGTTTCTGTTTCCCCAAGGTGCGTTGTAATGTATTATTTTATATAAAGAATTTTGATCAAACAAATATTTTTAGACAATTTTTGACGGGTATTTATTTTTCCTAATGTATCTGAAGGTTCGTTCATCCGATCAAGTTCTAATTACTTTCTGGGTCTCTCTAGCCTTTTTCAAAGTTTTGTTACCCTTGCCAGAGGTCTCCTAAGTCCTGTGTATGCTATATGTGTTATGCTATATTGTGTGTTCGCTATATAGTGCTTTGTAAGGACGGCAGTTTTATCAAATCAAGAGATATCCAAATTTTCCTACCGCATTCCGTGTATCAATTTTTTTAAATTAAAGTAATTTTTAATTTGAAATTCTTTATTTATATTTTGAGAGTGAGAAGGTGCACTGAAATAAAAAAAGACCAATTTTCAGTTTGTTCTGGGTCGTCTCTCTTTTTATATTAATAATAAATAAGTGATAATAATATTTATTATCATAAAGATGATACATTGATTGCATCATGTAGAGAGTAACATTTCTTTTATTTATTTATGTTACCCCCTGCATTTAGATGGATTTTAAATCCTTTATAGCAGTGGTTCCGAACCCTCGGTACCGGTTCGTGGATCAAATGGTACCGGGCCGCCCAAGGTACATTAAATTATTTCCATTTTATTTACTGTTGTGTATTTCTCTTTGGTTTATATTCACTTTTTATTCATTTAAATTTATTTATATTCATTTTTGGTGTAATTGTATTTTATTTTGAAAGCATGTTTAAATACAATTAAATTAAAATTATTTAATCAGAACAATCTAAAATATAAACAATCAACGTCCCGCCCCCCTCAGCGGGCCGCGGTAAAATTATCAAACGTTGACCGGTCCGCGGCGACTAAAAGGTTGGGGACCACTGCTTTATAGCACAAAGGACCGAAGAAGAGCCAAATAACCTTAATTTTTAAAAGATACAAAAAAGAAAAACCTTTTTTTATTTTTTTTTTAAATCCGTGACTGATCTAGAAATTAAAGAGGCAATATACTATTGTTGAACTAATATTTATATAAGCGTATGAATGCACCAATGACGGATCACAATTTGATATACCAACAGTACTGATATATCAAAATGCTTTATGGAAAGCGTGTAAGGTGAGAGAGAGAGAGAGAGAGAGAGAGAGAGAGAGAGAGAGAGAGAGAGAGAGAGAGAGAGAGAGAGAGAGAGAGAGAGAGAGAGAGAGAGAGAGAGAGAGAGAGAGAGAGAGAGAGAGAGAGATCTGTACTCTTTTGAGATGATTATTTGATAACATGCTGACATTAGCCTTTGTTCTGCCGTTCCTTAATTACTGTCCACGGCAGTCAAGGACAATTCGAATAACGAGGCCTGATGCAGTCAATTCTAAAATTAAAAACCATAAGCATTGACTTTAAAAGCGTTGTATGATCAGCAGTAGTGTTGAACCTACTGTAAAACCAAACTTCCATACGATGTGAACAGAAACTGTACAAGATTCAATCTTCCCAAACTTCCATACGATGTGAATAGAAACTGTACAAGATTCAATCTTCACAAACTTCCATACGATGTGAACAGAAACTGTACAAGATTCAATCTTCACAAACTTCCATACGATGTGAATAGAAACTGTACAAGATTTAATCTTCCCAAACTTCCATACGATGTTGATAAAAACTACACAAGATTCAATCTTCTCAAGCTTCCATACGATGTGAACAGAAACTGTACAAGATTCAATCTTCCAAAACTTCCATACGATGTGAATAGAAACTATACAAGATTTAATCTTCCCAAACTTCCATACGATGTGGATAAAAACTGTACAAGATTTATTATTCCCAAACTTCCATACGATGTGGATAAAAACTGTACAAGATTCAATCTTCCCAAACTTCCATACGATGTGGATAAAAACTACACAAGATTAAATCTTCCCGAACTTCCATACGATGTTGATAAAAACTACACAAGATTCAATCTTCCCAAACTTCCATACGATGTGAATAGAAACTGTACAAGATTTAATCTTCCCAAACTTCCATACGATGTGAATAGAAACTGTACAAGATACAATCTTCCCAAACTTCCATACGATATGGATAATAACTGTACAAGATTTAATCTTCCCAATCTTCCATACGATGTGGATAAAAACTGTACAAGATTTAATCTTCCCAAACTTCCATACGATGTGAATAGAAACTGTACAAGATTTAATCTTCCCAAACTTCCATACGATGTGAATAGAAACTGTACAAGATTTAATCTTCCCAAACTTCCATACGATGTGAATAGAAACTGTACAAGATTTAATCTTCCCAGACTTCCATACGATGTGGATAAAAAATATACAAGATTTAATCTTCCCAAACTTCCATACGATATGGATAAAAACTGTACAAGATTCAATCTTCCCAAACTTCCATACGATGTGAATAGAAACTGTACAAGATTTAATCTTCCCAAACTTCCATACGATGTGAATAGAAACTGTACAAGATTCAATCTTCCCAAACTTCCATACGATGTGAATAGAAACTGTACAAGATTTAATCTTCCCAAACTTCCATCCACTTTGGATATATGCCGTACACATTTCAAACTTCTAAATTACACCTTTATTGAAACTTTATTAACAAAATTGTGATAAATTATTACAAGAGAAGATGGAAATGAAAATTGCAAATACTATTGGGGTTAATTTACTAAGAATGTATTCTCAGAATTGTTAATAATATTTTGCACACATCATTTAGTCACGCAAGTTACATATAATATTTACTATTTAAATTGTTCAAGTCAGGTCTCAATCTTAAAAAAAACAAACAAAAACAACAATAAATCGAATTGCCATAATAATTAATGATAAGAATGAAACTTAATTTTAAACAAAATGATAAAGTAACATAGTATAGGTTTGAACACCTGCAAGCATCTTTTGACGGTGTAGACTGACCTATAACCGTTTTATCAACAGAACCGTTATAAAATTCCCATCACTGCTCCATCAATTTCCATTCCTCTATATTCAATTGGAACAATCGGCCACTGTGAATTATTGCCTATCTTCTTGACGTATCACAGAAAGAGAGTTAAACTCCTTCCCAAATGATAACAAATGTGATATCTCAATTGACCACCATCCGTCTAATGAGAGACCATTACACATCTTCCCGTGTATCCTCCAAAACCATATCAGTGCTACAGTGCAAAATATTCTCTAAAGGGTGTAAAGCCAAATGAATTTAATGGGGTTTTTTTTGTTAACCTTCAAATTGTCTAACAAGGTATTGAAAAGAAAGAAAGGAAGAAAGAAAGAAAGGGGGAATGCCCGAGCACTGATCAGTGTAGCATTCATTATTCTGACTTTAATTTAACGTCAATTCCTTCACATATACATTGTCAATGATAATTTAGGTGATTTTAATCGTGACTAATTCTGAAGTAGGGTTTCACGACTGTTACAAAGTAGAACGTATACAGCTTGTCTGTAATATGGTTCCTACTGCAAGAAGAAAACGCAATAAGGCATTGAAATGGTGTAAGAAAGGTCTCTGAGATGCCTTTGAGCTATTTAATTAATTATCCAATACTATTAAGTTGGCATGCAAAGGGTGCTAACAAAATTTCCTTATCTTGACCAACGGGTTCAGCTTTGATACCCTCCCATATGCCGGGAAAGCGACGAAAGACCCGCCGTCCGGACTCATATTGCACGGGATCAGAAAATTTATACAACTTGGCATCAAAGGTCCCGGCCTATCTCCACGCCCGCCATCAACCCTTGTTTATATTTCAAGATAAACACTGGCCTTTGAACTGCAATTTGCTTAGGGAATATTTACATTATCATTTGGACTCTTAATGGTACTTTATTCCGTAAATTTGTGATATATATCAACGTCTTCCATTTCATCGTGTGAAAGATGGGGATTTTGGGCCAAATAAAACAAGAGTTTAATCATGAACATATTAAGCTTCCCACACTTATTCCCCTAAAATAGCGAAATGTATGAAATTTCAGTCACAAAAACGTATTCCAACATTGTTTAAAAGGTGTATTACATCAGTGTTTAATTATTTTACATTCGTAAAAAGAAAATACATAACATTTCATGTTCTTTATTTCCAAAACAGTATGAGAGAGAGAGAGAGAGAGAGAGAGAGAGAGAGAGAGAGAGAGAGAGAGAGAGAGAGAGAGAGAGAGAGAGAGAGAGAGAGAGAGAGAGAGTTTAATCGCTTGCATTACCGTTACGATAGTCTTTGTGGTCAAATACTATATTGCGGTTTCAACTGAGTCAATTTAATTTTTTTTTTTCGCTTTAATGATAATTAAAGTAGAAGTGTGTGTATGTCTCTGTGTGTGTTTTAGGATTTTAACGAAGCTTTAACAATTTTTCAGTCATATCGCTACGATGTCTGCAGTGTGACTGTTCATAGTAATGTTTAGCACTGGGGCATCATGCCGCAGACATGTGGCATGATGTCCCACCCAGTCACATTATCTTATCCTGACAACCAGGGCAACAGTCCTAACACTAACCTCTTAATGCTAAGCGCCAAGCAAGGCAGCTGTTAGTGTCATTTTTTAATAAGTCTTTGGTATGACTCAACCGGGGTTCGAATCCGCGACCTCCCGCATATGAGGCGTACGCTCTAACCAGTAGGCCACCGGAGCGGTTAAGGTAGAAGTAACTAGATGTCAGCATTAGCTAAATATTATTTGCTCGACATATGTGTGTTAATATGTTTTGTGATTTGAGACAAAGAATTATCTTCACTGGATTCCTTGAAAAAGACCAGTCACATGTTTCTCAATGTGTGTTTCATACTCTCTGTCTTTGTCTGTCTGTCTGAGATACACACACAATTAGGTGAATTAATGTATGTAAACATTTCATTGGCTTTTTTCACTTGGATCATGTATTATATAATGCTAATTCGACTAATTTCATTTTAAAATAAGAATACGTGTCTTTGTATCCAAATATATATATATATATATATATATATATATATATATATATATATATATATATATATATATATATATATATATATATATATATATATATATATATATATATTATTTTTAAACAAAATAAACTCAGAGGGTATGTCTTTTCAAATCTAGTGTACTCAGGCCTGGCCCTAGAGCAAGGTGAACAAGGCAATCGCCTTTTTCTTCACGCTTCTCCCTAATGCAGTATTTTTTTAAAAATTTTTTTTTGCTTGTTGCATTGGGCCCCGCACATCCTAGGGCCTGGCCTGTGTGTGCTCATTTGTTATTAATCATAACATGCAACCATTCCAACACACATGCAATAATATCCCATGGCAAAGTTATCGACCTTCACCCCACCCCATCCCAACTGGCAGAAAAAGGAGTCTGGAAAAAGGGTTCTGGATATATTTATGTGTTTCGTTCATGTAAAGAGAACAATACTATATTTGTCACTCTATTAGAAAACCATTAAGCCTAAGTAATCTTAGAAAACAATTACATATTATGTGTTTTGTGTAAGTGGTGGTAGGGGGCCTTACCAGCCTCTAATTCATGTGCCGCTCTATTATACAAACCTTTAAAACTGAAGTAATCCTAGAAACGGAAATAATACTCGATGAATCCACAAGGTGCGCTATTTATTCGCAATACAAAAGTTGATTCCATGTTTAAAACATGTTCTTTTTCTAATTTGAAACTTAAATCAGCAACAACAGTAATCTGACATAACCCTTCTCGTGTATGAACTAAGCCTGTGTATTCGAAATATGTTCTATTAAAAAAAGAAACAAGAGCCATTTCCTAATGTCAATTGTGGATGATAATTCAAATTCAGAAAGTGAAACTGTTGAGGAGAAAAGAAAACTTGGAGAGCATGAGCACACACGCACAACCAGACAGACAGACAGACAGACAGACAGACAGACAGATAGATAGATAGATAGATAGATAGATAGATAGATAGATAGATAGATAGATAGATAGATAGATAGATAGATAGATAGATAGATAGATACGACAGCTTGATGACATAAGTTTACATACCAGTATGTTCTCTAGAATGTTCACAATATCAGTCATTCAAATACAAGATAGACCACCTCATTAATACGCGTGGATGTCGTTCATAATGAAACTTGACAGAGGTATCTATGATTTAAGCTGACATACCAAATTTCATTAAGATTCAATCGAAAAAGAAGCCACCAGAGTGTTTATAAGAAGCGGTTGAAGGAAAAATGGACGGCGCATAATGGACAAAAGACAATAATCTACGAGCTAAAAATGGTATAACATGTGTTCTTATTAAGCTACTCGTATTTCAGAAAAAAAGAAAACATTTACCCTTTTCTCTTAAGTTGGAGTTCTTTCATGATGGTAATACGGCGAAAGTGGAGGGGTCCAGATAACGAAATCATGAGACAATCTGACACCGTCTAGATCTCCCATCGTTTAGCTAGAACGGTTAGTCCAAATCTGAAGACAAGGGACTAATGGTCTGCGCCTCAGGTGGGTTGTCATAGAGCGTGGGTACGGTGTATTATTGATGATTGGCAAAAGACTTGGGGAAAGAGAAAATCTCTATCCTTCCTGCCTGTGAAAATAGGACATTTCGTTGCTGAGAATCGCCACTGAGAATTCTCTGGCGACAATTGCCCATTCACATGAACAGGATCTGGTAGAGACAGTAGACTACACTGAAAGTTAAAGTACAACTCTTGTGCATCTTGCTTTTATTACCTGGTCAACTTGACACCCTGAAGGAAATGGAGAGCCAAAAAGAAGCACATACGAAAACAGCAATGATCGCTAGCCCCTTTTTTGACTAGAAGAAAAAGTCGTCACATGCGCGAAATCAAGAAGTCGACACAACGTTCCTGACGTAATGCTTTTTTTAAAGTTGCGTTTAAAATTTGTCGTAACAACTTAACAACATCTACACAATGTACGTGTGGAGAAATTATCTGTCTACGTGACTTTTTACAGTGGGGTGGGGTGGTGGTGGAATGGTGGTGGTGAAAGCTGCATGTAAGTGACTTACCATAACGAAGCTATTGCTTCACGAGATGCTCTGTAATTACAAACATTAACCATTGTGGCAAGAACGACCAAATATTTTGTCTACCAAGGCACTAACCTTGAAGGTAGAATGGATTCAAGGTGGAGAGTGACATTCCGACGGAGTTTGCTTTGTCGTTGCCATTAACCAAATTTGGTCCGTTCCAATGTCGAATTGGTATGTTCCAGCATTTACTTACGTTTTATCACATTCATTAACGGAAAATAATGAAGCATCAATAGCATTATATATATATATATATATATATATATATATATATATATATATATATATATATATATATATATATATATATATATATATATGATGAATTTCATAGGAACGGTCGGTCTGGGCGACCAACCAGCTAGTATGAGATAATTGACTCCTGATAATTGTAAACGTCCATATAGCTCCATCGTACGGCTGGCTGGACAAATTGGAACTGTGTACAAAAGAGGATGTATGCTCTTAGGTCCGATAAGGACACGTCCGTCCTTACCGTATTGGTCAAGTTGCAAATATTCAAATCCGGTTTGTTTTCTAAATATTTTCATGCACGGACGGGGTTACAAATTGCAAGTCCTTTCGCCTCAAGTATGTGGTCACATTTGTTTGTGAGCCATTGGCGGGGCCACATGCATATACACAGTGTGATTGCAATAAGGCCATTTCTATTCGTTGATATACCGACAACAAAGCCTTTGAGACATAGTGATCAATTGTGATTCCATAATTCGAATCAAATCTCCATTGCTTTCCACTGTATTCACAGATACATGTTCATTATGTTCTAGCGCTGTTTCTAAGTCGGCAAGGGAGTAGGTATCTCGACATTGCCCATAGTATTATTCAATCAGTCTAATGTATTCACGGATACAATATAATCAAGCGTTATTCTGCGTCGAGATGCACTCTCCATCACCCATGGGAGAATCAACGATTCTCTTTTATTCATAAATACAGTATGCTCTGGTGTAGTTTCATCTGCATGAAGGATGATGAGTGCATCTTGGCATCACCGATGAGACTATTCAACAAGAAGGACGTGATGCCACCTATTTTTGATATTTGAACAATTATGTTGGGGTGTAGGGTAGAGTCCATTCACCATCTAAAAGTTGGAATTCGCCGACACCGGCATAGGGTAGCTGCTTACTAGCCAGCCTAGAAAACCTTAATGACCTTTCATCGAGATATACCTGTATGAAATCGATATGAAAATGATTTTTCTCAGAAATAGCGAGTGTATCATTCGTTAGATCGTTAATCCTCAGAGACTAGATGCAACTGTTGCGTTGATTAAATTTGATCTGAATTCGTCATTTGTATTCCAAGTCACATGACTACACAAATCTCAAAACCTACATGTCAATGACATCAGAGGTCCAATAGTCTCATCATTTCAACTATATACCATTTCGAAAGTTGTTATACATAGAATTCTTAAGTTTAATTAAGAGTAACGTAATACTTGAGCATAAATATAATGCTCACTTAATTCAACATATTTATTCTGAGAACAACGACTACAAACGTATCGGTATCGCACAAGGTAGAGAAACCAGATTCATCAAGTACTAAGCACGTGTCAGCGATTTATTTTGCTGGTATCACGTGACTACAGCGTTGACACGTGCTCTCCTCTTGTTGGATCTGTCTTTTTTCCAAGTTTTTGTAACATTTACAGATTTCTTGTCGTTATTTCCAGAATAAATATTTTTAGAAGTTTATGTTCTTTTCTTTTTCTATAAATATTACGTGACTTTCATTTATATGCTCATTTTGTTTTCCTATAGCAACATAATAACTGGTTAATTGTTGATATCACGTGACTATTTGAACACTGAACGTTGAACACATATTGGTTGCGAGATTTGTGTAGTCATGTGACTCGGAGTGTAAATGGCGAGTTCCAAATCAAATTTCAACAACGCCAATAGTTTCGGTTTGTCTTTCAGCAGATTAAAGATATAACGAATAAACTCGCAATTTCTCAGAAAATAAATCATATTCATATATATTTCATACAGGTATATCTCGATGAAGGGTCGTTAAAGTTTGCTAGGCTGGCTAGTAAGTGGTTACCCTATACCGATACCAAACGGTGTCAGCGAATTCCAACTTTTCTATTGGCAATGGACTCTGACCCTAAACCCCAACATTAATGTCCAAATATCAAAAATGGGGTGGCAAGGGTCAGAGGAAACTCGGACTACTCATCTTCAGCTACCTCAAATCGTTTATAGTTTATACTTTTTCTCATGTGATTTGTCATCTCTGTAATGAAAGAGATCAACGAGTGCGTACAAGACACATGCACACACTGCATTATAGAAGCAACTTAGAATGTAATATTTGATAAGTACAGCACCGTAAAATTTCTCGTGAATTCGATTGTTATCGAATGAAAACACTTGACAATAACGAACGGTAAGATAATTGCAAAACTTAAAAAATTCCCCGAATTTAATAAAAATGTATCCATACACGGTAAAAATAGTCATCTCAATCCCCAATCCACGTATCAGTGATTTCCTTTTCTAAATAAATAAATTTTTATAATCTTGTTGCGGTATCCAACTTTAACGAACTACATTTATGAAAAACTGCATATTTGATCTTACCCACCCATTGTGGGCTCCGCCTAGGACGATAAATCAGCCCTTTACCCGTGATGTTGATTTTGGGGCGAGTAGCTGATGTCACCTTAGCTACGATGTCGTAGCCTCAACTTGGTTTTGTTGTGGTTTGACTAAGGTACTAATATCACCTATTCATTAAAAGCTACAATTATCTGCATGCAAATTTGGCTGCAAAACATCGGTTGACATTTTATACATTTACCGATAATTATCGTGGCTGTGCAGCTTTCGTCTGCTGTAGAGTTCTTTTGGTGACATGTACATTATATTTCTGGAGCATATCAAAGGTTAAGTGACTTGTAAATCCACCTGGAATAACATAACTATCTCTCCTGTGGCCATTTTGAATTTTGCGCTTGATATGATCGTTACCAATTTCCGGTATGTAGCTGAAGTGTACGCAGGCTTGTTCTGGAAAGATATGTATGCAGCAAAATTGCACATTTTAATGAACATGTCACATCAGATCCACATATCGTCCATCAGTATCAACATAGATTTAAGGGTTGATTTATTGGACTAGGCCCTGCCACAAGTATGTAAGGAGCATGTTACTCTTGGTCATCTTTTCATCTATCACTTGTGTGTGTTTTGGTCATAATCTCAATATTTTTGACATATGGGGTTATACAAAGCTTGTATATAAGGATTCATTTTGTTAAATCACGTTTCTTACAAGTCTCTACAGTTTAAATGTCATGCTTTACTTGTCAAGTTTTATGTTCAAGTCAATGTCTACTGAGCTAATGGTGGGACGAGTCACGTAACTGTCAACTAGTCTTGACAAATTCAACATTCTATTGTAAAAAGTGGAAATCTCACAAATATTTTGTGCCTTGATGATGTAGCCAGTGTTACATTGGACATGCATGTTTTTTCTTTTGTATGTATCGTCTTGCCTCAAAATGTTAACAGTGTACACTGTGCTAGTCTGTGCATTACTTTGTGTAGTAGAATACATTTGTCAAGGTCTCTAAATATGATGCAGCATAAATAGGCAGATCAGTGCAGTGAGTGAAAGAATAAAATGCGTTTACCATAATAGCATGTGCATTACATTTTGGTACGTATTACTAACCCCATCCTATTCTACTTTTTTTTTAGTGCAATCAGAAATCTTCATAGTTGTGAAATTCTCTTTAGTATGTAATAATACTTGTAGAATATAAATCTTTATCTACATTTATGTTTCTTTTACAAGACTGAATTCTTAGTTCTGGTAAGGATTGATTATAATATATAACTACAGATGATACTTGCATTGCATATGAATTGTATTAAGTTTGTATTGTCTCTGTTGTTATTCTCAGTTGTAATTGTACTGTTGTAACTATTGTAGGTTTAAATGCTACCTACATCAGTGAATTTATACTGATTAGTGAATGAAACATTACTCAAACAGCTGGTCTACAATGACACTGGTCAAGTTGTGCACTGCAATTACTTTGTCCTGGTTCATATATTGCACAAGGAGTAGCAGGGCATCAGTGTCCTATGTACACATTTAATTTGTAAAAAACAATATTGCACATTTAACTATATAGTCTGAAGAAAACTTACTTCTGTTTTGCTAGACATGTACAGAATTATTCAAGGTCCTTTATAATTAAAAGTTGCTTTTAAACATGTTTTATTTTCCTCTAAAAAATAGTAATATTTTCAGGCAATAAGTGTAACATCTCAATTATTTTGTGTTATTTGACAACTGAAAACGTTTAGAATAAGATTTAAAACAGATCTAATTTTGTCAAAAAGAAAAATTTATTTTGCCAAAGGGTTTTCTTCACATCTGAAAAACAATTTTGCTTGTTTCCTCAAAAGGACACATGGTAATGAACATGGGCCTAGGTGGTTTTTGAACTTGCAACCTTTGTTTATAAGTCAGTTGCTCTACCAACTGAGCTACCACAGCCTTCAATATGGGGTTGGGTGGGGAGTGGATATCTTCCAGCTACCACACGATGTATTGTACTCAGTATAAAAACATACTCTATTTTGACCAATTCCAAAGAAAAGAAGAAAAATGTAAGGAAATGAATACTATGAATAACGGTATATTAGAATTCTAGCATTCAAATGCAATAGGACACAAAACAATTTGTATATCTTTACATTTTTTATTCAGTTATTTACAATGGCTTGTTTCTCAATGAAATTTTGAACTACAATTAAAACTGATTAGAACTCAATAATACTTTCTTAGTTGTGTAACATCTTTCACGACGTTTTCCATTTGTTACCTGGGGTGATAAATGAAATTCATGCCATCAGTTATAAACTTGATAGAGTGAGAGAATAAAATTGTTCAATCAATTTATCACATGGCAAAAGTTAAAAATTATCCAGTGTAAATACAATTTGGAAGTCATGATGGAGTAAGCTTTGTATTTTAAAATAAAAAACAGCTCTTTATTGAATTAATGTATTGAACAGATACATAAGCCTAATTTCATTAAATACTGCTTTGAACATTTTAAGATATGGCCAATTAATTTTAAGCATTTCTATTGATAACCTGGACAATGAAATTTACCATAATGGGTATAGTTGTGGCATCATTTCCATCGATAATTTGGACAATGAATTTTACCATGATGGGTATAGTGGTGGCATCATTTCCATCAATAACCTGGACAATGAAATTTACCATGATGGGTATAGTTGTGGCATCATTTCCATCAATAGCCTGGACAATGAAATTTACCATAATGAGTATAGTTGTGGCATCATTTCCATCGATAACCTGGACAATGAAATTTACCATGATGGTATAGTTGTGGCATCATTTCCATCGATAACCTGGACAATGAAATTTACCATAATGGGTATAGTTGTGGCATCATTTCCATCAATAACCTGGACAATGAAATTTACCATGATGGGTATAGTTGTGGCATCATTTCCATCGATAACCTGGACAATGAAATTTACCATAATGGGTATAGTTGTGGCATCATTTCCATCGATAACCTGGACAATGAAATTTACCATGATGGGTATAGTTGTGGCATCATCACAAAGCTGAATCCATCTATTGCCAATACATGTTTCTACAAATTTGTTATTGACAAAGTTTGTTCTGGAAAAAAACATCACACAGACCCATGTTAAACTATATAGTAAATAATAGTCAAGGAATCAGTTTAGATGATGGTTAGATTTTGTGCAACCTAATCTGAGAACCACTTTTCACAATGGCAAGAAAATTATAAATGATTTGTTATATAAACTCTGATGAATTTTTTTCAAAAACTCGGAGGTATAAAAAAAATCAGATTAAACTTTAAACAACTATTTAAGCTTTAATACTTATCTTGTTGCATAACTGCATGGACTACATAAAGCCACAGGTACTACTGCTTTCACAGGTGAAGAATTTATGAAAATGACAAACATCCTGTCCACTGAGAAAAGATGCTGATACAGAAACAAAATCAACAAATTATCATAATTGGTACACATTTACAATGAAAAAGATTGGTTTGTCACAAGCAGATCACTTTCATCTAATGTAGGTTAACATTTTGGGTATTAAAACAAAGAATTAATTCAATTTTTATGTTTAATTTCAAATATGGAGATCTTTGATTTTGGATGACTGGGAGAGGGATAAATGTCATCCAACCAAATCTGACAGAGTTCCAGAATATGGCATGCTTGGCCAACATGGTTCATTTTGTATCATGTTCTTATATAAATTAGTATGGAAGTTATTCAAGGTAGAGTACTCATAAATACAAGATCAGTTTACAAAAATTCTTATGGCATTAGGAAAACGAATTCCTTATTTCATAGTTTCTAATAGAAACTGCTACGTACAGAAGGTATTAACTAAAATAATGTTATCTCTAACAGCAGAAGCATATTATACAAAGCAAGTCATTTGATGATATGCCACAACTGTCTTTGAATAACAAAATTTTCAGGCAAACAATGTTTTACATATATATGTTATTGTAATACATTCAGATAAGGCAATTTGCTTAACTTATCTACTCGTTTTCTTTCACTTTTCAAAATTATATATTTAAAACTAGGAACATCAACAATCAAATCTTGCTGAAACATGTTTTGACTATTAATAGATGCAATTAGATTTTGATTCTTTAAACATCAAGGATTTAAAAGAAAAAAAGAGAACATAAGATGCCATATGCAACACGTGAACAAGGATGGATGGACCAATATGCACCAAAATGGTCATAAAAACATTATGGACTATATATTTGGCTAAAAATGCACATTTAGATGAAGACAGATCTCTGTATTTAACTGTGTGCTACAAACAACATATCAACAGATCTGTCATCATATAATGCAATAACCACATATCTGGGTCTAATGGCAGTTTGCCATTTAGCTTACATGTATATACTTTATGGGTAAACAATGTGTCAAAACTTCAAACAATTTTCAATGTCTTAGTGACCAGTAGTCCTTTGTAATAAATAGCATTAAATTATCCACTCACAGACATGATCATACATTATCCACAAACTCAATGACCTTCATACATTAAAAAGTACAAACATAGGACACTGACCACCTACTCTGAACTTATTACCTTTATTATCTATTGTACAAAATGGACAACAATCAATAATTAAACCTGTGTAATAACAATTAAACCTTTGCTGGTCTTGCACATCTATAAATTAAATAAATACAAGATTCCAACTTGCCAAAATATGGCAAGAACTAGTAAAATTTGAATAATAGTGAATGATGTAACGTTTTTCTAGTTGGAAAAAAAAGCATCATAATAAAGGGGAAGTAACTCCAAACAACTGGCTTTTCATTCTGAGCAGAGCTTATATGGCAAGGGACATTACATTTTATCAACATTTAAAAATAATTTATCTTCGCATTTAAAAGTGTTGATTCAATATTTTAGATACATATTCCAAAACCTGTATGCAGATATTACAATAGTAGACAAAGAAATCTAAAATATTACGATTGTTGATAGTAAAAATAGCAGTTATCTTGTAGGATAATGAAAAATCATCCATTACTTCTTTTAAAATACCAATAAAATAATTTTCCTCCACAACAACCAAAGCATAAAAATCTGATGCAGGAAAGTCATTCATTCATTGAAGATATGCAACTTTCTTGCAAAACAATTCATTCAAGCCGCAAGGTACAACTGCAAGTGATCCAATAAGAGAAAGCAGAAGTAATCACACATGAATGAACCAAACAACATACTGTCAATATACAAGTACACTCTTTTGTTGGCAAAAATTCAGAACTGATAAAAAAATAAAAATAAAAAATGCTGTACACATTAGAGAAAGATACCAAAATTACAACAATTAGGTAATCCAAGTTAAATAAAAAACAATTTATGTTTATGTAAAGAAATAATTTTCATCATTTATGTCCAGATTGCTTTGGTGATCCCAATACTTAACACCAATGGTTTTGGCCAATCAGTTTAAGTTGAAGTGAAAAACGTCAACCTAACTTTCACAAGCTTCATGGACATGTAATACAGATATGACTCGCAGACCTTTTAACCCGGAGACATGTTTCTCAGTGCTCTGCCAAATTCCTTTTTGTCATTTAAACCACTGCTTCAAAGTTTCTGCTCCTAACACTCATTGCTTGTCCATCTTCAAAAGGATGGAAGCATCTTGCAAATTGTCTGGCTAATTGTTGCATTGCTGATCCCCTATTCAGTTACACACCCCTCCTACCAAAAAGTTTTTTAAGTTGTCTCTTGCAAGGTTACCACAAAAGTCTTCAATTTCATTTCTGTTTTTAAAGAAAAGCTCATCTGCTTATCTAGTGATACTATATCCATTTATTTTCCTTGTCAACAGTTCATCACAAATCCTACGTCAAGGATAGTTATGTAGCCTCATTCAAATCATCAAGATGCTTGAATTTACAATGTTACAGTAAATTAAATGCTATTAAAACACATCTAAGATACTAAAACTGGAACAGAATTCTGACATGATACATTGTTTTTGGAAAAAGCATAAAATCGCCAGAAAGAATTACAATTAATGAAATAATGTAGCCTCTCTTTTGTCTTATGTCCCCACCAATATTTAGAGATAAGAACTATAACATATTTTCAGGCAAATACACAACTCTGAAAGTTGTGCCAGACTTCATTTTCATTAAGCAATTACTTACAAATATTTTAGATTAGGTAACACTGCTAATGTTATATTTCTACCTGAAATATTCCAAGTAAAATGTTCTTTCCAAATAGTAAAATTTCTGAATGTTTTCACTGAAGAAAAAAAAGTTATTAGAAAAAATCTATGAAGAATGCAAAATGAAAACTCAAATAGAAAAAATCTGTGTAGACAGGATTCTGACTGCTTGAAAATAAAATTTGTTGCCTTAACAAAATGAAAATGAATAATTATCTAATTTACTGACGCTACATGTAATCTACAGTAACTGATTGGTAAGATCAATGTCCAAAATTTATTCCTTTGATGAAAATGAAATGAACAGAGGCAGAAAAGCTATCACTATTTTGAAAAATAAATGAATGCATGGCTCAATATATTTATATTATCCAAAATGTAAAATTTACTTCTGGACTATAACTTGACTAAAAGCCCGGATGTAAACTAGTCACCTCCTCCTCCAATGTTTTTTCTTAAATTAAAAAAATCCATCATGATGTTGTAAACAATCTTTCATAAATGTTTCACATCTCTGGATCAATTTTTATGCACTGTAAAGTGGAAATAGCAAACAAGTCTCTTTGTATTTGGATTAACAAGTCATATAATCCCCAATTAAATTAATAGTGTACACAATAGCACAGTCACCAAGCAAGCAGCAATGTCCTTTTATGTCCATGGTGGAATATTGGTTTTCTTTTCCTTTAGTAGTACCATCCTACCAGGTAGGGCACCTGTGTCATTGCTTTTCAAACGTTGCACAGATATCTAATATTTGACTAATCTAATTGTTCACAAATTTCATGAGTATCTTCTGCTGTGGAACAGATACAACATTATATAATGTCTTTTTTGTTGTTCAAAAAACTCACAAGTGTTTCTGGGGCACCACATGCAAAGATGGCAAGACGAGTCACTACTGAAGCAATATAATCTGCTCTATCTACGACCCATGATCAACTCTTAGGCTGGCTTCGTGGAACATTTTGCCCCAACAACATATTGGAAAGGGTGCTAGACATAGGCATGTTAGTGTTAAGGGTTGGGAGGGGCTGTGTGGCACCATACATTGACACGGGTGAAAGAGAGGACAGCCCCATCTGACTCTGCTGGACAGCTATTTGCTGTCGCTGCCGCTGAATCTGCTGCTTGATCTGATTCAAACGCTGAAGTTCCTGCAACTGACGCTGCTCAACCTGAAAGATAAGATAAGAACTTTCAATATTCAACACACTACCAAGTGGGTTTTCCCCAAAATATCTATAACACATATTTTATGGAAAGGTATCCTTTATACAGAAAAATTGTTATTAGGCCAGACCCTGCATTTAGTTAAACTTTTTGCGCATGAAGCTCAAGTGAAAAAGCTGAATTCAGACCTAATACTTTAGTAAATTTAGGTAACTGAAATTGAGAAGTCCTGGAGAAGAACTTGCTGTCCAAGTTCTACTACATTGCATTCAGAAGATGGTGAGAATATGTGCCTAGATGCCAACATTCTTTCACATGAAAATGAAGTCAGTGGAGCAGGCATGCTGCAACTGGGGTCAATGGGCAAAGCAACAATGGAAGGTGGAGGGAGAAACTTAAATTTTTAAGCAAATAATCAGTTATTTGTTATAATGAAGTGCTTATGACTGTAAGAAAATTTTATAAGATTTACAAATTATGAACGACTCCACAGTAATTTTTTTAAAATGACACCTTAAGTTGATTGAGATTAATTTTCTGAGTTTTTTTTTATTCCTACTTCATGATTATTTAGTTTCGTCCACTATTATGAAAGAAACATTCCCCCAAAATGATATTTCTCGAGCATTTATGTTCTTATGATAATCATGAGCTATACACAGATCTAACTTGTGCATTATTGAAGTCACTGACCAAAGATATCATGCAAAACATCGCCGAAACAGTCCATCTTCAAAAGATGCATATAAAGTTGGAGCAAAGGCACTGAAGATTAATGAAGCCTCCAACCAATGATATGCAAGTGAAATGATACACTGAGATATTATTACCAGTGTTTTAATATCTGCATCAATGCACTTCTGACTTGACAAACTCTAAGCTAGTCTTGTCTCCTAGAAATGATGTTGATATTCAAATTTTCCTGCTCTCAATCAGAACAGCCATGTGAAAATCCTGTTGCTTGCAATTTATCAGTCATTCCAGGACACACAGTCCTGATGTTCCAGCTTCCAAGCCAGAAAAGCCTGCTTTACTTTTTGCTGGTACACTCTTGCCATAAGAAACTGCAAACCTGTTGCAACTAATGAGGATGCAGACCAAGGCAGTTGAATACTTGACCAATTTGGTAATGTCAAACTTTGTGGTGGGCAACAACTGACCAGTAGGATGCAATGACCTGTCCTGCTGCTAGAGGCAAATCCTCTGCAATATAAGCTGGACTTGTTAGCCATAATCTGCTGCCTCATGAATTCTATCTTTGCTAGGGAGTACAAGGATGACGTGTTATCTCCATGGTTTATTATATAGCCTGGCAAATGGTAAGGAGGCTCAAACCAGCACATGAATCTCTCTTTACCTTGAAGAACCATGTCCAGAAAAAAAAAATGGGCAGATGCAAACATGGAGTTGGCTTTGTTGCAGGAGTTGTCTGAAAGAGTATAAAATGTTTAGCTGCATTCCAATCAAGTTTTTCTGTCATGGAGAGCTCCCTTAGCATTCATTTCTCTGGAGTCTAACCCACAAAGCATGGAGCCTGCACATTTTTAATCAGGGCTCATACAGAATTCATTCTGAATGATATATTCAAAGACTTTCCCCAAACTTTCAAAGACCACAGATTTTCCAAGACCTATTTTTTATAACATTTTGTATACAAGTCATAGGAGAAAAAAAATACATTATTGTTTAATGATGAAATTCAAACTATAATTATTTTTCTAATTTCAAAAGAAAGAAACCAGGAAAATACAACTACATCCAAATCTAACAACTTTGGAAAATTTTATTTGTAATTATGTAAAAAAAATTAAAATGTTTGGGTTTATTTCAATTTTCAGACTTTTAAAGACCTCTGGGTAATCTGCTCATTTTTCCCAAACATTCAAGGACTTGAAAATGGTACCTCATTTTCCCCATAACTGTCAAAGACCTTCAAGACCATAAGAACCCTGTTAAAGTCTTTGTTACAACTCCACCAGGTTAAAACCTGCAACCTCCCGCATGTACCACTTCAGTGGTAGAATTGGCAGTTTATGGTATCATTAGGCAGGGATAAGAATGTTTGAACATGCCTGATCCAAAACCTTTTTTTCAAAATAGATTGCACAAAGCAAGGAAAATGAAAAACTGCATTTGATTTTCACTTTTTTTGCACAACAAAGTATTGTAGGTGTGTCATTTAGACTTTTAATGTCGCTTTAACAATTTTCCAGTCTTATCGCTATGATGACTGCAGTGTGGCAGTTTATCATATCTATCACTAGGTTATCATGCCGCAGACATGTAGCATATGTCCCACCTAGTCACACTACTACCTTCTTAATGCAAAGTGTTAAGTAAGGCCATTGCTAGTACCATTTTTAGTCTTTGGTATGACTCGGATGGGGTTCAAACCTGTAACCTCCTGCATCTGAGGCAAATGCTCCACCCACTTAAGCCACAGGATTGGTCCCAAAGTATTGGTCACAATTTAACATATACCTTGAACTACATTAACAGAGTGGAATTTTTTTTATTATTAACTTAACTTCCTCTGGGTAACTTAATGCATAAACCAGAAAATTGTCATGCCTGAATTAAGTACAAGGTATTACCTGTCGTCTCTGTGCCTCCTGTTGCTGCATTATCTGTTGGGCTAGTAACTGCCTCAACACTGCTTGTACTCGTTGCTGAAACAGCTCTGGTGGCATACCAGGGAACTGAAACATACAGAGAAAATTAAATAGGCATAAAACCTCTATTTCATAATATCAATGATTTTATCATCTCCTTTCAGGTTTCCATTATTAAATGTGTCATATCGCATAAATGAAATCACACAAAGTTAAAGTGTGTTGTTCGAGGTGTCTGATAAATTTCAAAAGTTTAAAACTTGTGAAGTAGTGAATCAGCTGTTGAATCATGGGACCATGAATCTTATACTATGTTTATTTCTGAAGAAATTCATTACCTCATTAAAAAAAGACTTCACCCGTTAACTCTCCAGGGCTTGAAATATGCAAATATTATTCACCCTGTTGCATAAATTTCCCACTAAATATATGATTCTATACATATTTATTACTGAATATTATTCAGACATAATGATGACATTACATACTCTAACTTATGTGTGCAATGTTAACATAGAATCACGTATCATAACACTTAGAAACATTTTGAAAATTCATTGAAATTTAATATGTATTAATAATTTATCCTAATCAGTGAAGGAAACATGAACTTTTCAGTTTTGACATGTACAATGGTAAACTTTCACACAATCAAGGTTGGTGGTTTACTCCAGTTTCTTACATCTTAGTTTGTACAGTCCAAGACAAACACCACCACCCCCCATGAACTTCCAGAACTTTTCAAGGAATAATTTTTCTTAAAGAAAAGGAACTTTCAACATGTGCTTTATTTATCACTACACACACAGGTACATATGCTGAAGACCCCTCCCCCAATTAACACAGCATAGGTATACTACTACTTACTATTGCAAACTACCCATGTTGTGTGTCATTTTGATCCACTAAATGCATGCAAGCTGTCCTGATCTTGTAAAAGCTGACAGATTTTGTACAGCAATGAACATTAAAATAAGATTGCCTTGATGGACTGACAATCTATTGTAACAGCAGCACAACTGGGATGAATGTGTAACAAGTTTCATGGTAATGCCCTAGTTTTGGAAAAGTAATGGTAACAAACTTGTGCTAACTGATGCATACATGCCAACACAGATAGCAGTATAAGTTTAATTATTATAAAAGTGGAAAAAAGCATAATCTTTGCACAAAACATGTATTCTAAATAATACATGCCATTGTATAAAAAATGTACATTTTGTTTCACTACCTACCTGGTTGTGCAGCTGATCAAAATGTCACAAATTCCTTGTAGATTAGGAACCAGAATACAAAGACACAATCATACAAAATTATATTCAACACTCACTTTAACTAGTCTACATGTCTAACTTGGCTGAATGAGTATGAAGTTCACAAATTCTGTAATGGCATGATAATGCACTCAATCTGAGTGCTGTATTGCATCATTCTCATTCTTATTTTCAAATTTCTAAAAGTATGTGAATGTGTCCTTATTCTGACAGGGTTTGAAGCTTGAAAATATCTGTCTGCTTTAACATTTTAATGTCACTGAACATCAACAAGTGAAACTGTTTTGCTTAACATCCTTCACCATTTTCTTTAAAAGTGGAGACCAGTGTGCAAATGTCCTTTATTAGCAATATAATTGATCTGTCAAAAAGTTTCAAATGAAGAAAAAAGTCTTTTCTTGGAAATGTGTCATGTACAGTTGCTATAAATAAAAAATAATGAAAGCATGTGTGCATTTAGGATGGAGAAATCTGCTCTTACCCCATGAAGAAAAAAGTGTTTTCTTTGAAATGTGTCATGTAAAATTGCTATTAAAAAAAAAAGAAAGAAAGCAAATGTGCATTTAGGATGGAGAAATCTGCTCTTACCCCATTCTTACACAGCAGTCCTCCTTTTTAGAATATTCTCAAATTTATGAGTGGGATTAAGGAGATGATGATAAAAATGAAAAAGACCTTTTTAATGCTTCATTTTTAGTTTGTTTCTTAATGTACCAGAAAAGCGTAATCCATTTACAGGTAAGTGTATGGCATACTTGGCATACAAGCAACTTCCCCCCAAGGCACAAGTGTAATTATTGCTATTATAAGTGGCAAAAAAGCCTAATTTGGTCATAAAAAGTGTGGTCAATATATTACATGCCAGAATTACAATTCACAGCCAAGTATAAATTAAAATACAACCACAAAATATACTGAAAAATTATTTACATTCAGCACTCACTTTAACTTGTCTAAATGTGTAGATTGTAGTTTAAATGTGTAACTTTTCCTGAATGATTGTGATCTGGAATACTGTATTGATCAGAGCCAGGTGCCCTGAATAGCCCATTTCATACCGGATTTAACAGAGTTGCTCCGTAATTATCCAAAAAAAACTGCCCAAATCACTTTATACTCCAGCCAATCAAACGCTGGTAGGCATCTGCACATAACAAAATGGCATACATTATTGTTTAGACGTATTAGATTAAAACAAATTAAGAAATGCCTGGGACTTCTGCAGCTTTACCGTCAAAAAATATTCCAGGTTTGTTATACTGCGGATTAATACGAAAAATTCCTTTTATTGGTAAACGAAACTCGATTTAAAAAATACGGTGTTATGGTAAAAAAACATTTTTAACATCAACACTGTTTCCATACTCGCATGTACGTGTCCAGATGTAAACAGCTCATAGCTACTCTCTTGTAAGGCTATAAAATCCAGAAAAGACAGGATGGTTCCAATATTAAATTTCGTCAATATCTGTGGCATCATCGCTGTTGAATAGGCATTTTTCAACTCTATAAACGAAGCTGAAGTAGTTGGAACAGTTGATGCTAATGCTGAATTGTCCACCTTGTTTTGACCACTAGTCTGGTCCCCTGCTTAGTATGCTCCCTGCGATGCACTCCGCTATACTATACTAGGGAGCATACTAAGCAGGGGACCAGACTATTTGCATACCATCTATCGATTGGATATTGTGGTCAGTTGACCAACCACCATGTGATCAAAATTCCAAGCAAATTACGAAGTTCGTTGAAGTCTCCATGAAATGGTCTATGCTGTAATACAATATTCTCATTTTCTTTTTTTTTAAAGACTGTAAAGCAGTGTTGATTTGTTCTGTTTCTGATCTGACATGTTTTGAAGTTTGAAAAGATCCTTCTGCTGTAACATTTTCTGTCACATAACATCCAAAACTCATTGTAAAGCATTTCACTCAACATCTGGCACCATTTTCTTTTAAAGTTATATACCAGTTCACTAACTAGCTAGCTCATCAATAAAATGAATCTGTTCTGTGCAGCTCACATAAAGATACTGTCTATTTTGTTATAAATGAGTCATATACAGTTGCTATAAATAGCAAACAAGTAGTCTTGAGATATTCTTATGCAGCAGTCACCTTGTTAAAACTATTCTCAAATTAATATCAGTTGAATTAAAAAAAAGGAAAATAAAAATGACATTTTACTGATTTATTTTTGTTATATTTTATTATACAAAAGTGTAATCAATATAGTCTACTGCAAGATAAAATTTTTGGGAAAGAAAAAAAAAATGTAATGACTGGACTAAAAGTGTAATGGGATGCAAGTAAGACTGGTGGGGAAAAAAAGCTTAATGATTATGCCAAAAGCGTTATGGTTGACATATATGCCAATGAATAACAGGCCATTCCATAAGTCCTTCTGGTTTATGACCATTAGAACTAAAAATACAATTTACATTAAAAACTAAGTCATTAATGTTCTCCAAAGCTCAAATATGAAACAGTTGTTTAAAAACTGATCAGGAAATTATACACACACTTTGGTGAAATCACATTTTATGCATCTGTAAAAGCCTATACCTGAAAATGATCAAATTCCAGATATTCATCATAGTATTTGTATGTTTTAGAATACTTACCCTAATTTTGAGGTCATTGACAATCTGTAGCAATCCATTAGGTCCCAGATTAGGCAGTCCCTGAGGAAACATTCCTCCATGCCAGCCAGAAAACCCCTGGTTGAATGCACCAGGCATGGGTGGCATGCCAAACCCTGGTTGGACCATTAAGTTTTGAACTAGGAAAAAAAAAAAAGGAGATTGCACAATTAGGGATGTGATGCATACTCTTACAAGTTGTCAACTTTAAATCTATAAAATGAGAATCATTCTTTTAATTCTTGAAAACTTTAGTACCAATATAGTTATATATTTACTATGGTCAAATGAATAATGTTATCACAAAGCAAATCACACTAATACTTCGATAAACATGTCTTTTTATAAGCAAAACCAGAACCTGCATTTCTAGCCCTCAAAGCGCTGCTGTAAAACGTGATGGTGATCTCAAAACATTACAAAATGAATCATCTCTGTGGCACTCTGTCTCACTTCCACTGGCAAAGCAAAATGAAAACATTACAAAATGAATCATCTCTGTGGCACTCTGTCTCACTTCCATTGGCAAAGCAAAATGAAAAGATCACAACAATCTCCAGATCTCATGAATAATAATGGGAAAAATGCCAATAAAACAACATTTCATGCAACGCACTTCTGGACTTCATTAAGGCAAAGAGCTTCAATCTCATCAAAAGGATTGAGGTCCTACATTTTTTGGTGCGCCCAGACTATGGTTAAGGCAGTACCTCTTGATTTTTACAGTACTCCTCTCATAAACAGTAATGTAAAAATGGATGAATATGGGGTGGGGATGTAATCAAATGAAAAAAGAACTTTATCAATAAAAGTTTGTAAAAGTATAATTAATAACAGTCTCAACCACAGCAGCTCAATAGTTTGTCCAACTTGTGACTGAAAGGCTGCAGGTTCAAATCCTATAATCGGACATGCACCGGTCTGCTACTGTAGTGTGTTCTTAGTTAAGGCACTTTACTCAATTGTCTCAGCATTAAATAACCTACATGTGATGCTTGTGTTAACACTGAAAAATAATGGTATGTAAAACTACCTCTGATTCCTTTCTTCTCCTCCTCATATTCTTCCCAGGCAGCTTTTCGTTCCTCCTCTGTAAGTTTATCCTGCTCAATGTTCTCCAGGAGGGAGTCATGATCATGGTACCCCACAATCCAATCTTTGTGAGATTGAAGCAGCTCAGCCAGCAGAACATCCTGTGAGAAAAAATAATAAAAGAAATGATTTAAGGTGAAGATAACAGTTTTGGTGTAGGACCTATTTTCATGGATTTCAGTAGTTTATGTGGATAGTAAAAGTCTTACCGTTTGATGGCTCAGACATGGGAGAGTTTTTTTACTTTGGAGTGGCATCATATTTTTTCCTGGTTCCACCCCCAAATATTTTAACCATTAAACCCAAAAGTTGGTCCATTTTCAGTCTTTCTACGACCATGTGAATGTAAATTTTTTTTGTTCTATTTCAGTGAGCTAGAAGTCAAATTAAAGCCAACACTGCAAATATACATTCAGATACGGCTGAAATAAACCAAATAGTTTCCTGAACTCAGATATTGCCATCATCTTCTTTGGTGTGCTAGCTCTTTCCAGACAATGAAACAATTTTCTTGTAACCATTCTTAGGACAGATTTTGTTGATTTCACTTGTAATGCATAACATATTTCAGTAGGCAAATGAATAATACAACTCTTTCAGTGAGTTGCTTATAACCACTTATTCACTGATAATAGAAGCATATAGAGAACTGACTGGTTTTATTTCCCTTCCTAAACCAACATTACAGGAATGTACTCGTGTATGATTGTGGCAATGGTCAAGTGCAACCAGTATCTACAGAAAATGAACATTGGAATTTATCGTGGATGGCCAATGGGAAGTAAAAAACACGTGTCCACTCAAACTGGAAATTGCTCATTATGGAATGAAATTTCAATATTCAGTGAGCAATGTAACGTAGTGTGATTTGGATTTTTAACATAGCTTCAACAATTTTTCATTCATATCGCTACGATGTCTGCATTGGCAGTTTATAGTGATGTCTAGCACTGGGGCATCAGGCTACAGATATATAGCATGATATCCCACCCAGCCACATTAATCTGACACCAGACTGAACAGTCCTAACAATAACCTATTACAAACACATGAATCCCTGCATCCGAGGTGGATGCTCCAACTACTAGGCCACGGTAGTGGTCTTCAATAAGCCAAAAAAAAGTCTAAAACTAACAAATAAAGTGCCAGAGACACCGACTTGCAACTAAATGCCACCCTTGATAATACTCAATATATTATGTGTGTAAACATTAGCATTTTATTTATTTAATTCAGTTTACAACTACAATAAAATGGGAATAAATCAGCTTTTTCTGGCTCTCAATTTAACTTTTAGAACCAAGACAAACAGAATTGTTCAGGTCATTTAAGCTAACTCCTTTAGACCCAGACCTGTGGGCGTATAATATACAAGCATGTCTTGGTGCAAGAAGTTTGCCACTTAGCAAGCTACACACGTGGATAAAAATCAACCTCCACTTTTGCTGCATCTATACCAGTTTTCAATGTATGGGTGTACATACATTATTTGCCATTAACTCTGTGCAGAATATTGTGATGACTAGGTGCAAAACACTGAGCACTAAGCACCCATGTGTTTCTAACTCTGCATATATTTGAAAATAAGCCTTGTTTAACCTACAATTAAAGTTAGGGAACACCTTGTCCCAACTTCCTCCAAATCTGGGAACACTGCAAAAAAATCCAAAGGGACAAAGAAAAATAATAGATAATAATTTAATGCACTAGGAGAGTTTAAATAAAATCCCCTGAAGGGACTAATGAACTCCTGGATGAATTTTTTTCCACAGAAATTCAAGATAAGACCATTTTTTTCCTTTAAACTGTCGAGCATTGAAACCATTTCTAATATTCTTCAGTTATAAGATTTTAAAATTAGCTGCTGTAGACATATTGGATATGAGAAAGACACCATTATATAGGTATCTGTGATCAACTAGACCTTGGGATGAATGCATGTTCTATAAAGTTGCACTGCAATTCTCCAAGTAGATGGATGGACAATAGATCATCCAATAAGCTCTTCTGGTCCATGACCAGTAGAGCAAAATAATAACACCCACTCCCAGGTTAATTAATTTCTTTCAGATTTGCACCATTATCTTTTTCCTTGGACATTTACATTATGGGAGACAGTACATTGTATGTAGATTTTTATGCCAGATGAATTTTGTTGTGATACCAATACAAATCTTCATGCTTTGAATTTTGCTGATCTGGTTTATGTAAAATTTTGGAACTAAGCCATACAAAATACAAACTTCCTTCAAATGGATATTCCATAATTTGATATCTGCTCAAAATTCAAGGTCATATAATTATCAGTTATATATAATTATCAGTTATAGTTGGTAATTGTTACGGTAGTGTTCATCTATTCAACTTTTAGCTGGATGTCAATTACATTCAATAAACAGCACTCCAATTTTGCCAAAAAAACAACTGTATCCAATTTCTTACAAAAAATCGAAAAGAAATATTTGAAACAAATTAAACATTTGAAACAATCAAGAGAATATCAGGTACAATGCCAAATAATCTCACAAAATGAAAGTGTAAAATAATTTAACCTTTGGCAATTTGGGTGTGGGCTTTTCTTTCCTGTTAGGATCATCAAGACGGTCTGGTCTGAATGTGTACAATTCCTGAAGATCTGATGCAGAAAAATGTCGCTCTATCTGGTTTTCATCTATCACACGAAGAGACAAGGACTGTTTTGTAACCTGCCGCTCATATATCTTCTCTTCCATGGTGCCCTATCAAAAAACAGCTGTCAATATCAGATTTAAGTTTGTTTAAAACAAGTGCATCAACTGAAGCACCTTTACTTAACAAGCATGAATTCTGCATTAGAAAAAAGACAAGTCTACCAAAACTTGCATTATTAGTTTTAAAAATCAAATGCCACTATCAGCAGGCCTAGGAAAATATGAAAATGACGTATTTTCTCAGAAATTGCAAGTATTATAATCGTTCTGGCTTTAATTAAATGACAGATGAGACAAAACTACTGTATTGATGAAACCTGATCCAATACTTACAATCTGCATTGTTAGTCACATGACAACACAAATCTCAACCTATGACATCAGAGGTCCAACAGTAATATATCAAGAAGAAACCCCTTTCTAATGTTGTTGTTGTACAAAAGTTCAAATGGATTAAAGTTGCATACCACTGTAAAACCTCCAAAGGACATATAATTTGATCATATTTATTCCAAGAATAACTACAAGAAACCTGTTGCCATCTGAGAAAACTGGCAGCCACATTAATGGCAGAAATCACATGTCAATGCGGTAGTCACACGATACATCAAAACCCAAGCAGACGTTCTTGGAAGAAATATAAAGTAAACGATGTGTTCTTTCAGGTTTATTCTTATAATTACAAACAGTAACTAACTTTCATTTAATTATTTTTCTTCTACATTTGAAACAGATTACTGGTATCATGTGACTACCAAAATTATGATATTGTGTGGGTTGAGAGATTTGTGGACTCACAGGATTAACTGGCAATGTGAATGATGTGTAACAGGTCAAATTTCATGAAAGCTGTAGTTTATCTCATATAACAAATAAAAGACAACAGCTGTACATATATGCCAACCCCTGGCGAAGAAAAGGCATAATCTAAGTGGACAAAAGGCGTAATCTGAGCAGAAAAAGTGTAATCCACATATAACATAATAGAATTCAATGTGCAAATGTACAAAACAACTGTATATTTTTGGCATCAGGAAGCATCCGTTTGAACAAAGGACTAAAGTTGTATTATACCACTAGCTGTAGTCAGTGTTCGCTTGGTTGGCATGTATGGAAGTAATACTCAAAATTTCAGAGAAAATAATTAATTTTCCTATTGATTTCATGCAGGTAAGACTTGATGTAACAGTGTTCTAGTTTGCTAGGCCATCTGTTAAGCAGCTACACTTCAAACCTTTGCTGCGACCATGTTGATTTATTGTGATGCTACACTGGTTTTCATGCCTTCCATTTCAGATACTTGTATCTGTGAAATAACCAATCAACTAGATAAATCTAATTTACTGAGTATTTGGAGTGACTATACAAACGTTTTTTTGTCAAGCACCAGAGTGATCTATACTACAACCTTCAGATATTTAAGTCAGAATGCAATTGATTTAACTCATGATTAGTTCAGTCATGACTCAATAACATAACTGTTTCTGTTATCAAGTTGTGGCATAGTTTTTCCCAATTCTCTTGACTTGTTTTGATAATGTGGGGACCGTATGATAATTATTCCTCAACTTACAAAATTTCATTAGTCATAAACTCTTCCTCTCTGCAGGATTTTGTGGTAAAAAAAATCATCTCAGTCACATGAGAACTTCCAAATCTCAATCTGGCACAACTTTTAGGAATCTAGTTTCAGTTTAGACTGCTCAGGTCATTATCTCTCTTGTGTACAGCAATTTTAGTGGACTGTCAGCAGTTAAATTACTGCCAAAACTAGTTTGAATGAAAAAACAGTACTAGAATTTAGTTCATTTGATGGAAATAACATACTTCTACTGTCCTGTGTGTTGTGTAAGTGCAGACTTTCGCATCTGAATTTTTTCTGTACAGAGCTGTGGTACAGGCTAAGATTTGACATTTTTTTTAATGAAATATGGGAACAAATCTTGTTGATATTGATATAAAAGACTGATCCCATAGTGACAGACAGGAGGTGGAAGGGAGATCAAAAAAGATGTTTATCAACAAAACAGAGACAGCTTCTGCCAAACTAATGCACATTAAGTCAGTTGATTTACCACTGTAAAGATGCTTTTAAAAGATATAGTATTGCATATGATGAAAGTAAGTCAAGGACAATGTTTTCAGGATTACTAACATAATGATGATGAATGGCAAGATGTTTTGCAAAGATAAAAAAACAGACATTTGGAAAATCTGTTGCACATTTATGCCATCCATAGTATATTGACATGAATTTACCTCTCAAAAACAAAATGTTAAACTGCATGTTAATTAAAGTTTTATACCAGTTTGTTTTTTTAAGAAACAAGGCAGATTAAAATGCTTTTGAAAGTTCTATGTAAACCCCAAAGAAAAAATGAAGCTGCCTTACCTGGGCTAGGAATCTATAAATATAGACTGGTTTTTCCTGGCCAAATCGATACACTCTGAACATGGACTGGATATCATGTGATGGATTCCAGGACGCATCAAAGATAATGACTCGGTTGGCTGCTACCAAGTTGATTCCCAGAGACCCTGCTTTGGTTGATATAAGGAAAAGTCTTGCTCTAAAATAAAGAACAAAGATTGCGATCTAATTAAAGATTTTTATGTCTTCTGAAACGAGCTTAAAACAAGTTTTCCAAGGTATGTCTTCCCTGTCATTCACATGCAAGACAAAATGTCTTTTTTAAAAATGGTATATGTTTCACTGAGAATACTGACCCAATCATATTAATGTGAAAAAGGATGCTCCACTACCTCTTAATTCCATAAACTGTTAAAAGATGAAATACTTCATCTTTCCTGTACATATTACAGATAAAGGGAAGAAACTATTACCAATTACCTCCCCTGACCACAAGTTAACTATATTTAGCCTGAGCAACATATCAATTGAGATGTTTGCATTTGTGGGATGATCTGAGAGACTGATAGAAATGTGATATGAAAAGTATTCTCACAGAAACACTTAACTGAAAAATCAGTTTATTCCATTTAATATATTCTCCAATTACATTCTTGCATTTTGTTTGATAACAGATTAAATAAGGTTTTAGTTGAAGGTCTGAACTATCTGAATGCAGCCAAGTCAATACAAAGTCCATTGATATAGAATTAAAAATGGAAACACTGGGGATTAAAGGTCAAGTTTCATGACAAATGGATACTGATGCACAAAATGATGGCACAAGACAGTGATTAATGATAAATCTCAAGTGCACAAAAAGACACATTACCAAAAAGTTCAAGGAAAAGAAAGATACTTTTGTTCTAGACCTATAATTGCTAATTGGGAAAGGTTATTTTCTCAATGGACTGAAGAAAAGCCCTGGAATAACTGCACATAATGTTTTACAGACAGACAGAAATACAGTGATACTGTAATCCCGCATATTACACAACAAGGACACAGTGAAAGAGATCAAACTGATAATGACCTTTAAATAATTTCTGTTATCATCAATTATTAACATTGTGTTCCTTCAGTTATTTGTACAAAACTACTACTACACAAATTTGTATAAATATAATTATCTACTTGTCTCGTGTAGTAAATTTAAACAAATTAGAAACAAAATCCAACACACAAACATACAGATTTATGAATTTTATAAGTCTACTTTCACAGGGCAAAAGGACTAGAAAACTTAACATGCCCATGGAAAATCATAGCTTGCAAGAAAAATAATATCCAAACATGAGCAAAACAAGACAAAATATTGCTTATTTTAAGGTAATCACCTTATATTTATTGAAATTTGTTTTCTTTGTATCTCTGTACCTTACAACCATTTGCCAATAGCTAACGTTATCTAAAAATATATATGCAATTAATGGAAGTAGATACAATGTTAAGTTAGACCACAAAAAGCTTAATAGTTGGAAGAACAAAAGCAGAGATATACTGTATATAGAGGAATCATGGGATAGGTTGAAACAGCTACATTACACACACACATACTATAAAAATGTAACCAAAAAAATGATAGATTATGAATAAGCTTCAAAGATCTGCACCTAAAAGTAAATTAGAGCATAAGGATCCACAATGCTTTGGATCCATTCACAGAATGCATAATCATTGTTCTGACAATTTTGTTCAGGCAAAATAAAAAGAGAGCAAAATTTTTTCCCATATTTTTGTGTTATTCTTACCTATAGTTCTCTATATCATTAAAAGAATCAGCATATTTCTTCCTGTTCTGGGGATTTGTTGATCCATCTAATCGGAAATAATCAACACCCTTGGACCAATTTTTGCCAAATTCTTTCAACTGAAAAAAGACAGTAAAATACAACAAAGTCCCTCAAAGAAACTGACATTCTAATGTTTAAAAAGAATTTCCAGGAATTGAAAATAGAATGATTTCTTCCTTTAAACCTTTGAGTATTAAAACCATCTCTGATATTTCTCAGCTATAGTACAATTTTTAAATTAGCTGCTGTTGTGGACAAACTGGATGTAGGATGATACCATTTTCATTAGGATAAAGTAGCTATCATCATTAGAAGTCTGAAAACCCCATGTCAATATAACCAATTGTTCAAGGGGAGTAGCAAAAATAAGATTTTAAAGACAGCTTTTGTGGCAGCCATACTGGATGTACAAATGGCACCATTTTCATTTAGGATCAGATATCAGTAAGAAATATATTCATGATGGTCATCATGGTGACCATACTGGAGGTTGGTTGCATCATTGTGATTAGCATGGAATAGGTACTGTAAGAAATTTGATGTACATCCCTATGCCAAAATAATTTTCCATTTAAGAGTAGCGATATCTTTCAAAATGACCATATATGGTGGCAATATTAGACATCATATCAGTGTTATTTTAATTTAAGATGTCATATCATAACAAATCTTTTGGTGAAACCGCAAGTTATGACTTTCTGTTCTGGAGTAACAATAACAAGACTTTCAAGATGGCTGCCATGATGGCCACATTGAATATTAGATACATTTCACTGCCTTAATTCCAACTAGACATCATAAGAATTCATTGAGTGAAAGCACAATGCCTAATTTGACCAGCCATTTAGCAAATTGGTGACTGTATGATTTTTCCAATGGCAACTGAGGCATTGGCACAATTTTCATTTATCACCAACCAGACCTCATAAGAAGTCTTCAAGTGAAAACCCCTTGCTGATGTAATTCATTCAGGAGAAGTGATAACAGATTCAAGATGGCAGCCATACTGGATGTGTTAGTGGCACAATAACTTCATTTAAAACTAACAAGATGTCCAAAGAAGTCTTCCAGTGAAAACTTGCAGTCAATACAATGTTTTGTTCAGGAAAAGTAATGATAAGTTTTTCAAGATGGCTGCTGTGGTGTCCAAATTAGACATCAGATCTACACCATTTTTATTTAGAACCAACTAGACCTCTTGAGAACCTTTTTGGTGAAAACTGCAAGTCAATATGACTTATTGTTCAGGAGTAGCAATTACAAGATAATCAAGATGGCTAATTAAGCGGCCATATTTAATGAAAGATTGGCACCATTTTCATTTAGCACCAACTAGACTTCACCAGAAGTCTCTCAGTGAAAACCCAATGTTGATACAACTTTCACCTCAGGAGGGGAAGTGATAAGATTTTCAAGATAGCATGGTAGCCACAATGGCTGTGAAAACAGCATCATTTTCATTCAGGATCAACTAAACAATGGGATGAATGCATGTGTAAAGTTTCATGTGAATCATCAAGTAATTCAGGAGACATAGCTACAACAAACCAGATGACTTATGAAAGACCATCTCACAAGCTCCTCTGATCTCCTGTGATACAGATCTGAGGGGCTTCCAAGGCAGAGTGGTACAAGATGATTGTCATGTGATTACTTGCCTCCAATCATCCAATATGTAAATGAGAATGTTAGAATGTTGCTAGTTACTTGTGGAAGGTCAGTGGTTCTACATAAGTGGTGTTTGGTGTCTCAAAAGTACTTGGGCTTTCTTCAGCAGTAAAATTGGCTGCCATATATAGATTCTCTTCATCTGAAAATGGTGTAAAGGCCATAATGATCTATCAAAACCTGAGATCTTGTGTCTAAATGACTGGCTGTTGAGATAAACATGAAATCAAAAGAGGCCCAAGTGTACTAAGGTGCTTGCTTTTACAGATCACTTGCACATCTCACAGATCATTTTTGCAACAGCTGTATGAGTTTATAAACTTTTACTCTAGTAATTTTTGTAGACCTTTAAATATTGTCAATTATTCCTTTCAGAAAGTTACCTAAAAGTCATTATCAGTTGGTAAAAATGGACTGTTCAAGGTAAATATACAATTTGGAGCATCATGTCTTGAGCAATCCTGCATCACATGCTTCCAAAAAGTTTACATTTTAGTTCACTTAAAGTTTCTCTAGCAATGTCCATTGTTCCAACCAGAACTGTTATAGCTTATTCAAGCTATATTCACTGATATCTGGAGATGTGCATCTGTAATAAATATTTGTAACAAAAGTATGAGAATGCATCAGTGTTTTTTAACCCTTTCATCACTAAGTAACTTTGTAGGCATCGAGTCCTCAACACTAAGTAACTTTGGAGTTGTAAAGCAAAATGACTTGTGGACTTTGAAACAACATAACTTTGCCAATGTTAAAGATATCTGGCTGGATTAGGTGTCAAAATCAAGGTTAAAAATCATTTTATGACTAATTCAATAAAATGTGCATATGTATTAGAACTGTTAAAATGCAGGTACAAACAGGTAAGACAACAGGTAAAATACAACTATTTTATTACCTCTTAGAAAACATATAAAGTTCTCAAAACTTGTTCAATTGACCCTAGATGTACTAGTGAATAATCACAGTAACAACACAAGTCTTTCTTTCATGGTGTCCATAATATATAAAATTCTATAAAATGAACCAAAATGATCTCCAAGGTGAGATCTGTCCACACACCTATTATCGTCTCTGCCACGTTTGATCGTCGCATTTAAGTTCGTTAAACGGACAATTTTTCCAAAAACTTCATCTGAATATAATATTTGAAAATAATCCGAAGCCTTCCCGGAGCCATCTAACTCTTGGGTGTGCCCAACTCAGAAAACTAATACAAAACTCTTTGGTTTTTGGGCTTCATCCAAAAAAAAAAAAAACCCACGTGGAGCGTAAAATTCCTCTGGTTCAAAACCTTCCAAGCCATCTTCATCGTCATCACTGTCACCCACAATGCATTCCATTGTCTCTCCATATGTCTTCTCTCATTTTCATCCAAATTTATCAGGTCAAAATTATTTAAATCCTCCGAAAACTCTCCTCTAAAAATCCTTCAAACGCCGCCATTTTGGATACAAATTTCAGCATTCGTAAAACACGTTAAAAGTTCCTACTTTGTTCTTATTTCTAGTTGTATACATGCTAAAGATAATCCAAATATAACATCTACATTACCAGATGGAAGTTATTAGAGGTACCCCGAAAAATATTTATTCGGGTACTATAACGTTAAAGAACACTGCCCTAGACCGAAAACTCGGTCCATAGTGTTGCCGGATTTATTTCCCCTGGACCTGATATGCAGTCTGCCGTGATGAAAGGGTTAATGATGCATTTGAACTGAGCCACAACCAGAATCAACAAACCAAGAAATGAAATTATTCACATCTCTCAGGCAGAAGTATAGTGTATAATCATAATCTGCCAAAAGATTTTTCAATCTTTAAATTTGCCATATTTTTTCCAATCATACTGACTCAGTGGACATAATTACCAGAATGGACAGAAAGATATAACCAGAAGGTTAAAATCAATTTGAGTACCTAAAATTCATGTGGTTTAGTTCATTGTATACACTTTTTTGTTTTCTCTTTGATGTAATTTCTTACTGCAGCTGAGAAAATAATACTGCACACATAAAAAAGAGGCACACTTCTACTCATTACTGTTGTTATTATACTTCTCCATTCCAGCATGTTCTTATGATCTTGTCCTCCAATATACTGTTTGTCCTGTTGATGATTATGTATCTAAATTTGTCACTTACTTTTCCTACTACTATGCTGTTTGTGAATATGCATATCAATGTAATGTAAAATGCAATGGGGAGACTAAATCCAAGATAGAAAACCTCCACAGTTCCAATGTATTCTTTTCTTTGAATCCATGTTTCTGCACAAAACTCAAAGTTAAAGACTTGCTGTACAATTTTCAGTTCCCATTGTAAACCTGTGCAAGCACCATATTAAAATTCAGTAACTTAAAATTTTGGGTGTGCATGATCACAATTGTGTCAGTATAGACACATCTATGAAGAAAGCTTCTGTTAAAAGAAAACCATAACAGCTTCACCATTTTCTGGATTGACACAAATTTGAAATGTGTGCTTTCAATACTACATAGAAAAGTCAGCTGCTGATTTCAGCAATGAGTCTTCCAAACTTCCAGGTCTGTAAAGTGACAGAAATTATGTTAATAAAACAATGTCCCTGACTTTTATCAGTTACAAGTAGGACAAGCTCTCGAAAGATTCTTTTTACTAAAATCTTACTTTTATTATCAACCAGTCAAACCATGTATTCTCTATTTTATTTTCACTGATTTATAGTATGGTTCTCGTTCTTTCATATCTGTAGTAATGCTAGTCCTTCAACAACTCTCAATGTTGTATGCCTTTTTTGACCATTCTGAAGATAATGTTCAAGTGACAGAAATACCATGGGATAACCAGAGACCAATACAATCAAAAAAAGAGGTCGAGTTATCTACCCTGCAGGGATGCAGCCAGGATTTCAGGATTTAACCCTTTCATCACTAAGTAACTTTCTAGGCATAGAGTCCACAATACTAGGTAACTTTGGAGTTGTAAAGCAAAATGACTTGTGGACTTTGAAACAACATAACTTTGTCAATGTTAAAGATATCTGGCTGGATTAGGTGTCAAAATCAAGGTTAAAAATCAAAGTTTATGACTAATTCATTAAAATGTGCATATCTATTACAACTGTCAAAATGCAGGAGCAAACAGGTAACACAACAGGTAAAATACAAGTAATTATTTTATTATCTCTTAGAAAACTTAGAAAGTTCTCAAAACATGTTCAATTGACCCTAGATGTACTAGTGAATAATCACAGTAACAATACGAGTCTTTCTTTCATAGTGTCCATAATATATAAAATTTTATAAAATGAACCAAAATGATCTCCAGATCTGTCCACACAACTATATTGCCTCTGCCATGTTTGATCGTCGCACTTAAGTTCGTTAAATGGACAATTTTTCCAAAAACTTCATCTGAATAGAATATTTGAAAATATTCCAAAGCTTTCCTGGAGCCATCTAACACTCGGGTGTGCCCAATTCTGTCAGAAAACTGAAACAAATCTCTTTGGTTTTCGGGCTTCGTCCAAACAAAACCACGTGGTGCACACAATTCCTCTGGTTCAAAACCTTCAAAGTTTTCTTCATCATAATCACTGTCACCTACAAGTGCATTCCATTGTCTCTCCAGACATCTTCTCTCATTTTCATCCAAATTTACCAGGTCAAAATTATTAAAATCCTCCGATAACCTCCTCTGAAATTTGTTCATTTTGGATACAAATTTCAGCATTCGGAAAACATGTTACAAGTTCCTACTTTGTTTGATATTTCTAGTTGTATACAAGCTCAACTCACGAGATCATCCAAATATAACATCTACATTACAAGAAGGAAGTTATTAGAGATACCCCGCAAGTTATTTAGTCGGGTACTAAAACGTTAAGGAAGAACACTGCCCTAGACCCAAAACTCGGTCCATAGTATTTGCGGACTTACTTCCCCATGACCGATTTTTTGGTCTGTAGTGATGAAAGGGTTAATCAGTTTTGTGTACGTGTTTGTGTGTGAGAGAGAGATCTCCAATGAGGAAGTGGTGGCTGAAAGAATAGCTATTTTTAAATATTTCCCTAACACTTATACATCTGTCACTCTTTCTTACTGTTCCACTCTGTTAAGGCTCTACTGAAATCAAAACACTTGTGTCATCTCAAGTTGTATAGCAATTATTACTGTGATGTCATTGGGCATGGTCAAATTGTGGTGGGGTCTTGGTTGGTATGGCAGAAAAACATAGGCTTACTCCATATTGGCAGCTAATTATGATATTGTCAAAAGAATTAACTTTTTCAAACAATTCAGTTGGATCAGATTATATACTTGGGTCATAGTCAGTGAATAGGCCCTAAAATTGACGTGTTTATTTTGGAACCATGTTCCTCCATCACATTCAAGATCTGAATAGACCAAAGGTGAAATTTATTTAATTTACTGTGAGACTTTAATGCCAGAACTCATAGATTCAGTGATTTTTGGATTAAAAAATAAATTTCTTCCCAAACAACTCAATGTGGTGCTGATTATATTATTTTTTTAATGATACTGAGAATTATTGACATGTAAAAATTGCAAAAGAAACGAACATCTGATCAGGAAATTGATATCACTTGGGAAAAACTGATAGGACTATGCAGAAAAAAAGATAGTATTATTGAAATGGAATATGTGGTTACAATATGGTACATCTTGGGCAACTATTCTGTTGTTTCTAACACTGTAATAGGGCAAGATTTTTTGCACACACATGAAGTTGATCCACTTTATACTTTAGTCTCTTGCTAATTAATTAGTTTTAGATTTTAGCACAAAACTATGCACATTTTACTTTTATCACACCTTTAATACATGATCACAAATATTTGGATTGCAAGAAAAAAGAAGTTATGATTTTATTAAAAGTATTGGTACCAGTAAAAGTAAAGGAGATGGTAAAAAAGAAAATCAGGATGAAACAGATTATTAGTGTAATAAAGAATACATATATCAGAATGACATCAAGTATTTTTTTTCATCAATTTCATTAGTTAATAACACTGCTTCAAAATGTTATGTACTAGATAACAGTAATCCAATTTGTAATACAAATACCAAATGATGGCTTGGAACTAAGTGCCAAAAGGTCTGCAGAAAATATCATCATCCTCAAAATATACATAGGGAAAAAAAACCCAAACACAAACAGGACAAATTTACACATCTTGCTTCTAGTTTACACAGTTCAGTCAGTTTCTTATGCTTAATATCATTTAATTTTTGCACAAAAAGAGAATGTACTTCATTTAATAATACATCTGCAAGATGTGAAAGTTATTCTCGTTATTCTTTTGTTGCCATAGTGGTTCTGCTGACTATAGATTTACACACACTTAATTATGTTGTATGGGGGTTCTCTGATGACACTATGAGCATTAATATGTTGACTGTTTCTGAATATGATCCTCCTCCTCTCTGTACAAATATTATTCTGTGCTGAGGACTCCATTTCACTGTCTGTTGTCTGAAGTGCATATGCATAACTAGCAGGAACAAGTTGCTATTCTTTATGGTTGTGCAATTTTCAACATCTCACACATATGGCCACATGGCCATGGGTATTATCTTCGATATCTCTGTTCCAAAAAGAATAGTTTTCACTAACTTGAGCTCTGCCAAAGATTCACTTACACAAATCAGTGCATTACTGCCTCTTATGCAAGTTTTTTCTCCTCCATAATGCTGTATTAGGGTTTTAAGTCCAACATTCCCATAGTCTGCTTGTTCCGACATGAGTATCTTTAATAAATATAACCGGCATTCCGTGCATACAACATTTACATCAGACTTGCGCTCAACATCAATTTTGTGCTCAAAATCACACACTGGTATTTCCAGAGACATTTTCTCAATGTCCAAAAGACTGATATACATGAAATTCATTATCACAGCTATCACCAGCCAGTATTTGCCGACTGAAAACATTGACAACAAACCCTGTTGTGTTATAGCCATTTTGGTTTCCTGTGTGGCCTGTGTTTCAAACACACATTTGTAAAACTAGCATAATGGAAGTAAGGTTAAAATTCCCATAAATGCTTGTTCCAGGGCTGATGGACCAATCAAAGTTAGTTTAACAGCCATTCATGCCGAACAGAAGTATTCAGCTATTTTAACGTTTGTCATCCTGAATATTGTCACATCAAGCGCTGATACACTGCTACTGGCAGCGCGAATAACGTTGCAAAATGCATTTTTAAAGTTGAAAAAATTGCATAATACGCAAAGCACTTTTATATCAGTAACGTTGATGTAATTTGCTGAATGCGTATTACTACTTTAAAAGTACGCAAATTTGTACAAATTAGGTGTATTTCTTCTGATAACCCCACCAGTGATTTCTCATTTTGTTAACACAACCCACGACAGAAATGATTTTCTTAATCAACCTTCCAATATCAGAATCAAAATAGTTTGAAATAACCTCCTACAGAAGTTTTTATGAAGTGCCATCCGGGGAGAGGGATATGTTTTACTGAAACAGCCCTAACATAGTGCATACTTTGTTGACATGACAATTTAAAGATATCTCCATAATGTGACTTGACACCATTGAAAAATGTATATAATAATCCATAAAGGAGATTGTTTTGCTATGTTAAATTATTCTGGATGTGTAGTCATCAATTTCAAAAAAGAAAAAAAATTACATCACTTTATGAATTGCTATTCTACTTCTCAAGAACTAAATCATCTGTATAAATTTGAAAAACTATAAATGTTGCAGAATGTAATTATTAATGTCACCATAATAAATACATAAATCCCAACTATAAGTATACAATATATGTACAAACTGCAGGACATGTCATTATGTGTATTTCAAAATGATTTTGCTAAGTCTAAGAACTCTTTCTTTGAATATTTTTCTATTTACTTACTGCTTGGTGAACTGAAATTATTGGATACAAACTTCACTTCAACACAAACAGACAAGAGGAGTAACTAGCTGATCTGTCTCAAGAATATCACAAGAATTCTTTAAAAAATGTTCATGCAGCCATAAATAGATACTTAATGGGCAATGGAAAAATAGATACTTAATGGGCAATGGAAAAAATATTGACAAACAATTAAAAAATGCTAATTCAATGTCAAATGCAAAACTGAACTTGAATTTAAAAATCAGGTATTTCAAGACAAATTCACCAGTACCAAGTAATTTTACTTGAAGAATTTTTAAAAAAATGTATGTGTATCCTAAAAAATTTGACCCTGTCGCCCTTTGATTTTCAAAATGTGGTACAGGTACACAACTGATTTTCTGGCACCCTTGGTTCCAAAGCCTTGCCAAATTAACCATACTGCCAGACCAACTAAGGTCATGTAATAATAATTCAACAATACAGGTATAAATGAAATAAGTTTATTAATTTTCATCAGGACTGATTTGCTCATCAACTACAAACCTATGAAATTCATCCACATACTGGACAGCTCCTTCGTGGTTTGCAGACTGTTTTTCTCCACACACACTTTATGCATGGAAAAACCATGACGTTTCTTGAACCTTTGAAGACATCCTTCACTATAGTCACACTACAGTTCTAATTCAAGTTCTTTAGGAAACAAGTGAGCTTGATCCACTAACATCCTACCAGACAATTCCACTCTGTTGTCAAAAACATTCCATCACTCGGTCATGCTCAGTACTCTTACCATCTTTCAATTTTTCTATGTTCATTTGCTTCTCTGATTCACTGCCTGAATAGAATTTCAATATTTTGTCCCTCTGCTATTTTATATCATAAACAGCTGATGAACCAATACCAGAGACCTGTTTTTGAACAGTTCTACTTTATCTTGTATTTTTATTGACTGGTTCTTACGCTTGACACCACTGCTGACTTTTTGATCTTTTTTAGAAGCCATAGCTAGGGTTAAATGTAAGAAAAATAAGCAAAGAATCGCACAAAATACAAGTATCACCACCAACAACTTCAGTGTAAACAATCCAAGTAAGTGCGCACCCAGTAAACTAATTTGGCGGTGTCTGGAATTTCAAGTGCTCTATCGTAATTTTGTCTGGACTAAAAGCAGTGCCAAACCATCTGTTGTCAGAAAATTAGTGGTGTACCTGTATAAGCTGGCTACTCATGAAACAGTTAAAAAAAACATCAAGGTGGTGTTGATGAGAAGCTCAAAGAAACATCAGACAGAAGAATGTATACAACTGGCACAAACACTTGTCTATCAAAATCTCTAAAAGTTTGCCTTCAGAAATGTGATGAAGCAGCAAAGGCCTTTTTTATGCAATACAATAAAGAATCAATAAGATCTGAAGGTGGCGAGGTACTAAACTGGGTCAAGAAAAGAGCATAATATCAAGTCTGTCATAATATAAGGCGATACGAATTTGTTTATCAACATATGTAGCTTTGATTATGACATCACTGCATGTGACATTCAATCCCAATTGTACTGGATCATATCTGTAGGTTCATCTTGTCCAAAAATGTCCACATACTTTTTGCCGCAGGTAATTCCCAGACTATATGAATAATGACCTTCTAAGAGCATACGGATGCATGAGGATCCAAAAAAAGTGAATAATTGCTATTAAAAGGTATGTAGAATAAAATTCTAAAAAAAATGAAACCTATATTGAATGCATAAATGACCTTGTAGGTTGTTTACTATACAGATTTAAACCACAGACAACATTAATCGGAATAAACTTAACAGTATAGATAAACTCGGAATGCAACACAATAAAAATACAGAATTCAGCTGACCTCGTCATCTTTAACCTTTTCCCCTTCCTTTTCTTCTTCCTTCTTTTCCTTGTCATCAACATTGCTAAGATTTTCCTCATGCTCAGTCTGAGCCTGAGAGTCTAAGAACTCTAGGAAGTCTTCAATGATATCCAGGGACAATAGACTCTGGCTAAAAACCAAGCTGCAAAAGACAGTTAAATCTTAAACACAAAAATCAAAAAAGTGGCTTTTAATCTTGATCACTAAACTTGGCAAAGTGGTTTATAATACTAACAGGGTTTTCTGGCAAGAGATTAGTTAACTCCATAAACTTTGACAGCTCTGCCAGCTAACTGATCTTAAGACGAAAGTCTATATAAGGGACTTATTCTCTACCTGTTCAAAATCACTTCTTCATATTAACTGCAGAGTACTGAAACCATCTCCAATGTTCTTCAGCAATAACAATGTTTCCAAATAAGCTGTGGATGTTAGATTACCATTTTCATTTAGGCCAATGAGGTGTCATTTAGGACCAACAAGATGGCATAAAAAGCTGAAATCCTATAGTCATTGAACTTTCCATTTTGTAGAATAGCAATAATATTTTCAAGATGGCTGATATGCTGGCCATATTCAATACCAGATTGACACTTTTTCTATTTAGGAACAAGAGATTAAAAGAAGTCTTTTGATGAAAGCACAATAACAATATAGGAGATAGCTGTAACAAGATTATCAACATATCTATATTGGTGATAAATTAGAAAATAATGACAATTTGTGTTGAAAACAATTTTTACATATATCTATTGAAATTTTTAACTGCTAAGCTTACATTATATTCCGTAAGTAAATTAAGGAAAATATACTATTTATTGAAAGCAAATTTAAAATATTATGTGACAAAAGATTTATTTAAAACTAAGATTGTTTTTGATCAGAATGTACGAAACAATGCTATGTGTGCAATTCAAAGAACAATCTAAAGTCATGGTTGTTTTTTTTACATCACTCATTTCTGTCAAAATACAAAAAAAAAATGGTGAAGCAAACATTATCTGTATAAACCAATATAGGACATTATGAGTACAGAAATGGGATTTGTAAAGCAATGAGAAAGTGAGTTGAAATATTGAGAAAATTTCCAAAAACAGATGCATCCATGTTATGCATGACACATCACATATTTGTTTCTTTTTGTGTGCCAATTCAACTGGAAAGAAGGATCAAGTTCATTTATAGCCTTCTTCCAAACACAAGTTCATGGTTAACATCAGACCTGCCAACCTTGATGTAACCGTCTCATTAAGGCACTTGATTTTATTTCCCCATAAGTTTTACCAGTTTCAAGTACGGTGTAACCAGATATAATAAACTGCTATTATAAAGCTGGAAAACGTATTTAAAAGTTTGGTATTCAAACAGACAGCGACTGTAAACATTATGTTCAACTGAAAAGTACACATAGACCTTATTTACCACTAGTATAGTCACACAAACTTCAATTAAAAATCCTAAGCAGCTCACTGGTTTGTTGCTATCTCTCAACTTGACCTAATTCTTGGAATTTATTTTTTCAATTCACATGATGCCAATCGTATCTCCCACAAGACATTTAAATTGGCACTTGATATCCAATAAACATAATTGTGTTCCTTCCTACTTTTATTCACAAGAATCTGAACAGTCCTTTTATTCTTCAGTTTTGTTTATGAACACTTTATTTTCCTTTTCATTTTCAACATGTATCGCTTGCTTTATGCCATTTTTAAACAATTCTATAATGAAAAGTTGGATCATGCAAATACTTTGCATGACAAAATATGTGCAGTTTAAAGCATCTGAGGTACTGCTGTAAAGTTTCTGGTTCCCGGACTAATTCCACAAATTCTAATATGAAACCTGGATCCAAATCAAACATGGATGAACAAATTGGCATAAATAGTTGAATCAACTGCCACTAAAACTGGCAATTTAATGTGTCTACTTTTAAAAATTCACCATAAGATTCCCATTTAATTTTGACTGAACTCCCTAAATGTTCCCAGTTTTTGACACCATACTTGTACTTTGTTCCTATTGTTCTCTCTTTTGCTGATATCCAACACATCTTACACTTAAGCACAAATGTCCTTACACACCTTACTTACATTTTATCACTGACATCTTCACATCTTGCTTACACTTTATCCCTAATGTCACTTTATTAATCATGTTGTCCCATCTGCATACACTTCATCCTTAATGTCCTAATGCTCCTTACACTTTATCTCTAATTTCTTCTCATCTTACTTACACTTTTTCACAAGTATTCACTCATCTTGCTATCACTTTATCGATAATGTCCTAACACACCTTATCTGCAGTTTATTCCTGATGTCTTCAAATCATACTTACACTTTATCCCTGATGTCTTTACATCTTGCTTACACTTAATCCCTAATGTATTGGTCTTCACATCTTGCTTACACTTTATCCCTATGTCCTTGAACACCTTACTTACACTTTATCTCTAAAGTCTTCACATCTTGCTTACACTTAATCCGACATCATCACATCCTGCTTAGTTTATCTCCAATGTCTTCACATCTTGCTTACACTTTATTCCTGATGTCTTCACATCTTGCTTACACTTTATCCTCAATGCCCTTACACTTTATCTCTAATGTCTTTTCATCTTGCTTACACATTATACCCAATGTCTTCACATTTTGCCTATCAATTTATCCTTGATATCTTCACATCTTGCTTACACATTATACCCAATGTCTTCACATTTTGCCTATCAATTTATCCTTGATATCTTCACATCTTGCTTACACATTATACCCAATGTCTTCACATTTTGCATATCAATTTATCCTTAATATCTTCACAGCTTGATTACACTTTATCCCTAATGTCCTTACACATCTTACTTATACCTGATGTCTTCACATTGTATTTACATTTTATCACTGATGTCCTTATACACCGTACTTGCACTTCATCCCAAACGTCTTCACATCTTGCTTACACATTATCTCATCTTCACATCTTGGTTATAGTTTATGCCTTCTGTCTTTAACCAAGATGGGTGAAAATTTATTACAGACGTTTTCACACATCATGCTTAAAATTTATTGTCTTCACATGTTACTCACACTTTATCCCTGATGTCTTCACATCTTACACTTTATCCCTGATACATTCATATCTTACTTGAACTTTATTTCTAATGACTTCACCCATTTTGCTTATATCCTTAATGCCATCACCCATCTTGCTTAAACTTTATCTTGTGTTCTTTCACATCCTTACACTTTATTCATATCTTCACACATCCAGCTTAATTTGTAACTCTCTTGTCTTCATATCTTACTTACACTTTATCTCTAATCTCTTCACACATCCAGCTTAAACTGTCTTCATATCTTGTTTAAACTATATCCCTGATGTCTTTACATATCTTGCTATTTTCTTGCATATCTTGATTACACTTTATCCCAATTTCCTTACACATCTTGTTTACACTTTATCCCTATTTTCTTACACATCTTGTTTACACTTTATCCCTATTTTATTACACCTCTTGCTTGCACTTTATCCTAAAATTCATGAAACATCTTGCTTTTACTTTATCCCTATGTCCTCAAACATCTTTCTTCCACTTTATCCCTGATTTCCATACACATCTTGCTTACTTTATCCCTGTGTCCTCAAACATCTTTCTTCCACTTTATCCCTGATTTCCATACACATCTTGCTTACTTTATCCCTGTGTCCTCCAAAATTTTGCTCACACTTCATCCATATATCCTTGCACATCTTACTTACACTTTATCCCCAATGTTCTCACACATCTTGAGAATTTGAAATAGCAGCACCAGCTTGCCACCTGTGTCCATGTTGAACTTGTCCTCCTCTTTCACATACTCTGCCCACCACTCACTGCTCACACCCTTGTCAAACTGAAACTCCTCCTCCTTCAGGGGCTGGGAGGGGCCTGCACCATCCTCTGCAAAGAAAGATCGATGATCCTGTAAATCACTATAAAGTACTTGCTCATTATAACAATGTACATGTGAATCATAGAATATACAGTCTTGTAGTTTGACTGCCTTATAGTGAAGTACATTATACACATAACTTTACTGCCACTAAATAAAACTAGACCCATGACCATACAAGTCTTGTAACAGGAACTGTCATAACTGCCTTTAGGCCTAGCGGTTAGAGCATCTGCCTGGAATGTGGGAGGTCATGGGTTCAAACCCTGACTGAGTTATACCAAAGACTTGTAAAAATGGTACTAACAATATAACCTCATTAGGTTCTCAGCATTACGAGGTTAGTTTTAGGACTTGTCAGTATGGTGTCAAGTTAATGTTATTGGGTGTGACATCATGCTACATGTCCGAGGCATGATTCCCCAGTGCTAGAAATTATAAACTGTCACGCTGTAGACTTTGTAGCGATATGACTAAAAAAAATAAAATGTTACAGCTACATTAAAAACATAAATCTCTCTCTCACACACACACACACACACAGAGCTGTGTAAGTTATGAAGTACTGTATTACTTCATGATAATTTAATACATGCACTTCACTATAATCATTACAGAACATTTTCATAGCAAGTGACATCCAATTGCACACAATGTATCATAATGTACTATTTTTGCATCATGAAATTTTTTCTGCATTTTAAAATATTTGCTATATCTATATATTCCACATTCTGTGACATGAAAATTTGACAAAACACTGGCAGAGTTAAATACCACATGCTTTTATCTTAAAAGATATTGTGTTTTTAAAAAAGTTCATGGATTTTTACCAACTTTCTTAATGCTAAAGTAAACAAAATATTTGCAAATTTCATCACTCCACTAAGTTTCTAAAATTTATTCTATATATAATATTGTAAGAAGAAATAATTTGTTGGCAAAAATCCTGCAGTGCCAATTTTTTTTTTCTGCAACCCAATGATTTTTTATATGAACATTTTAAACTAGCTAGTTCAAAACAAGTGTAAAATTATTAAAACTATGTGATGTGATGTGATTACTGCAACTTAAACAATTTTTGTCACATTTCTATGATGTCTGCAGAGTGGCAGTTTATAGTAATGTCTAGCAATGGGGCTTCATGCCACAGACATGTAGCATGATGTCCTACCCAGACACAATATCCTGACATCTGGCTGACCAGTCCTAATACTAACCACTTAATGCTGAGCGTCAAGCAAGGCAGCTGTTAGTACCAATTTGTAAGTCTTAGGTATGACTCAAACAGGGATTGAACCCACAACTTCCCGCATCAAAGGTGGATGCTCTAACCACTAGACCAGCCGAGCGGTTTTTTAAACTATGAGTGTTAAGTTAATTTGTTCAGAAAATACCTAAAAATTCTGGAAAAATTCATTCTCGTTGCCTTTAAACTTAACTTGACATCATGGACATATTACTGAATCTGTCAAGACTATGTCAAGAAACACCCACATTCAAACTTTGATAAAAACAATAATCAATATATGTGTGTGTGTGTGTTAAGGAAGCCTGATTTTGATCACACCATATAGTGTGTTTAGGAGCAATCCAGTTAAGAAGTTGACTGCACTGCTTTCAAGGCCAACATGCTTGATTCAGATTTAGAACTGTACTTGTTTGTGAGTGTGACAATGCAAAGAACTATGTATGGATTGTATTGGATCCAGTATGTAGACATGTATGAAGAAACGAACAATTCCTTGAATGATACAAGTTCAATCAGTTGGGGTATTTTTTCCCCCAAAATATATTATTGTTTTTATCAAATTCTTTTTCCTTCACCTCACAAGTCCTTTGTTTTCATAATATTGATTTTTTGCTCCTGTAGCTACTGAATGACAATCTGTGTTGGATGCTTTTTAATCATAACCATATTTTCCTTACCATGAATGTTTGTACAATTCTTTTCTCCTGAAGATCTATACATAATCTTTCAATATTGTGACTGTTAACTTTTGGAAATGATCATAGATATTACACTGACTAAGCTTGAGGAGCTTATATTAAATATTTGAAGAAAGTACAAATGCCATAGTCATACTGTTAGGGTACAAAAATTTGTCATGGAGGTCTCTTAATATCACAAAAATTTGCTGTATCTGTAGAGATAAAACTAATAAGGCAAACTCTGAAATGTTTTTGTTTGAATTATCACTGCAGAGAATATTATGTAGGATTACGCTGTCAAAAATTTTTGAACGAGAAATATTGTTGAGACAGTCTTTCTATTAGCCTTAAGTGAAGTGTCTCAATTGTGAATGTTATTTTGATTCTGATAATGAAGGCAAGTCATAAAATCCTAGCATGTCAGGGTATAAACTTTAAACATTAATATTCTACAAAAGATGCAGAAGAACATGCTTGATAACATAAAGGACTGGAGACTGTCAACAAATTCAACGTACCACTATAACAATGTTAATGACAAAAATGATGCTGCTTTTACCACCAAAATAGATGTACATAAGATTCACATGCAGAACAAACAAGTTTTCAGACATGATTTTCTTGGTATATTGTTCTTACCATCACCTCTCCTGGATCTTGTTGTCCATTTCTTGACTATCTCATCTTTATTTTCATCCCTGAAAGATCAATGTACATCTTGGCAAATGAAGATACTCTGAAGTTTACTATCCTGATGTTTCAAATATGTACAAGGTAAAGGATAACTATTTAACCCTTTAACTACTACAGCTGTTCTGCAGTTTCGCTACTGCTGAGTGATAGCGTATCAGTTACTGAGACTACTGATACTGTTTGCTAGGCTGAATACTAGAGCATCATCATGGCTGACTACGGAAACTGACAATAAAAACATATAACAAAAAAAAAATATATTCATTATTTCATTAGTTTTTGCTGGATTTCAGTGAAATACAAAGCAGCTTACCTTGTATAGTGTCTGTTATTCATATATTTCCATTTTATTTACTCCTACAACAAGCAGACAATAAATCCCCGTTGCGTAAACTGTTTTGAGTCGCACAAAATAAATCATCGCATTTGAATCAAAATCACATACATCTAGTGTTGAAACGGGACTAACATCATTATCTGATCCATTTACTAAGAATGATCCATTAAACTCTTCGATATTGCTTGTACTGAACCCTTTAAAGTCACAAATATCTGACTAGGAATCCATTTTTGTTTATCTCAACTACACGTGTTTTGTACATTGCCGGAAATTTCCTTCCCGCGTGTCTAAATTTAACCTCTCAGCTTTCCAACTGGTATCAAAATGTTCAGTAACCAGTCTTCTCATTGGTTATGATAATGACAAATAAGTAAATATATGTACTTTCAACCAATCAACGTTTAGTTAACATAGCAGTTTCGTTCGCATATATGCGACACTGGGGTTTTGAGTACAGCAGAACTACGCGCTCATAAGCGACACTGGGGTTTTAAACAAGGCTTATCGACACTGCATATATGCGTCAGTGGGGTTCAGGAGCTATTTACAGGCGACGCTCAGATGCGGTAGTCGTAGTTAAAGGGTTAAATGCTTTTGTATAGGATGGAACCATATTGCTGGTCAGGAACAGTCTAGTGTGCAGTAACATTTTTGCAGCAGACTAATATTACAGTCTTTATGTAAGAAACAAATTTCTTTTGTTGGTGCAACACATCATTTAAGAAAATTGTTTAAACTTTCCTGTGACCAAGCCCAATTTTCATGAAACTATTAAACTCAAAACTTACCTTCCTCATAGGTCTTATATTTATGAAACTGTTACAAAATAAACTATCCATGACTATCAAAGCATATTGCTATTTTTAAAGCTCATGTACTTCAATTAATTAACCCATTTAATCCTGTTTACAAATTTGAACTTCAGCATCTGATTCCTGTTAAGCGATTCAAAATAGGGGGGTAAAACTGAGCACCATACAGTAGCATCAGCAGAAATTCTGATGACCTTCACAAAGTTTGCAAAAAAGATTTAACACTAATTTTTTTATTTCTAGTATATAAAAATATGTATCTCTGACAAGGGAATAAAATTTGCAACACAGTGGTGTATGTTATTATCATTTACCAATCTACATGTTCATGATACCATTCTGAAATAATTTCCAAAAGAAATAAAAAAACATTGATTAAAAAACTTAACATTACATTCAGTAAATCATTTTACCCATGAAGATTAATGTTCTAATTATTATGTGTATAATATCAAGACAATTCAACTTCCAATATTTTTTCCCAATTTGATGTTTCTTGCACTTTTAGTTCAAATGTTATAACAATTTTAATAAAATTGGTTTTAAAAAAACCCTTCAACAAATTTTTTCAAACACATTTTAAAACATGTAGTTCAAATTAAGAGTGCTATTCTCATGTCAATGTCACAAATTACCCTAGAGATCTGAGTAAAATAAAAGCAATAATTTTTTTTCCAACTCTGAAGTTCTTATAACCACTGTTTGTAATAATATTACATGAAAGGTGTATAAAAAGTTCTGCATCACAATTGATAAACATTCTCCATTTTAATAACTGTCAGATATACTTCAACTGTTGTCTAACATCTGCATTTACACATCTTGTGATATATATTTCTCGGAATCCTGTATGAACAGATACATTACATTCCAAGTAACCAAATTTTTGACACCCATCATTGCTAACCAGGTTGAGCAGTTCTTCTCATGTTGAGTTGTCAGTGAACATTCATAAAGGTTCTTTTTGATTTGTTTTTTTTTTTCATACATTTTTTCACTGTTTCTCTGGTAGGTTCTGGATCAAGTACTGCAGCCTTTCAGGCTTTAGTAAGACCAATTAAAGATGGAACAAAGACCTCAAGGTAGTTCTGAAATGTTAGCCACATACTTTTTCTCTCAATCTGTGTCCCAATGCAATTACATAGGCACTGTACCCTGAAACTACCATGTGATAAAAGAAAATTTGATGCCATCATATTTTTTTAACAATGATGATAATACCAAACTATCTGGTCACATACATCTATTACCTTTATGCTCTGTTGGTAATCCAACAGAATTTTAGGAACTTTTGACTCTTTTCTTGCTTGTAAGGTTTAAAATTATTTTTATTTTAATTTCGTTTATTGTATTTAATTGCAATGATTATTCTTCTCAGAGTCGGGATTCTAAATTTTGTAGATATATTTTTAGCATAAAGTTTGTTTATTCAATATGAAGATGTAATACGTGAGAATCAACATTTAGCTCATCTTACCCTGGTTACAATATCTACAGGAAGTTAAAATGATGGGTCAGTGTCACAGACATACTTTCTTCGCATGATCACTGTTTGTAAACAACCCTTTTTTATGATTGCTGTTGGATTTAACGCTCAATGTCCCTACCCTCTCCATCAACATCCAATTTATCATTTTTTTATCCATAGATTTTGAAGCAAGGACTTTTCCAAGCAACATTTCTATAAAATCTCATAGCAGCACATGTATGCTTTACTTATTCCCTTTACCAATGACAAAATTTCACAACTATCTGTAATATTTCTACAGAGATAAGATACATATGCAATCAATTATGACTGTAGGTGTATTCAGGATATGAAAGGATACTATGATCGTAGATGCATTAGGATAGAATGTGGCGTTATGTCCAGAGGCGTATTCTGGATAAAAATGGATCAGTATATGTAAGCGATAAATAATTTAAACTTAAGTGTGCTATCAATTGACAAGTTTTATGAATACTGTGAGATATCACCCAGACCATATGCATAATGCTTGTTTCTACATTTTTATGAACAGATTATAGACTTTGTGGGGATTACTGATGGTTTTACTACACAATATTGAGTTTTATGTTTTTCTAGGGTTTTTTTTAATGTATTTCCATCAAATAAGAATTTGTTCCAGTAAAACCATCATCAATGTTCCTAAATCCTAAAATGCCTTTCCGTTGTCACTATTCTCACACATGTTATTATTTGGTCAAGAAACTGAAGAAATGTAATTTTTCACTACTAACATCTTTCATACAAATAATGTCACAAAGCCATGATTATTTTAACAATGTTGACACTATAAGATCTTATTTCCAAATTTCATGACAGGTAAACAGTACACATTATTGGCAGACTGAAAGAACAATTGACAGCCTACATGAGTTAAGTCTATGGAGAGGACTTACTCAGTTTTCTTCTGTTTATCCCTTGCTTTCCTCCCACCATCCTCATCACTGTCAATGGTATCACTATTTTCTTTGTCACTAACTTCACTGGAATTGTCAATAAATGACATGTCACTCTCTTCATCAGTCTCTGCTTCATCATCAATGAAAGAGTCCTCACTATCGTACATTCTCTGCAATCCACATTAGAAAAAGAAAAAAAATTAGAATAAACTATTTTAACAAAACTGTTCTCAGTGCACTCATATTGTGAATTCAAATATTTTGTGGTATACAAATGTTCCTGCATTTTGCAGGTGATACCACAAATATAAAGATCCAATGAACACGATTCTTGTATGAATGTAACAGGATTACTTCCATAAATACAAGTACAAATGAAACTATCATTTGTCACAAAAGCAAGACTTGTACACCTTATAAACATGAATTCACAGTAACCATCTTACTTCAAACATGATGTGTGATATGTTTGCTTGTAAAATTGATATATGGCGGAAGGCTATATGGTGTCAGCTAAAGTAGATGTTCGAAAAATATACACATGAAATGCACGAAAAGCAATATATGTATATACAGTAAAACACCCAACTTACGTAAATCAGATATACCCATGTCTCACATTATGCAAATTAATATTAACACCCAAGTAGAAAAGCACACTGGGATGTGCATCATTCACATATATACATAAATGGCACAGGATGGGTTTACATGCAGGAACTGCCATGTATACATGTAGTAGTATTTTATGGCAACACAGCACAAAAGAGGGATGTAGTGCTATCAGAAGGTTAAGTTGTAAAATATAAGTAACTGCACTACGATTTAGAAAGTCAGTTTCAAAAGAAAAATAAATTTTAGTACAAGAATGTAAAACTAAAATGCAAATATGTTAAAGTTCCATACTATATACATAAAATAACAGATGAAGGTGACACAAATTTTTTTGAAAATACAATTACAACTAGTTGCATTCCCTTAAAAATTCCAAAGTTTCTTTGGGCTGTACACTCTTGTACAGTTTCTTCAAGCAGTTCACATCAAAACGATTCCATCTCAAATGGGTGTCAGCAATCTAACTATTCATGTCTATTTTAGCCAGTTAACATTTTTTTAAAACAAGAAACGTCCAAAAAACAACATGCCAACATGCTGCAATCAGACATCTCTCATTACATGTACATTAATTTGTTCTTTTTAAGTCCTTAACTGTACAAGAATTAATTAATTTCATTTTTCAGCTGCAAAGATCATGGAAGCTAATGTTCAATAGCTCCTAATTTTTACTGACACTGCAAATGGTACAATATAATGACAGCTTGGAAATGACAATTTCAAACACAAAACATTAGCTAAAAAATGTACTCTGTTTTCTTGTCGAATTTCGTCCAATTTGAGGACCCATGGGTGTGTCCATATTCTCATAAGAAACTGGTAATCTGTGAAGAGTCGTCCACCCCTGCCTGTTACAACTCCATCAGTGTTTCTAAGTGACAACTCCAAGTATTTTTCATACAGCTCCATCTGAACCTTTGACAGTCTCACAGATATGACATATTCAAACTTGGGAGGCAAAAACTTGGTCAATGCTGAGTAGTCTTTCCTCTGAAAATAACATTTAATAATATCAAAGCAACCTCAGAGCTGTATTTTAGTAGGACATAATGGGCATGAATCACAAGAGTATACCTCTCTAGCAGAATAAAACCACCCTACAAATGGAAGGCTTACAAATTCTATTTTTAGTTACATCAAGCACATACACTGTTGTAGAATTGTTCATCTGGAACTTCCAATCTGGAGAAAATCTGTGCCTTTTTAATTTTGTAAAAAAAACTCGAGTTTGGACTGAAATTTGTGTCTCACCTCTAGGACTCTGGTGGTAATAAACTAAATTAATGCACAGTGGTCCTCCTCTTGAACCAAGGGCCACTTGCTCCTTGCGGACAGAGACCAACAAGTTTGTGTTCAAACGTACCCTTCACGAAAGGCCATCCCGCCAATGCAACCAACATATTAATGAAAAAATATAAAATTTACCCCTCACCAGCATTTTATATTTTGTAGTATGTATCCTGAAACAGTATATTATTCATAATGTGTCAAGTATTCCGATTTCTGTTTCCCGATGTCAGGTTTTCGTTACTGAAAAAAGTGGTGACTACACAAGATGTACCACTATGGTTAATGTTTACGCTTCACGAGAAGCCACATTTATTCCATAAATCTGAGAAAGACAATTTTAATTCATACAAAAAGTACACATAATCCGAGTATTCTTACTGCTGTGTTATCACAAGATGTCCGGTTTAGTTCCTCTGCTAATTGTTAAGATTACAATTATTAAATAGTAGTAATAGCTGAGAAGTGGCAATAATGATGCACAATACACAAGTCAGTGGGAAAATTGTTTGATCACCTTTATGGACACCCTTAATAAGTGGCTTTTACTACTAACAGTAATTGTCAAGATTACAAATCCTAACAGCCATGAGGTGCTATTGTTTTGGTCAAATATGTGTACATATCAAAGACATTTTGGCTTCACTCACTTAGTGTAAAGAAATGTAAAAACAATAGGATACCAGACTGTGACTAATGAATTATGTGACAAGATCGCTGCCTTTAAAAACACATGGCATTTTGTTTAAATGCAGAAAAATTGTTTATGTCTTGTAGTTGGCAACATTGATTGCAACCGGATGTAATTGTCATGATCACAGGGTCAGCATAGTCTAAAAACAGATTTTATGCAGACACACACAGTGAAATTAAACTTGAACAAAACATGGTACAAAACAAAGACAAAAATCATGTGACAACAAATATATTGCTTCCTTTATGAAGAAGGCATTTTGTCCACTCTACAAAAGTTTTGTCTGCATAATTAAATAGAATACAATTAGCAACATCCAAATATATCATTACCAAAAACTAACATGTCATCACATAAAAGAGATGATTGTTTTGGAAAAAAGTCGGTTATTCTACTTGAGTACATCCGGTGAGGTGAAGAAGGGGAACTTGCCAAACAATTTTAGGCAGAAACTTCAATAAACAACATTGTAACTGATAAGGAGGTTATTCAGCTGCAGTGTGAAAATGGAGCAAATGGAAAGAGAACTGTGTATGTACCAAGATTTAAATGACATTTTTTAATGGTTTTGCAACGTGGATGACAACAACACCCACTTGTATATCACACTTACGCTAAGAATAAGAACTAGGCCTATCAGTGCAAATTCAGTTGAAACAATAACCTTTTAATAATCAATGTTACTTTTAAACAAAGATATTAAATGCTTTGAAGAATATACTTTTCTTACTATGTACATTACATACACTTCTCACAAAAAATTTAGTTCCCCTCTGGAAGGGCCACCCATCTTTTTTTTATATTATAAATCCACTTTCCCATTGCAGACAGAGTAGCTGCATAAGAGGGGGACCACTGTTCATGTAAACATAACTCTACCTGAACACATCCAGCTAGCATTTCATGCAGGATGTGGGCTCGCCTCTTCATGATCTTCACATCATATGGTGTGGAGTCAGAACACTGGCCATTGGTGATAGGGTTGATAAAACGGTTAGCAAACTCTCTACGGGTACCGAGCAAGTTTGTCTTCACAAAGTTTACCATACAGTGATCTGAAAGATGATATACAAGCAACAGTAAACCACTAAACACAAACCCTCCTGCAAGCAGAAGCACATTTTAAGTAACTGACCATTAAAAGTTTATACCTATAGGGTTTAACAGTATCTCTGCACAATTCTAGCTTTATAATGCAGATGACAATACGCAGATCGTTACAAATTAAAAATCAAAAGTTACTTAAACCTGAAAATCAGTTACTCTTGTGATGCATCCACATTCCAATTTTTATCATGTGTAGGTGAAACAGGGACCAAGATAAATATTGAGGCTATAACAAACAGAAGGCTGAAAACTACTTGTGATTGGTAAACTATTTTCTTACATGACTATTTCTTGCCTTACCTGAATTCCACTAACATCCCATCATGAAGATGAGACTACAACTAAAAAAAAAAAACTAAAAAAATGCAATCTACTCAAAACTGCAGAGTAGCAGCATTAATAAAATAGGGTTTTGCATTGCACACAGCCTCAAACCAAATTAGTAATGTTTATCAAAGTTACAGGAGCAAATCTATTTGTTGTTACATTTAGATGAGGACCATACTATGCAAAGTTTCACAATAATTCATAAACAGTGTTTCCCTTTACGCACAGTTGTGCGTCAGGGATGCACACTGGAGAAAATTGACGCACATAATTTTTTGCTGTGCGTTTTTTTGACGCACAGGAGTTGCAAAATATAATCAGGATTTATTTAATATCCAACGCGTTGCAGTTGAGATGGCATCGTGTATACATCATTAGGGATGGCATCATGAATACTTCTTCCGGTTTCCTGTTTCGTATGCTCTCTGTGTTGCACACTGCCATTAGGCAGTATTATGACATAGTAGCTTCCCCTGATCTCGCCAGCTCTCACGTTATTCTATCGAGTTGAGCAAGATGTCCAGATGTTTGAACTCAATTCTTGTACTAAAATGTGATCTCAAGATGAAAACAGGGTGCACTAAGAATCATTAGCAAAGAAAGTGAAAAAAGCAAATCAAGAAAGAGTAAATGTGGATCTGACTAATAAAAAAATGGATAGAATGTTTTCTTAACTAGAAAACAGCACATCTAAGGCATTGTTATTAACTGTGTGACTTCGTGATTGCGTGAATAATCCTTATGTGATATCGTTTGAGAAGTTTTAAAATCTGCCCTTGATAACTACAAGATATTTTTTGAACACATTATTACCTAAAACATTCTTTGAGAACAAAGAAATAAGTAAAATTGCAGAGACAAATCCATTATTTGGATTTCAAATTCAGGGGATCATTGCAGATGTTTCTAACTGCTGCAACAAAAGAAAGATCTAAAAGTTCAAGTGTATTTTTGTAAAGAGAAGATGAATCATTAGCCTCTGATTTTTGTATAAATGTTTTTTTAAGAAAAGTACAAAGAAACCGATGATAGTACACATTTGATGACAGGCAGTAAATTAACTGTCATTTTGTTAAAAAGATTTATATGGAGTTATGTATTGGCTTATATGTTATGTGTTGGTCTATAATATTGCTACCAAAATTATAAAGAGAATTAAAAGTACGACTTTAAACTAAAACAAAAATTAACTAATAAATGTATCCTTTGAATGGATAATGCATTTGTGTTAATTGTGCCTTTTGGTTTGTGTGTGTGTGTGTGTGTGTGTGTGTGTGTGTGTGTGTGAGTGAGTGAGTGAGAGAGAGAGAGAGAGAGAGAGAGAGAGAGAGAGAGAGAGAGAGAGAGAGAGAGAGAGAGAGAGAGAGAGAGAGAGAGAGAGAGAGAGAGAGAGAGAGAGAGAGAGAGAGAGAGAGAGAGAGAGAGGTACATTTTTGACCCCCACATTTTTTATTTGACCCCCATTTCTGACACCAAGGGGTTTTTTTTTTACCCTCAGTTTTACTCTCCCAGGAGATACACTATTCATAAATACATGTCATTAGAAGAGACACAATACTGGGTTAAAATATTTCAAGAAATTCAAGAAGACCATTTCTTTCATTCAACTGTCTCATGGTTAAAAATTCTGATATTTTTCAGTTGCAAACTCGAACAGATTTTACAAACTGTATGATCAAAGTATTACTAACAAAGATCAAGCTCAGTCTCTAAATAAGCATCTGCATATGACAGTGAGGCCAAGGAAAGGAGGCGGATGATATTTAAGATGAGCAGTTCTTGCAACACCAATGAATTCTTTGAAGTTTCAATGCAAATGTAAGGTCACAATGTAAACAGCAAAGTAAATGCATGCTATTTCGGGTTTCTAGAATAGTCTATTTCAGTAAACACTGTCATCTGCATCCAATATTTTCAATGTCTAGTTTTATTATTTCTGAACCAAATATAAAGGAGTAACTCTTGTATAAATGTTTTCAAAAGATATAGATCCAAAATTTACAGCATTATTGAGATTTGTTGCTAGAAAACAGTGGTTCGAGCAAATATGGTGACCTCATTGCTAACAAACCTCCTTTTGATTCAAAACATTAACAAGTTGACAATGTTTGGGACCCCTGGTGAAAATTAGATTAAAACTTAATGCATGAAATGACTAAGTTTTGAGCATTTCTGTATCCTTTGTGCCTTTTGTTTTTAAAATTTGTGTGGGATACAATCAAATGGGATGGTGTGAAAATACCATAGACCATGATGATTTACTAGAAAATAATGGAGGATTTCAGAACCTGTATCTGGAGGAAAAAAAGTGCATCTCCTACTGCACCGATTTTTTGAAATAAAGAAACTAAATTATAGATATTATTATCATTGGAATAGATAATGTTCTAAGTGACTGGAGGAAATGTGTAAGAGTTGGCAATGAAAGACTGAGATGGTCAGCTGACAAGAAACATTTATTTGGCCTCAAACAATGATAAATTCTGAGTTTGTAGCAGACAACATTAGGCAGTGATACATATCAACTACTATGAATTTTAAAAAATGCGCATTTAACTTCAGGTTTTTAACACATATACAATTTTCCCTTCATCAGTCATTAGGTTGGATGGTCACCTGGTAGAAGTTTTCTAAACAACCCTATTCAGCGCTAACAAGATTTTCAAATTAGCTGCCATATTAACATGCTGGATCACATTGTCCATTTTGAACATCACCACTTAGCATATTATGCATTAGTGGAGATATCCAATTCCATTACTAATTAATTGCATATTACCCAAAATTTCATTATTATTCATCTGGTATGAAAGACAATTTACAACTGTAACCTATTTTTAAGCTTGTAGTTTAATGTAGAAATGTGGTGAAGGAAATATGTTTCAATATTTTTTAACAAACTTCAAATTTTTCATTATCATTTAAATAACCTGCAAAACATTTAAGTAAGGTGATTATCCCTACCTTCACTAACTCTAACTGATTAGGGCATTTTTCCCCAACTTGGATTGTCTTGTGATTAAATGCACTTAAATGCAATACAAACTTTTGTATCATTGAGATCATTTTGTGTAAGGAAAAAGGTAAGATAACAGAAACAAGGGAGAGATTCTGTCAAGCAAGATTTACTATTGACATGGATGTTTCAAAATATAAATCCTGAGGGTGCCAACAAAAACTTTGGCAGCCAGGTGGCATAATTAACATAGCTGAATTTTCCAATGATAGCTAACAGCAGATAAAAGGTTACACAGTACCCTGCAGAGTAAACTGTCTTGTTCACAGATACATAAAAGAAAATGTCCTCTCCACAGTCATATCACAGTGGCCAACCCATTCTAGTGCTACAAGATGAATTGACTGATGTATGAACGTAGACAGTCGCATGAACAGAGACCTGGCTATGCCTCCTTCAATTCTTGACATAAACAAGGTTTAGAGGACCACAAGGTCTTGCCTTTAGGCTTCACTATGATAGTTTCTAAACTTTGAAAACCTGCCTGTAAACTCAACTATGGATGATGTTTTGTAGAACAAATAAATCTAGACATCCTTAAAGAAAAAACTACTGCAGTCAACACTGGAGAAGGGAAATCAATACCCATCTCCTATAACTGGAAGTCACAACTAGATTTGGTTTTGTAAACACAACTAATAACAAAGTACACACAATTAAAGAATTTATGAAATTTTGAAGAACCTCTATAATGGAATGAAATTTATTCAGATCATTTAAATATGAATAAAAATTTCTCAAAATAATTTCATTTGTCTGTTGTCTTTGAAATATTTCAAAAAGTGAATGGGGAAAATTTAAAAGAAAAATGCTGGAATGATTTAAATATCTAAGACGGCTATATAGAAATAACTCCAGAGGAAAATACAAACTTCTTTTCTCTCTCACAAGTGGTTTTGCCCAATAGTGACAAACATCTTTGACAAAAAATGTGCTAGTACTAGATGCAAAGGTTTCAAAGAATGTGTGTAAAAAATCGTAACTGCTGTAAAAGCTTAAAAAGCTAATGAGGTCATCCACATGTAACTAAAAATTTTCAAACCAAATTTCATTTGTTAACACGGGTGATTTATGTGCAATCTTGCAAAACAAACATTGTGGGGGTAGAAAAGACACCACACTACCAATATAAAAATACAAGAAACTTACATTCTCCAAGGTTATTTTGGAGTGGAGTGCCAGTCAGTACAATTCTCCGTTTAGTTTTTATCTCGCTCATGGCTTTAGAGATGGCAGAAGAATCATTCTTCAAAATATGACCCTCATCACAAACCACAATATCAGGACCTACAGTTAAAGTTTGAAAATTAAATAATGCAGACAATTATCATAAATGTGGTATTACAATCTAATTATTACTTAAAAAAGAGATGACAGAGAAAACATAAATGGCGGTCCTTCAAAAAATAAAAAGCAACTTTACCAATGACTATTTTATAATGGATATAATGGCTCATATTAAATTATTTGAATTTATTATATCGTTTCCACCCAAATTATTTCAGCTCATTAAAATTCCATAATAATTAGAACCAATTATAAAATGATTACATCATTAAGTAGCCATTTTTTTAAAAATCATTATTAGGTCAGAGTATTGTTAGAACATCCGTCAATATCTATCACTTATAATGCAGAACGTTTGCATGGCTCTCATGAACAGCATCATACAGATCAAATTCTTAAGCTAAAGTCTCTCCCCTTTAAAAATAATTAAGGATTATTCAAGAGAACCTGCTGAATTTGTAGGACTTTGCAAGATCAGATGTAATTTCAAGGAAATGTGAAACAACCACTTAAATTCTAAGGATAAAGATTTTGCAAACCATGATATCACTAAACTGAAAATCAATTAGCAGACAAATTTATCTCTTCCATTTGTTCTGGGTAAATAATACCTCACTAGGTAAATAATACCTCACTGTACTATTAAATCCAAAAGACTTGTACCTGGGTCCACCAGAGCCTCCTGGAAGATTTCACAGAGTCTCTTTTTCTTTGCAAAACCTTTCTTCTTCTGCTTGTGCCCTGTTGCAAGCCGCCGATACATGTCATAACCCATGATCATGACCCCTCCATTCTCGTGCCAATCATGAAGACGATCAGCTCTTGCAAAGTTCTGCTTTACCAAGGATAGTTCGTACACCTTCCAAAAAAACAAGCCCACTTTAAGCATTGCCAAATGACAAAACAAACTATTTCCCCCACTTTTCAGAAAGAGTTGGAAAACAGGAAGTGTTATTTCTGCTTTGAAATACATAAAGCAAAAAATGTGACAGCATTTTATATCACCTACATTTCATACTGCAAAACTATAAATAAACCAACTCACTGAAAACAATCCATTTGAGTACAAAACAGGCTTTATAAATAGGGCTTTACAAAATGCTTACAGATGCAGTCTTGATGATGCGGATAAGCTGTAAGAAGTCCTGTATAATAAAGTTTCCTTACCATGATACAGTATCTTCTGTTTTTAATGTGCAGCATTCTCTCATTATTGGGCCCTTAACTATAAAATAGCTCCAGTTATAAGGCAGGTACAGTCATGGACCCCATTTCATTAAACAGTACTAAAAGTATCAAAAAGTTATTGTTCAGAAACTAATTTTCTACTTCCAGTTAGTGACCTTTGCCCTTTTGACCCAAGCATCAATTGTTTTATTTTTTTTTTACTCAACATGCAGAAACTGTTTTCCTTTCTTCAGTCACAGTGGCCTTAACTTTACTCCAAATCAACAAGCTTCTTCTTTATGCCAAGTTGCAAGCTATCCACAATGTTTAGTCAGTGCTGTAGACCTAACATTAATCAAGAGACTTCTTTCATATCCCAAGTGTAATCCATCCAAAGTTTGGTACAAGTATTGATGTACAATATCACTTTGTTTCTTTCACTTAAACTGACATGCATGACTTTTAACATTTTCCACTGAAAACAAAAGCTTCTTTCTTAACCACAAGTGCAAACTATCCACAAAGTTTGGTGAAGGTATGGGCTGTGTAACTGAAATTTTGTACACAAAAGAGAAAGTAAACAGACATGTGCCGACAGAACTTCACAAATGTCACTGTTACTAGTTATTCCTGTTATGAAAAAGTACTTATTTACTAATTTAAGCATCTGTCAATTTTTTGGTGTGCGGGAATCTGGATGCAAATCATTTTGTAAAAATTCTGATGTTCAAAAGAGTCAAATTATTGAAAAGGGCAATTTCTTAAAAGATTCAAGCAGTAAGGGGAAGTCATTTTGTTTTGTTCAATATCTGCCATCTTCGCAAGCCAAGGTAATGATATGTTAGCCTATCAGCACCTTGTTGGATCAATCTGAAATTTGAGTGTATTGCACTAGCAACATGTACTGGTTGCAAGAGTTCCTCTAATAGTCTTCAATGCCATCTAACCAATAGCATGTAATAGTGGCAGCCAAAAATAGCAGAAGCAATTTAGGGCTGTTCCATTTAAATATTCATGGTAAACAGGGAAGGCAGTTTTTCAAAAATAAATGCCAGGGTATTTTAATTTCACAGAGCTTGTATTAAAATGATAATTCTAAATTGCATCTATGGGTGAGTACCCCACATTAAAAGTACCTTCTCTGTCAGCACCTCAAAATAAGACGAGTTTCTATTTCAATAAACCTGAAAACACATGGCTATGCAGTTATTTACACACTACATAAATGTCAAAAAAACGTTTATGAATCCAAATATTTAAGATTAATTCCAGACAAGGCAAATAATCCCACAGATGAGATTGTAATAGTCAGGCTAATAGCAGGGAAATGAGGGTAAAAAGCAACAAAACCTTAAAATGTTTATTTCATAGAAAATAAAACACTAGAATAGAATTAGGATATTTTGCTTCCATGTAAAAAAAAAATCACATTTTTAACAATGAAACAATTGTGCCTTCAAATCTGAAACAATTTAAAATGCATCTAGTATGGGTACATCCAATACTAAAAGGAACTTTAAAAAAAGGGCACATAACTTAAAAAAGAGATAGTATTTAAAATTAAATTACACCAGCTGGCAGAATAGACTTTGTATAGTTACTCCGTATCAGGATAAAAATAATTTTTAACTGCCAGTTTTTGTTGTTTTTTTTAAAATTAAAATTTAAATAATTTAGCAACTGAAATATATATGACCACCATTGGCTTTTTCAGCAATCAGTTACAAAAATAGTAAACCTCACTTACATCCATCTGAAAGTGCAGATCTTCCTGCCACATTTCAAATTCTCTCTGCCAGTTAAGTACAGTGTTAAGAGGGCAGACCACGAGACAGCATTTAATTCTAGTCAGCTTTTGTTTGGCCATCATCATGTGGAGAAATGATATCACCTGTATATAATAAGAAAAAATATTAAGCTGGCACAAACTATAGTTCAACAAATTGCAAGAACATCTGTATCTTCTTCCCCAATGGAGTCTTAGTGTTCATCTAGTAAAATGTATTAATTTGTAATGAAATTTAAATTTGAGATCTGGTGTAATGCAATGGTGATATGTAATATTTATATATACGATTCTGTTTTTAAAAAAAAATAAACAGATGCTAGAATGAGTAAACAGCCAACAGTATATTTCTGAACAAATCATGTATCAAAATGACATGGATGTCTTCAACAATATGATGCAATTGAAAAGCAAAGTTCTAAGTACAACCATGGCTACAGCTGTTACACTCTGAAAGAAAATGGTGAAAATCAATGTGAAGCTTTATCAGAAATTTTCAGTTCATGCATCATTGTAAAGTTACAAAATGGAAACAAAATCTGTAACAGACAGGCAAAAATGCATCTTCTTACTGCAACTGAGATGCTGACAAGAATATCCCTAAAGGGGTAAGTTCTTCCTTGTCACCAAAATAAAAAGTGGTGGGGGACAGAGGGTGAAGGGAATGGCCATGAATCAATATTTACCCAACATGTCAATTTCCATCTTTGTTTCTTCATGCTCCTCTGAGCTCTTTTAAAATCAAAACCTTTTAAAGATGGCCCCTCCAACTGTATAAGCGCTGGTCTGTTGATGGTTTCTGACATTAATCTGGGTGTGAATATTGTACTATGCTTAGACCCCCCCCCTTCAGTGTCTGCTGTTTTTAGGGGTATATGCAACTTGACTAGTGTGAATAAGCTGGGAAGCTGTTCTTTTTTGGCTGTTATGTACAATTTTCCTATGCTTATAGGTAATGACTTTTGAATACTTCTGTTCCAAAAGAACACTAACATCAACATAATTTCTGAAGTTTCACTTTTGAAAATCTATGCTTTGCCAACTAATCTGCCAAATTTCTTATCTGCTACATACTGCTACCGTGTCCTTTTTGAATCAGATATTTTGATTAAAATGAATATCTTTACTTTTAAGTTCAGAGTCTTATTTATTCATTTGACTTTGATCTTTATAGAGCTGTAGTTTTGCAGCACAAAATTCAGCAGGGATAAAATGTTTATAAAAATAAATTAAAATTGCACCATTCTTTTAAATTTTGCTTTAAGTCTTTTTACATTTTAAAATACTGCTGAAAAAGAAGTAGACCTGCATGCCATCCAATTTTACTGACCCAGCATGTAAATTGGACTCTTATTTCGGTTTAAAATCACTTACTGGTATCTTTATTAACACTTTCCAGGTTCCAATAAACTGTTAATGCTCATAACATTAAAATTCAATGTCACAATCATCAGTCATTATTTGCCAAACAAAATTGTCATCTGATGACCATACTGGAAACAAGCCATTTTTGTGTGCTTGGTGGTCCGTATTTTAAACATGCATTTGTAAACCTTCCTTGAAGCAAGGATCAAGCTAAGATAATACTTGTTCCAGGGCCAAACATGCCAATCAAATTTAGTTAAACAACCATTCATGTAAAGCCAAAAAAAAAACAGTTGCCCACCTGAAAAGAGAGATGTCAGGTCAGATGTTTCTAATGTTGCTAAAAGCACTTTAAGAGTTAAAATAAAATTTGAAAACTGCACAGAGTAGATATTTATATGCTTAACTTTAAACTAATTTGCACGAGTTCTTGCAAACTATTGGTCACCAAGTGCATGAATTCATACAAATTGTGATTCCCACATTCATGCATCTTTACAGCTTCTCTTCTGCAAGTGCAAACAATCCACAAAGTTTACTCAAGGTCTGATGTGATAACTTATTTTTTTGGTGCAGTAACCATTTTATTCTTTCAGTCAGTGACATAGACTGAAGAACCCCAAAATCAAAATGCATCTTCCTTATCCCATGTGCAAGTCATTAACAAAGAACAGTTCAGGTCTGCAATATGCCATTATGCAGATGACACCATTTTTGTTCTTTTGGTCAGTGATCTGGACATTTGACCTTTTTGGACTCCATAACCAACAGACTTCATCCTTACCCCATGTGCAAGTCATTGACAATGTCTGGTCCAGACATGTGACATAAACTAATGTTATTGTGCAGAAACTATTTCTATCCTTTCTGTAATAGTGCATATGACCTTTGATGCCAAAATTCTTAAGATTTTTCCTTACCTCAAATGCAAGTAAATCATCCAGAGTTTGATAACTATATATCATGGGGAACTAGTTATATTATCAAAACTAATTTTTTCTCTTTTCAATCTTAGAGACCCCAACCCATAAAACATAAGCTTCTTCCTTTCCCTAAGTGCAAGCCATCAATCCGCTCTACCATATGGAAGGCATATTAAGAAAACTACTGCTACAGTATACCAAAGAAAAATGTGCCATCTGGCTTTTATATACATATTAACTCTTTCAACAACTTACAGATAGTGTTTTCCCAAGCCCCATACAGTGAGCCAGGATACAACCAGAGCCTTCCTCTTTCTTCAGCCTATCCACATTTTCAACACAACAGTTCCACATAAACTGCACAGCTGCAAGACAAAACTTCCAAATTCAGTGCTTGTACAGCAAATGTAACTACAGTGATTGATCGAAATAAATTCAGGAATCTGTGTTAATAAATACTGCAGACAAACTAAAGAGAATGAAGTTGTATATGCTAGAGATTTGAATAAAAAGCACCTGTAGTTGGTATTTTACATTTATCTAAATAATAGTTTATCTTTTAAAACTGTTACAAGTTACAAAAAAACAAGCCTATTTTTTATATTGTAATAAATCAATTGTTAATTCAATACTGGGCAATTTTCTTCTCACTTTCAACTTAAGTTGATATATCTCTCCACAATTTTGTTCTCGAGACTTTGGTGTCAATTATTACCTATCAACTTCAGTATTGTTATAACCTGCTTTCAAAAAGCAAGTAGCTGAATGTGTGGATACTCTATCAAATTTAATTAACATTGGTGACCCAGGAAAGACAACTTCAGTTTAGATCAGTCACTAAGAGATGTTGCTTAGAATTTTGTATAATTTTCATGTGAACTCTCAAATATAAAAAAACTACTGTATATAGGTCTTTTCTAGATACCATGCATATTTTAATGGAAAAATCACTGAATATTTGATGGTATCAAAATGTAAAACATGCAATGAAACATTCTCAAGAGAACTCACCCTCAACCTGGTGGGGTTTCAGCTTTCGGATCAAGGTCCTGTCCATCTCTATTATTGGTTCTTTTGTTTTTTCATCCACCTGCATAACCAGCTTGGTGGTAACTGGACATTTCATTGGAGACCCAAGAATCTTCTTTCCTTCTTCTGTCCCTTCTTTCTCTTCATCCTCAACCTCTATGTAGTTGTTGTACTATTTAGTATAGAACAAAATTAATCTTAAAAAAAGCAAACAGATAGGATGAAATGATGGTCATGAGCAATGTTACATAAAGAATGAAACAAATGACCTTCCGTTCTGGCAATTTATCTAGGCAAGACAGACTCTTGACACCTTGTATTTAGGTTTTGGTTTTTAATGTAACTTCAGTGTAATTAAATTTTAACCAGGAGTAAAATCTGACAAAATTTGCCCAAAGCTGCAGAGAAAGAATGCTGACTTTGCTTTTTCTCAGACTGACATGTTCATCCCCTTTATTGGTGCTAATTGCAATCATATTGTGAGTACAGTATCATTGACTATTTTGTTTCATTTGTTCAAGGGGCACTGCAAAAGATTTTCAACACAATATTTCATGCTCTTTTGGTCAACTTTTCTGTTAGGATGATTACTTGTGTCTGCAGTTATGTTTCAATAAACAAGATTCCTGCAGAAAATTCAGAAGTTTACTTGACAATTCCATACATTAATAGCCAAAACAAAATTCAAGTATTACTTCATGAAGATTTATAGGTTGACTGCTACTTTTAACTGTTGGTGGTAAAATAAATATTTTACCAATTATCCAATACTTACCTGTTATTACATTGATATCACATTTCCCTGCACCCATTCCTAGTTAATCGCAAATTCTTTCGGAGACAGAACTTGAGTTCCTATTAAATCAAGGTCAGCTCTTTTCAACAGATAGGGCATCCATTTTATTCTCACTTTCCTCTGTGACGAGAGAGAGAGAGAGAGAGAGAGAGAGAGAGAGAGAGAGAATATGCAAGAGAAAAGACTGTCTTTAACATAAGTTACTTTAAGGAAGCCTCATTAAAGTGTGTACAAGATTGTTTAGATAATAAGCAAAGAACATACAAAATGTTCTACGCAGGGAGAAATGAGTCAAAAGGTCAATCTTTGAAGCTCAAAATACTTTACCAGTTCTGAAAGATGAAGGTTTGACCCTAATGTAGAGCCACTTGGAACTTAGTGGTATTGGAGAGAAGTGCTCTATAGTCCTTAATGATGAGCCATCTGTTTCTTCAAAAATAAAGAAAGAAAACAAGGAAACAAATCTGCAACTATTTTTAAAAATGAGAAGGTCAAAACAACATACTGCCTAAGGCACCCTTTAGGAAACACTTCACATGGCATCATAATAATTCAGTGTTAACTGCTGTCTGGGCAGGGCAGTTTGTAACCATTTTCAAGTCTTAGTGAATGAATTGTTCCATATGATCCAGGCATGATGGTGCAGAATCTGAATTGTTGTGCAGGAGTTATCCCTACTGCTCTGCCAGTAAAAATTTCTCTTTAGTGGTAATTCCTTGTGCGAATCTTCCAACAAAAGGTTAAGGAGATCACTGAAGCACAATGCAGGCCACAGAATGGCTATCTTGATGAGTCAAGATTTCCTGATTGTAAATGATGGGAAGGCATATGTATAGTTAATTCCATTTCAGAATGATTGCAATCACTAATCACGAACTCTAATCTGGAACTAGACTGACAGCTCCTTGTTGATCCCCATTACAAAGGCTTCCACCACAGTTGTTCAGAGGTCTTGGAATGCTTTATCACATGTATTTGTACACAAATTTTTTTTATATGGAATGCATATTATCACTTACATGAGTCCTCTACAGGCTTGAAAGGAAATTGTATTGATCAATTAATCATTTTTTCTGTGCTGATATTTACAATGAGAATTCAGTGGCTGTAAGACCCCTAAACATACATGTTGTCATTACGAGTACATCAGAAGAACATTATGCAATAGCTGGATGGCAAGTTCAAAGACTTCGACTAATTCCTGACTGGCAGGAAAATGTACTGATATTTACAACAACTGAATTCTGAGGCAGAAAGTTAGTGATATACATGTGATGATAGAAATACATCATATGAGCAACTTTAGCTTTCATTATTTTGTTCATTTCCATATGTAGCCGAATAAGTAGTACATGAGACCACAAAATCAAGATATATTGAGACTTGGACAAAACGCTGTTTGCAGATTTGGATATGTAATGACATTCAGAAGAGTGCAAACGTTGCTAGAACTGATAGTTTGCATGAAACTGTTGCCAGGCATAAGAAAGTGTGTGATGCCTAGGTTAATGCTTGGAATAAGACCTTTCCTTGGCCTGACATAAAACAATCTCACTATAATGGACAAACAAGAGGTATATGTCAGTGGTGTAAAGAATTTTGAAAAATTAAACTCTATGGAAACCACTGGTTCATCTCATCTGGCAATAAGCCACTTCAATAATGCCCAATATGGTAGGGGAATACAACTTTTGTTGGTGGGATTACTATTTTTCCCAAAATAGGGGTACTGGACTCCCAAGTTTTGAAAATCCTAGCGAGACCTCTGATTTACACAATAAACTAATCAACTAACCATGAAAGGGAATGCCATCTTGTGCTTTTTTTTTTTACACATCTGACACAGGATCACTTGTTAACTATTATGATATTGACTGGTGGAATTTTCACTGCTGCTCCAATGGACAAGTGATGGTTGTGGATTTAGTGATCCACCCGAAATATCATTAACCTAGAGTTGGTAGATCAGCATTAATTTTGAACCCTTCTTAAGCACTTGGAAATGGGGCAAGAAAACTAATGATCCATGATGTAATTGTGCCATAAATGCCTAAAGAGGCTTGCAAATTTCTAAATTCCAGCAAGAACCTGATACATTTTTACTCCAATGCATATTCTTGTGTGTGTTCAAGTGATTTTTCCTGCAACTATAATATTTTCAAAATTAAGGGTTTTTCATAATCCATAATAATCAATCTCTCTATCTTTCTTTCTTTCTTTCTTACACCTCCCTCCATATTCATGGTAACAAGGGTTCTCTATGGACAGTCAACATGTGAAGTCCCCAAGCTCCACAAATCCTGATCAGGCACATATGGGAAAGAAGAATTGTGCCAACCTGATCTTTACCTAGAGGGATTAGTCTGCTTCCTAGTTCTGGTTAGAAACATTGGTGGTGCAGTGAACTATGCTCCCAGTGTCTTGATCTGACTGGCTAAGCATCCAGACCTGAAGCTGCAGCATTCAACATTACCATGTGACTGCTGGTTGCTTGGTCCCTAGATGGAGGCATGTCTGATTGAGCAAGGAGAGCAGTCCAATAACCAGTGACCCTGTTTCCATATTCCAACAGAATTCTCTAACCCAACTATTGTTTTCATTTGATATCATGTTAATTTTTAATAGTTATTTTTTCTTACTGTTTGGCTTTAGCTTCTGGTGTCATCCTGGCATTCAAATACCCCAACATGTTGACATAGGAATTAGTGCATGTCATTAGATATTGCACAGACCATAGACATAGACATAGACATTTGGAGTTACAAACATCTAGTGAATGCAGATTAAATACAAGTTATTTATCTTCTGGTATAACCCAGATTCATATGTGGTCATCGGAATAATTACCATCATTTATTTTTCACTTGGTTTTCAATATATCTTTTAATCTCATAAAAGATAAAATTTGTGGATTACATTTAGTCCATATGACTACAAATCCAACTGGTACTCATCTCACCCTCATCTAACATGAAAGTGGCTAGCAGCAGACCATTGTTAAAAGTCTGTGATCAGGTTTTCCTTGCACCAGAAAGATGTGCACTCATTATGTACTGGTGACATTGCTCAACAAGGTAGCACCTCTGGAAATGAAAGGGAGGGAGGCTACCAGAGGAGAATACTGCTTCCCTTCTTCTAGTCATTAAAAATTGGCAGCTTTCCATAAAAGCCTGTAAATCATCTGGCCACAAGGCACAAAAAAAGTCCTGTCTGTGAGAGTACACTTAGCACATGCTATGCAGGCACTGATGTCAGATTGGCACCATTGTTATTGAGAAACAGACTTCATTAAGTCTTAAAGCAGAAACCCCATGTTAACATCCATTTTGGAGTAAAACATGATCAAAGTGTTACTTAGAGCCCAAGCCCAGTCTCTACATAAGCACCAGCATATGACAGTGAGGTAAAGGAAAGGGAGTCAGACAATATTTATGGTAAGAAGACCATGACAATATACTATATGATGGAGGATTTCAGAACTTTATCAGACAATGAGGATGAATTCTTAGACATTGTACCAGCCGACATTAAGTATTGAAATCGATAGAGTACTGTGTATTTAAAAAAAAATGTTGATTTTCATTAGCTACTTTGTAAGATACATGAAATTAACATATTAAGGGATTTTTTTAATTGGGTCATTACCACTATGTCACCTACAGCTGAATTCAATATCTTATAAATGGATTTAAAATGTCAAGCATTGTGGATTTTATATGATTTAATTAGAACAAATTTTAAGATGTTAATTTATTTGTGACATATTCCATTCATAATGCAAGTTAAATTTACAGTTTTGTTGTCAATTTCCTTATCTTCCTTTTATTCTATCAATTCCAGTTAGGCATTTTTATTTTTCCAAATTGTAATTCTGACTCACTGATGACATGTCACCCCCTTAAGATGAAACCAACATGAAAAATACACCCATGACTTGCACACTTCAACCATTGGAAAAAATAGACTTTTGCATGCCATTTGTGAGTGTCAACCTACAACAAAGCAATTCAGGTTTGTACATGATAAAATTTCCCTTTGATTGGCTAACTGGGTAACTGACTAATCATTAAAATTGATGGTACCATAATTTCCCTAGGTCTTAAGTGTCATCCCTTAATTTCAAACTGCTTTAAAGTTCCAGAACAGAAAGTCAGATGAAGGATGTAAACATGGATATTATGTTCCAAGTTTTTCATCAAAATGGCAAGGAACTTTAACCATATTTACATGAAAAGAATGGCATGTTATAAATGTTTTATACAGAAGTTACAAATTTTTAAAATATTTTCTTTTAAAGTTTACCTGTTTCTGCCTCTCTTCTATCCGCTTCCTTCTCTCTTCTTCTGCTTTTCGAGCCTGCTTGGTTTCTTCTGCCAATTTTTTATTTGACATTAGTTTTCTGATTTTTCTTCTTTTGAGAAAACTATGGCCTCCTTCTTCATCATCATCATCTTCCCCCTCATTTCCAGATTCCTAAAACGTACAACACTTTAAATATACTAGTTTGCATGAAACAATCAAAGATAAGTTTTCTTTTGAAAGATGATATTAAGGAGGAAAGAAAAAAACAAAAAAAACATAAGTTCTGCCTTTTGGCAGGTGTATAAATAAGAAAGCCCTAATGGTCTGATATGTCTCACCTGGCTGATATAACTTAATAGTTGACCATTTAAATCATCTAATACTCAGTACTGCAAACACTCAAACTATATCTCAAAACTTCATACCTATTTCACTAGTCAGGCAAAAATTCTTCCCAAAGAAAAATACATAATTGATAAGCTTATTCTCTTGTTTATGATCCAATTCATTCAAAAGCTTGACAAGTAAAGGTTACAGATGAAGCTTTAATATGTGATCTAAGTGCCACAAAGCTTTATACACACTAACATTATAATTCACAGGATGTTTTATTTTTAAGGCCATGGTTTTCTTCACTACTGGTATTAAAAATCTGGTAGTGTTTTAGAAAATTAGATGCTAAAAACAGAAACTATAAATGCCAAAAAATTGTGAGTGATGGCATTAAATATACAAAATGCCCTAAAATAATTCATGACAAAAATATTTCAAACACTTTAACATGGTAATACAGAAATGCATATAATCATCTAGTTTGCTGACCTGGAATGAAGAGTGATCAAGAAACCTAGTTTAGTGAAGTATGAAATGAGGGTAAATATGACATACATTAGGGTGTAATACTCATTATGATACATCTGCTCACCAAATTCCATGTAATGAATCTTGGTACAAGAAAATGCATTTATGGGGTGTAAAAACCCAATATGAAAATAAGTTCAATAAAAAATCTTGACCTAAGCAAGTAAAATGTCAGAAGTAATGGGTTACCAGTCATCTACTTTGATGATTCTACCAAGAACAGAGGTTGAGAAATAAGCAAGAAATTGAAGATAAATTTATGACAAGAATACGATTTCAAGATGCATCCCACTACCAATTTTTTTTATTCCTGGTATAACAGTTATTACAGTGTGCAAAATACATGAACTAAATGGAAAACTTTACAAATTCATGTACCTCAACAGTTTTGGTCAAAACAATGATCATACACATTAGTTTTTTCTGTCCTCTTCATTTCTAACACTATTTTTCACCTATTAATTCTAGTCAAATGGTTTGATTGTCAATGCAATCATACTTCTGCACTATAAAATCACACAACAACCAGTTTATCATATTGGTGAGATACTTTTCTTCATTCCTTATGCCTACATGAAAAACTGTTCATATTCTTTATTCATAATCATGATATTCTGAAAATATTTCAATATTATTCAAATTGATATTTACTTTTGAAAAAAAAGATTAATTCAGACTTTTTGCAAGATTACAAATGTTTTGCATCTCAGCAATATGTGATACAGAATCAAATTTTGTAATCACAGAACACAAATGGTCTCTAAGAAGAGTTGATCAGCAGGTTTAATTTCATAGACAGATAAAATAATAAAAAAAATGTTTATTACTTGCCACACCTTTCTCCCATTACTATTAGATAATATACACACCAGGAGCAAAACCAATCTATTCCTCTCATGTATCAAATCAAAATAAAAGAATCATAAAACATTTTGGAGCCCTTGACAGTATTTAAGAGAAAAAAAATTATTCATTGGCATATAAAGGTCTGAAGAAAAAAAAGAGCAACCGTTTCTACCTGTTTTTTATCAACCACCTTTTCTTCTGTCTCTTGATCTTCTGCGTCTTCATCAGACGAATTAGTCATAAGTTTAATTCTTCTCCTTTTCTTCCCCTTTTGCCTGTAAGACCTTTTCTTAGAGCTGGAGTCGGATTCCGATTCTTCATCACTAGACTCCTTTGTCCTTTTCCTACCCTTTTTTCTCATTGGTCCCTCGATGTCTGAGCCATCATCATCGTCAAAGGCATCTTTGTAATCATCATCATCTTCTGATGATTCCTTTTTTCTCTTTTTTCTTTAATTATTTAAGAAAAATTAATTTTAATTAAAACCATTCCCTGCATGCCCCAATTTAATGAACTAGAAATTGTGAGCTAGAATTACAATAATGGGTAAACTCCTTGACCTGTCCCCACCCTATCAAAATTGGTGGTGGGGAGTATTGGGGAAGGAGGGCTGATTACTAATCAAATCATTATTATCTTTTTTCTGAGATTTGCAAAGTTTTGCTGAGCCTTCTACAACCTGGTTATATAATGCTAATTACAACTTTGGTATAACAGAAGAGCTATTTTTGCTGCTCTGCAGAAATCCTGGCTATATAGTGCCTGTTACAACTTGGGTAGTAAGTTACAACTTGGGTAGTAACAATATATATTTCTTTTAGTCACGCCTACCTTTTAATGGCTAGCAAAGCAATACATTTAAATTTAGCTTAACCCGAAACACTTTAGCACTGAGCTTAATCTAAAATTCTTAAACAATGAACTTAATCTAGGCTGTCGATTTGAGTATGGATGGATGTACTGATTTACAAAACACACAAATGCTAAAGTTATCACTATGTTGCACTTCTATCAAGACAGGCTAAACAAATATGGTATTAGTTTATATAAAATTGCCAAAATCTTGACAAAGAAATAATAAAAATAATGTATTACTTGATATAAAGTTATAAAAGGTACAGAAAATGTATTACCTAAAAAGATCAATTCAAAAAAGTTCAGGATCCTTAAATTGTGGAGTATTTCCAAATAAAGCTGACTACAAAATACTTGTATCTCAGAGAGAAGTAGACACACTTGAGAGGAATGTGTTCCACTGTCTGTATGTATTAACAAGGCACACATTATGGTCAAGGTTCACATGAGGTAAACCTGTTTTGTATCAACAAAGTACTATTTTTATTAGTTCTTGGTACGACTTGGCCGGGGTTCAAACCTGCGACCTTCCGCATCCAAGGCAGATGCTCTATCCACTAAGCATTTGGAGCAGTCTGACATTTGCCTCCAATGGGTGTACTTCTGAGACTGGTGGGTAAAATATGCTTACCCCTTTCCTTTCCCTTTTCTAGTTTTCTTTTTCCCCTCTGAGTCATCCTCTGAGTCACTTTCTGATAATTTGGCATCCAGAAGTTTGCTGCTAAGTCTTGTCTTTCTAATGGGTTGGTGATTGGAATCATCAGAGTCATCATCAGAAGCCTTCTTACTTTCTTTATCCCTGGTCTTAGATCCCCTTGTCTTTCTAGGTGTGAAGGTAACTTCTGAAAAAATCAAACAATAATGCAAATAATGTTGAGCCTACTTCATACAAATAATTAAAACTCTTAGCATTTCTGGAACACACAGTATCACTCAAAAGATGCACACAGTCCTAGTACAAAACATTTTCTTGCCTTGGAATTTGAAAAAAAAAATCTAAACAAAAAACTAACTAAACTATATGGCCTGCCACGTTTTAAGTTTCTAAAGATTTACTGTATTACTATGTACAAAAGAAAACATGAAATGGGCTTTGCTTTTACAACACTTTCATTCTGTGATTATCAAAAGTTTCACTTTTTTTTATTTTTCCAGAAACCAATTTTAGGAGTTAAGTATGTTCCTTCACATTATATTTGAAGTACACCCCATGCAAATCCACCCCTTGCAAGCTAACAAAAATTTTTACCTCATATTTGGCATATTTCAAATTGTCTGATGCCAAGATGGAAGTCAGAGGAGTGGTAGTGCACACATGAAAGGATGTAACTCCTGGTGTGGCTTGGAGGGTGTGCTTTAATTAGACTGGACAAATATTATTAAAGTATTTCCAATTTAGAACATCAAAATAATAGGTAAGGGCCAAGAGTAATATGTTTCATTCTGGGCCATTTCCATGTAGATAGAGTGGGTAACTCTAATGATACATAATGACAGGGCCCAAGTGGAAATATGGCATCCACCTGGAGTGATAAGATCAAGAGATCTTGTCTTCTGATCAGCTCAGTCTGCTCAAGTACCACATCTAGGTCCTGATTTAGTCCTGAAAATGCCCATTCAATTAAGGGTCTGAATGGGCCCACAGAAAATCTGGTTTTGAGGCTGTGACTGATTTGCCATAAGAAGGAGACTGCCCATGGCAATGAAAGCAGAATCCATCGGGTCTATCCATAGTCTCCCATTGAATCTGCCCGTTATAACTCAGGTGATTAGAAAGCAGGTCTTGTAAAAAAGGCAAGTCAGAAAGGCCTGAAGGGTGTCTTATGTTTGATTACACGAGAAACTAAAGTATAATCTACTGTGGGCATAATCCAAGGCCTTTGCAAGAGATGGGTTGAAATTAGAAATATGGTTATAGCAGTCCTTGTTCTGAAGATAAAACGTCTGAAATCATGCAAATGTAGCTCACTTGATTATGACTAGAGCTAAATTATCCATGAGAAACGGTATGAGAGATTTGTCTGATCACACTACTATGGAAAAAAATAAAACAATCCAACACTTTCCCTTCATAAACTTTCAAAATTGTGGAAAGACACCTGTGAAATTCTGGAAATATATTTCCAAGGGCTTGTTTGATATGAGCCTGGCAGAAAAGTTTAGCATCTCTGGACTGGATGTGATAGTAAAACTTTTTCACAAATTGTGCTTTACTGAGAATATTTACTTAATCACATAAATATTAGGAAATAAACTTTGCAAACTCGACAACCTAGTAAACTCTAAAAGATGAAAATATCATCTTTTCCATTAATGTAACATATACACAAAGGAAAAGAACTCTTACTGGTTATCTGCCGTCTCACCAATAGGTAGCCAGGCACCAATCAGATATTTAATAGTTTAAGCTGAATGAAGCATCAACAAAGGATGCTTGCATTAGTAGGCATGAGCAGAATTTTAATTGTAATGTGATCAGGTAACCATCATTAATGTTTGAAGAATAGGTAATAGGAGGGCTTTCAAGTGATGAATAGCTTAACTGCCTATACAAAGGACAGGGCCTGTTGCATTTAGTGTTTTTAGGGATCATTTACTTAGACAACACCATTTTTGTGGTCTGAACTGAATAACACAAGATGCCAGTCATTAATCGTAAAGGACACATGATACTAATGGTAGCAACTCCCATTAGTGCCTATTCTGTACAGGTAAACTAGGTGAAAATCGGCTTTTTCTTATACTGTGTGTGCTAAATTTACATTAAAATCAATATTGATAACATTTTTATGAATTAAACTTTATTTAAAAGGCCTTTGAATTATCTACAAATGCATATAAAATTCATAAATATATACATTTTGTTATTTAACCATATGGTCATGTAATCATCAATCAGTTATGAAAATTGTCGGCTTTCAGTTAATTGCCATTTCCTGTGTGCGCCAGTTGATAACAGTGTGTTTATTTTGTAAATGCAGATCATTAGAACCTCATGAATATTAATGAGAATTTGAACTCTGAATGGCGAATGAATAATGTTTCCAATGGTGTTTTGAAAATTTGCATATGATGACCCTGTGCTGAGAAAATAGTCCCTAAAGTCTAGCTAATTTTTTTCAACTCATGAACATTATATTTACATTTTTTATATACCATTAGAAAATACACATTCTACACTTTCTTTTGGTACTAAATTTGTTTTTCGGAACATATATTTAAGTACCCGCATTTAATTTTGAAAGTACGCAATTTACAAGTTGACCTCTATAAGACACATGCGCAAGGTCACCATATTTGATCCACGAGGATAAATATAACTTCAATGTGAATAATCGGCGATCACAAGACAAATGCTGTTATATATGTACACTGTTCAAGTGTTCTGTATCGGTAAGAAATTATTTTGTATTTATTAAATATTTTTGTGAAATATAGCGTAAATTGTATCACATAAATGATCATCCTGATGTTGACATATATGTAGATTTAACGGGTTTACTCTTGAATTATTTTACGTTTTTTTCTTCTTCAAAACTTTTATCTAAATACAAATTAATGTCAAATTGTATGCAAATGATGTTTTAACATTTCAAAACAAAAAGACATATCTGTAAATGAAATTTAAACAAATTACTTGCACATATAGGTAGTACGAATAGAGAAGGAAAACGTTTTTTTACAGATCTACATTTCGTACCATGATAAAGTACTGCTCAGCAATTTTATATAATGAACCAAAGGAGTCTGCAGTTTTATCAATAAAGCACAACAAAATTTCTAACATGAAATCACCTTTACGTTATTTAATAAATTTTTTATATACCGTAAAGGTGATTTCATGTTGTCAAAAATTTTGTCGTGCTTTATTGATAAAACTGCAGACTCCTGTGGATGAACTATATATATATATATATATATATATATATATATATATATATATATATATATATATATATATATATATAGTTTTTTATCTATTCCTAAAACATTTTTGTTTTTGTTTATTTTCAGTTCAGAAATAGGCGATTATCCTGGACCTTACTGCCAAAATTGCAGGCATTAGTGTTGATACAATATCAAAATCTTGTATAAATATTGACAGTCAAATGGAATTGTGATAGAAATTTTCAACTTTTATAAGAAAAATAATCATACATTTGCTGAATTTTGCTGATTTTGGATGTCAGTGGGCATTCTCAGAGCATAGAAAATTTGCTGAACTGTTTACAATGTATGCCAATGTTTTCTTCTGAATTAAATGATGTGTTAACAAATATCTTGTTCAGTATCTCAATTGTCTGGTAGAAGAAAATTTTATTTTTTAACACCTTATATTCTTCCTTACACTGAAATTTAGTGGACATTGTTTAATTTACTGCAGATATTTGAATTCTACAGGCAAAATTCTATAAGACTGCCAAGTTTCATGGATATATCTAGTTTAGATCAAAAGTTATGATAGAAATACTTATTTTATTAAATGTGTCAGGTCCGTGACTCAGAAGAATTAAACATACATTTATATAAGGCAAAAAATTCACCGAAAAGCCAATTTTTGCCAGTATTCAAATAGTCATAACTTTTTAACTAATCTTCATATTTAAAAAATTAAAACTGTTCTGAAAAGGTCTGAATGAGCTCTATAGGAATAAACCATTAAAATGCAAATATGTTGACTTTGTAATTTTGACTGGGGTTGCTACTAATGGTATGTAAAAATGGGAACTAGCCTGAATATGGGTGAACATTAAATGCAGTATATATTGGTTTGGGTGGCCAGGACTTGATAATAATGTAAGTTATATTTTAGAAAAAAAAAAAGAATCTTTTCAGAGCTTTCATAGTTGTAAGTGGAAAAAAAATTACATTGTTTTATTGATGGAATTTCAGTCCTTCAACAGTCTTGAGTTTGAAATACTCATTACTAATATTAGCTTCTGACTCTTTGGCACAGAACTGAAAGCACTTGTTTCAAACACATGCAAGTCCAGAAAATGCTGCGACTGATATCCTTTCCTCTATACAGAAATGGGCATCCTGGTTTCATCTATACTGATAAATATAGGTTTGATCATGGGCACACAGAAATTTTAAGTTAGTAAATTTTTAATATCATGGTTTTTGCATAGGTTTACTATGGGAACTGAATTAATACCATGATTCCTTAAAGGGCCCGAGTCACTTATATCAATGCAGAATTAAAAATTTACTTTATAAAACAATTCTGTATCAAGCACAAATATGACTAATCTAGCTCTGAAAAAAAAACGAGAATTTATATCCAGCTTCATCTAAGGCAGTTACCAGTTGCCCTTATTTCTACTGCAGACTGTGAAGGGGGGGGGTCATTCACCTGAATCTGATCAAAACAAACTTACAAAATTCTTTAGGCATATATACTCTAAAAAATTTAGTAAGAATTTCTTTTGGTTGGCCCAGTGTTGAGAATTTTGATTTCAGGAAGGAATTTTAAGAAATAGTCTTGGAAAAAATGAGGCAGATATTGATGAAGTGTCAGTGACATTGCTTATAAAGACTAAGCATTATTTTGTATTATCAATTGTTACATTTAGGCTCATTCAAAAGTAACAAAAGAAAAAGAAAAAAGTGAAGCCAATAAGCTTTGTACATTTTAACAGAATAATTTATTTCACTAAAAACAAGGTAAAAATAGGAATTTAATGGTTTGTGAACATATACCAAGCATTAATCCTAGAACTGAAAAATAAGTCCTATCACTAAACAGTTCTAATTGAATCCAGGTTCAAATCTCGATGAAGATTCAATATGGATGGTGCTGATGTCAGAAGAGGTTGTTATACTGATAGCAACAGTTCCTCGTTGAAACACAATTTATAATGTTCCTTTTGGAATTCCAGAATAAATTTCCACTGAATGTTTTTGTTCCAGAATTTTATGAAAAGAGCACTCGTTTTATTTTCTAGATAATCTGAATTATTAAATTCCCCAAACTAGATGAATTTCAAAATAAAAAATAAACTGGATTCCTTTTATGAAGGATAGACCACTGAACATGAGGGAAGAAAATTTGATGGTCAAGTAACTCACGACAACAGTACAGACAATAGAAATAATGACTCTTCCTTAGCATGTTAAAAATTCCAGGCAGAACCAGCAATGAACTAAACTCACACCCAAAAGGAGGTAGTGCTGAGACCAAACAGGTCTAATGGTTATCTGAGTAATAGCCACAGGATCCATCAGATTAAATCATTGTATCTGCAAAGCAAAATGCACTCCAAAGAAGCATGTAAGAGCTGACTGTCTGTCAGACAATGGCTTCAGTTATGTCTTGGGTCAAAATGTTGCATTTAAAAGCAAGGTTTGCTGAGATCACTCTAATTTCATGAGCTGAGACCTTCATGAGACATTTCTGATCTTGTGAGATCTCTTAAGCATGTCAAGTGTATTACTCCTTTAAACCATGATGCTAAGGTTTTGGAGTTTATACCATTTTTCTGATCATCAGTGGAAAAGATGTGTGAAATTACCCGTTTCCAAGCTTGAGAGTACAGACTTGCATCACTGACACTTTTGAGGAATCAATCAAGGAAAATGGATGGTCACTCTGACTGCAAACAGCAATCTGTTCTTCATTACTAAGACTGTTGCATGATGACTACCACAGAACCACTTGATCTGAACTGAGGACAGCTTTGTATGATAGCAGTTTAAGAGATTCCTAAGGCTTTAACTGAACTGAAATCAAGTCTTGTCAGAAACCAAAACAAAGTCCATTTAGACAACTGGGTGAATTGGCTAAAAAGTCTAACATATCCTGTCATGACTAAAATTCCTTTCTATGAAAAAGGCTGAAAATGTCGCTGATAATGGAGTGGTAACCTCTGATCGTAATAGGGGGCTAAACTTTTTTCTTTAAAAAACCAGAAAAAGGTTCATAAGATGTGCTACAGTGGCTTTCAATGCAACAATGTTGTTGATATTCCATCAATTCTTGAAAACCTGCCTCTTTTCTGCTGATACTGTGAAAGTGAAGGGCCTTCTAGCTCACAAGATTCTCACAAAGACTGAAATTCATTTCCTTGCATCTCAAGTAAGAAAGTCTGTCCAAGCAGAACAGTCTGCAACTATGACTGTACGAGCAGGTTCACCTTTTGTGGTGGTTATCTTCCTTGGGATATCTCCTTACAGTTCAAACAGATCATTCACACAGCAATCATCCCGGCTGAAAGAGGTGATCAAAATCACTTTGCATTTCTGACCCCCATTTCTGCATCATCTTGGTATCAAAAGAGGGGTGGGATGGGAATAGGCATAGCCCCTAATCCCTCCGAACTGACAGAAAGTAGTAAAAAAAAAAAATACTATTATTATACTGACAAAATGCATGGAATGGAATGAGATCCAAGTTGTCACAGTTCACCAGAAACTCTGACCCTAAAATGGAAAGAGATGAACCTATTGTACATGTCTGGAGGAAGGTAAACTGTAGTTGTTGCTGAAGAAAGTGAACTGAACCCATCCGATAAGCAGTCTGAAAAAGGTTGATAGCTACTGCATATGGGCCTATGATGATGGGAAATTTTTATTATAGGGCAAAGTTAATTTAAATTTAAATCTTGGATATGTACACCATGAATTGTACACCAGGTATTGTTGATTATTTAAACTTGCAGCTGTAGCTGTTTCATCAAAATCCAACAATACCTCATGTGCCCAAGATATTTCTAAAGTCATGCTTTGCTGTGGGAGGACTGGGAACCAATGAAAGGACACCCCTCTCTCTCTCTCTCTCACATACACACACACACACACAAAACTAAAAAAAAAAACTGCTGAAGGTTTGAAACCACAAAGCTATAACTGAATCTTGGAAGCCAAGTTGTATGATTTTAATTGTACTGAGTTAAAACTTTAACTATTAAACAATCCACTGACAGGAAGTTGCTAGCAGTGGGTAGGGGAGGTAATATGTAAGAGTTAGTTTCCCTTTTCTATATGTCATGTAGTTGTGAAATACTGAATTTTTGTCTTTCATGGATTGCTTGATTCAGGGGTAGAGAAGTTTATTTCTGAATGTTAATTTGTTCAGGGACTGTATCCCACAGAAATTTCTGCTCAATATTCAGCAGAAGGCAAGATGGCAGAATTTTTATGGGAATCTCCTGTTTGGAGGTTGCTAATCCTGAATTTTTCTCATCTAAGGTGAACAATTAAGATATTTATGCACACCGATTTTCTTGCTGTCTGCAAGACTGGGAATCAGAGTTGGGGTGGGTGGGTATACATCAAGAACAATTCAATTCAGAAAAAAACACTGATTACCCAGGTTTCTGAAACTATTAATAATGAGACAAAGAACACACCATTCAGTGAGGACGGACTCATTGTCTGCTACGATACAGCCTGCCTGGAATGTGGCAGACTTGAATGTGGATTTGTTCACGACACTACCTGTTAAAATCCAAAACCAGAAGGCTGGAAAAATTTTCCCCATTGCTTTCTGTTGTAATTATAGACAGTTGAGTTGTCAGACACCGCGAGTAATCTTTCCAGACATCTCCTGCCAGAGTCAAAACATGGCATTCACCTTATTACAAAAAGTTACTTTTGCAAAATGGCTGTATAGGTAATTCCAAAGTGTGCCACAATTCGGCCACTAGAATGGTTCACCAAATCTAAGGTTGTGCTGGGTGTCTGTGACAGAACTGGGGATGCAACTAATATGGGTAAAATTGTGCTCACTAGGCACAAGCAAGAGTAATAATTAGCAAATGATGGGATCTGGCAACCTCTCTATCCAAGGGGAAATGAGTCTTGTCTAACTTCTGCCTCGGCATGAAGACAATTTTGTTGAAAGCATATGTTGCTGAAACAATCCAAAGATGCAGTGAACATATATTCTAGCTTGATCTGTAAGGTAGTGGATGCAATCCATTAAGAAGAAACTAAAAAAATGAATCTTAAGGTTTTTTGGGATTATTTTAGGAATGAGATTTAACTCCAAGCGAGAAACTGATGGACGATCATCATCATCTCTACAATGACAAAAATTTCATACCAGAATGTTGTCAAAGGTGAACAAACTGGGCAATAATTTCTGGAAGTTGAAAATGGACAATGACATATGCCAAGTGGATAGAACATAATACATGTTGGTAGTGGACCCATCTCTGTCAGTTTATAGGATGATAGTAGCAAACCCATTGCATCTGTTTATATGATGGAAGCAAACCTATCCCTACAATTTTTATGATGATGTTAGTAAACTTATCCATACAGTACATATGATGATGGTAGCAGACCTATCAGTTTATATGATGATGTTAGCAAATCGAACCCATCAGTGTATGATTATGGTACCAGACCCATGTCCATCAGTTTAAGCGACCACACTACCAGGTCATATAACCTGCTGTCCAATATGTATCTATTGAATAATGTATTAGCCACCTCAATATTGTGAAACAAAACTTGTAAAAAAACAAAAAAAAAAAAAAAAACAACCTTTAACAGTGATGAAGACATCAGTGTCACCACTGGAAAAGCAACAAATATATAATATTACCATACCTCATCACAAGAGACAATACAAATCTTCCATCATATACCTGAGTCACTACTTGGCATTTCAAAGTCCCCTTCATTATCCTCATCAATGTCTTCTTCGTCCTCCTGTTCTTTATCTTCTCTATTTGCCTCATGAAGGAGGGCTAACTTGGCTGCTTCATTCTCAGCATCCACAATATTCTGGAAATATGTCAGAATCAGATGTTAAGTTTAAAGAATAAGCCAAGTATGCAAATTATAAGAGTAAAGTCATGGTCAATGAAGTAAAGTCATGGTCAATGAACGGTTATAACTCCATCTAAATATAGAGAATGAAGACAATCTGATCTGTTTATCCAGGTAACAAGAGTACAGTGAACAGCACATTATACATCTACCCCATGTTTAACAGTCCTCTATGCTGGCACTATTAGGCTATAACTGACTCAAAAGATTATTGCCAGAAACCATTTTGGGATTAAAGTTATGACTGTTAACTTCTGACCTCCAAACCAAGAATCTATGGGTTGATTTTGTACCTTAAGTGAAAATCATCCACAAAGTCTGGTCAAGGAACTTACTTGATAGAATGTCTGATGATAGATTGGCATCATTTGTACAAATCTGAAAGACATTTATGTAAGGACACTTTATGTAAAGCTTGATCCATCTCTGTTGAAAAGTTTCTGAGAAGCTGTCTTGGTTGTTTTTATCACAAGGAACAGTGACTGTATTTGATGACAAATCAGCTTCATTTGTATAAATTGAAAGCCTTCTATGACAGGATGCTTTCTGTTAAATATAATCAAATTGTGGCAATTGGTTTTAGTTAAATTGCTTCAAGGTTTTTCAATTTTTAATAGATTCAATGTCAGATCAACATTTATACAAATCTGAGACCTCTATACCAGATTTTTTCAATGGTTATTGAGAAAGGGTTAATTAAAGGTTTTTCCTTATTTTAGTAAAGGGAGCCATATTCTATGGCAAATCATTTGTACACAATTAAAAGCCTTCTATGCTAAGTTGTCATCTTTCCATCTGGAAGAATTTTGTTCAGTGACTTGTTAGAAAGAAGTTATTTAAAGGCTTTCTATTTTTAGGTAATAGTGGTCATATCTGATAGCAAACTGGCTTCATCTGTATAAAACTGAAAGAATAATCTTGTGCCTGTATTCTTTCACTCATGCCTGGTCCAGTTCCTTTCAGTGGGTTTGGACAGAATAATTTAACAGGTTATTCTATTTTTAGTAAAAGGAAGCTATTATTTGATGCAAATCAGCAGCAGCTGTACAAAATTTAATGCCTTACATGCTACAAAACTGTTTCAAGTTGGATTTTAAAAACTTTTAAGAAGAGTGGTCATTTTCAGTCTCATTTTGCACAATGTTTATGCCATGTGTGCCACACGTTTTCTTCAAAATTTGGTTAAAATGGCCAAACTGGTTTTTGGTTTTTGAGTACTTTCAAATAGCAATTGAGGACATACACACTACAGACAATGGGCTATACCATAAGTGCATTTGGCCTTACTGAATGGTGAGCTACAAAGTTGCTCAAATTTGCTCAGAAAGAAAAGTATAAGCTACACAAAATTACAAAATTAGCTGTCTTATTTTCTATTTCTGTGGTGATATTTCTGGACAGAACAAATGAAATGACATTATGAAAGATGATACCCACATCATAAATAGATGTATGACCAATCCACCAGTACTCTTGATGCCAACTGCCATTCAAGAGACAACCCTCTCATGGAACAACTTTACTTTTTCATTACTAACAGTGGTCCCTTGGTACTACACATTATGCTAACGGAATGTTGTGTGAATAGTCTTTTACCTTAGTAGTATCCTCCTCCTCCTCCTCCTCTTCATCTTCGTTGCTGTCATTGTCACTTCCAAGAGACAAACTCTCATCCTCATCCTCCTCTTTCTTACTTTTCTTACCACCTATGATAATGCAAAAATAAAAAATTTATTCAATTTTTTAGTTTCTAAGATTTCAATTTAATGGCTTGGAAACTAAAACAAATTCTGTGCCAATATTCTTAATTTTTTCATTTTCATACTTTGTAAGAAGACTGACTTGTACATCAATGAGATCATAACTAGCCCATTTGCTGGTATGCCAGTTTTAACACTCAACTGTTAACAGAGTAAGCACCATGGAAAATTCACCTGTCATTTGGCAGAACTACTTGTACATGGAGAGTGAATCAGCATGATAACTGAATCTCCATTTATTTTTTATATGAAAAAAAAAATAATTTCATTATATAGAAACAAAATCAACAGAAAACCCAATGATCACTACATTTTTTTACAACTTTTCTTTTTTATCAAACATCAGGATTCTATGATATTCAAGACAAAATCTACAAACCTAAGAAGACTTGAAATTAAAATGTCATTCTGCAATGAACATTTGACTCAGTCCAACAAATGAGTTGCCAGTTGACTGCAGAATTTCTCCAATAATAAAATCCTTGCTTATTGGAAACCTAATTAATTTTTTAAAATGTAACAACCGGCCTATGCACAGTCAGGTAAATGACAGAATTTTAAACAATTTGAGAAGTAAGGAATCTGGGTGGGTGGTCTCATCAAGCAATGTTGTATCAATGGATAAATACTGAAATGGCTATCTGATGATGACATTTCTCTTTCAGTTACTGTAAATGGATCCATTAAAATATTTCTAATACTGAACTGTCTTTTAATGTTTTTATCTTTTTTTTCTATCTGAAGCAGTGCCTTTCTGAAAGGGGAATTTTTGTAAAGTCAATAGTAAACATTTTGCACAGAAATTCTATAATATATTAGTAAAACTGGCACGAGGCAAGCTGAATTCCATAACTTGCACCAGCGTTGTCTTTAACTCCAGTCTCCTAATGTTTTTAAAATATATCGAAATTCTGTGCTAGATATGGAAGGCTGTTCAGGCAAAATATACTTGGCACACATGGAAAGCACTTTTTAATGTGGAATACTTACCTATAAATGCAATTTAGAACATTTGTATTGTTTTTATAGGATTTTTATCAGCATGCTTTGAAAACAGTGCTTTCCAGACAATCATCAGTGTTTAAAAGAACAACCAGGACCATGTATGGTCAACACATTGATAATGTTCCGAGAAAAAAACTCCCACAAGCATTGCAAAGGTGACCTGTGTCATTCAAAATATGCCAAGTGCCTTGCATAGGTAGATTGTTGCACAGCTACAGGTCTCATGTCTGATAATGTGAAATTATAGATCTTAACTGTAATTAGAGATAACTTCTTGACAAACTGGTTTTCCAAGGTATAAAATCTTTTATGAGAACATGCAGTGATGCCCATTGCCAACCAGGGAAATTAAGGACAATGGGGTAAAAATGCGTGACTCTATTGAAAAATTAATGATACTTACACTGCAGCAAATAAAAATTTCAAGTGGAAGCCAGAAGAATGTTAGACATCATTTAAAAATGTTACAAACTATGTATACATGCAGTTATCTAACTCTATTTACAGTACACAGATATGTGTAGTCTTAATTGTCCTCCTTCAAACTGCTATTGGCTCTTTTCAGCTTTTCCTTTTCCAATATTGTTTCCATACAGCAAAGACCAGTCAACCAGATGTCACACCGAAGGTTCAATTCTCAGCTCTCTCTCAATTTTATGGGTGTATTTTTTCATCTTTAAATTTGATTTCATTTTGCTATCAGGATAGACTTAAAATTACTGTCCAACATTTTAAAGTCAAGGCATACAAAAGGTTTATGATAACATTGCCAATTATAGTTTCCAAGTAAACATAGATCTAGTTTAGAAAACAAAACCAAAAGAAACAACACAGAACATAACAAAGGAAACACTTTCAAGCAAAATGATGCATTTCATATAATGATGCAAAACATATGATACAAATTACCAGATATGACTGGGAGCGAATGAAACAAGCTCTTCTGATCATAAAGACACATATGCTGGAAACTAGTCTTATGTCACAAATTACCATAAAGACAGGAACGGACCGAATATAATCTAGTTGTATGCTGGAAACTGATATGTTGCAATTAGCAGAAAAGACTTGAAAGGACTGAATATATTAGCAGTAAAAATAGGAGTCCCACCAGCAAAAGTTGCAGTCAGAACTAAACCAGAAATCACATACTTTCTTACACTTGGCTACAGTCACATCCAAACTATCAGTTACAGCAACTTTAGCACAGTTCTGAATTTCATTGAAATCATCATCATTTTTCCATTTAACTATAAAACACTCCTCTAAATTTGCATACAGCAACAAGCGGAAATGAAATCAATAACACTGATTGTGCTTGGCTTTGCCAATGTCGCAAATTGCAATTATGTTTTATATATTGGTGACAAAAATATACATTCTGGCCATATTTTTGGCTACAACATTTTTGAATGATAAAAACGGTAGTCTTGAGTTTGGAGTGGAGAAATTTAAAGGCACCATGACAGGAAGCTGCAAACTTGGATATAAAAATACACTGGAATCAATTGTCACATAAACAAATCCTTATTTCATATTGACAAACCACCCTAACAGTTAATTGTTATGTCATAATCCACTTATGCTGATATCTGACCTTGATACTTGTATGCTGTAATATAATCAAACTAGCCATGCAACTGACCAGCTGCAATCGACAGCCTCTGAGGGCGGAAATTTGACATGACTACAGTCGACCACAACAGCAATTTTTTTTATAAAAAAAAAACAGAAAAAATAGTTTTGCTGCAACTTCAATTACCTCTGAAGCACCGATATATACTAAGGAAATTGTTTTAAAAATTGTGTCAATGTACTACACTTCATTTGATGTTGCCACAAATGGGTGGTTTTTTTTGTCCATTAAAGGGATCCTTTAGCTGCGCTTTCAATAACACATGCATCTTCATCAATGCATGCTAGCAACCTTTGATCAAAGAAGTCAGCAACAAACTAAAACTAAAATAAAAGCATTGCTTCAGTTTTCATAGTGATTAGAACATATTTTGCCACAAAAGTTTCCTCCTTCTAACAAAAACATGTGTACAGAGGACTCCCATGTCGGCAATTTTATGCGTCCCAAATCAAAAGTTTGCACCCAAATATGTGTAATTAAGCGTTTCCAAGATATCTGTATATAAATATATATAAATGCACTAAAATGCTTGCTACCAGGCCAACAGTATGAATTGGCTATAGTTCTACTAATATCGCAACTAGCAGTACTGGACAGAAAAAAATTAAAATTGAGAATTAGGGAATATGTGATCATTTTGCATGCAGTGTGAATCTATGAATCACTGTACAAAATCAGGAAATTCATGCCAAAATCATGAGGGTTGACAGCTATGCTTGTTTCAACTTTAGCCAAAAAAATTTTCAGTTCATCTTTTTACAAAACAAAATCACAATTTTTGTAAACAGAAGCATGATTTTAAAACAGGTTTGGCATTCATGCCAAATTCAGGATAGTAAGCATTCCTGGAGATGTGTTTGCTCACAGAATTGGTAAAAGCCGTTTTCCCCCGTTGGCTTTTAACATGGGTCTTCTTGTTTAAGCAACCCTTTCAACTACTTGCTCTGAGAAAAGTTCTTTCAGTAAGTTTACTTGCTATGAGCTAGTTGTGCATTTTCAAGATCTCTGAATTGGACAGAAAATCATGTGCAATTGTTTCAGCAGGCAAAATGGTGACAGGATTGTCATGAAAATTTCTATTGGAAGATAGAGGAAGCTAAATTAATGATCTATTATTTTTCCCCAAGTGAGGAAAGCAATCATGCTTACTCAGCACTATGAATTCCTTGCTACCTACAAACTTTGGAAAAAAGTGGGGCAAAGTGAAGGCTTTAGTGCCATGGCTGATCCAGCTCTGAAAAGTTGACTGCCAAAGTTTTTCAATCCATTAAGATCTCGTTCATTGCAAGCAGACAACTTTTAAGCTCCAACATGTCAGAGGAACTGATAAACATTTTTCATATATCTTGGAAAGAATTGGTCTGTGAAGCAATGAATGTATGTTTACTTTTAAGCTATGACATACCAGAGGAAATATGAACATCTTTCACTTACCTAGCACAAGCTTAGTCTAGGAGTCAATTGATGTATGTCAAAAGTTATTATGATTGAGTAAATATCTGAAGAACAAGCAAGAAAATACCAAACCTGGTAACAAAATCATTTCCTTCTATTTATAAGTTAACAGTGCACAAGATGAAAGCAGTACAAAATGCTTGATCATGGCCTTGACCTTGAACCTGCCTAAATAATAAATAGAAAATTAATGAACTCTTGTTGGATACCCTCAGGTTTTACCCCCTTGCTCAGTTTAATTTAATCCATTATAAATTTTAGTTTTTTTAAAAAAAAATTGCTGCAGTGAAGGTAAGTAATGACAGATCTCAGATGGGTAACAATATTGAATTTATGAAACAAGTTGAATAATGTCCAGTTTTTGTCAGCTTTTGCATAAATTAATGGTGTAAACTATGTAAATTTGCTGTGGATAAAGTTCTCTTAGTTGGGGAGACCAGTTCATGTATACATTAATTTGTGAACAATGGTGGGTTTATCAACTTCAGTAAGTTCACATTTAAACCAAGCTTGTATATAGGGTGGATTCCATGCTATAGATATACCACCCATCCATCCCCTTCCCTTGCTATCATCTAAGCAATAATGGTAGTTTTACATGTTATTAATCCTGTCTTGGGGTTTTGCCATTTCATGTTATGTTATACATGACATAACAAACCCGTGTGTGGATAAATTGGCAATACTGAAACAGATGATACCAATTTCCCCTCAATTCCCTTTCTTTAAAAACATGATAACCAAAAATGTTCAATGAAAACAAAATTTACAGAAGGTGGGGTTAAAAAGCTTTCACACAATTAAAGCCAATCAGATAAGAGAATATGGCACCTTAATTTCATGGGCTTTTTTGGACTAATCACAATCACATAAAGTGATATGTTCACAAGTATATCAAAAATATTAAACTGCTCACACCATAGGCAAAGTGTACTGACTTCCCAACCAAGGATGAATGAAAACTGGTTGCAGAACAATTGCAGTTCATTTTGTCTTCAACCAATAAAGTAGAAAATTCCATATAAAAAAGCAAATCAAATTACATTTAAATATCCAAAATATGTGACTCAAAATATACCTTTCAATTTCTGCTCAGATTTACTTTTCTGATCTTCTTTGCAATTTTTGTCCTTCCCATCTTTTTCCACTTCCTGGACTCTTCTGGAACTTCGTCTTAAGACTGGTTCCTTCTCAAACTTTTCTATCTCCTGTTCTAGTTCAGAGTCATAGTTTTCCGAGTCTGACTTGCACTCTTTCTTTATCTCACTTTTCTTTCCAGCTAAAAATATATGCAATAGATTAGCAATCTCCACACTGAAGAAAATGGGTTCAAAATATTATAATTGCAGAGGATGTCAGATTTTCTGTACAGTTTTTTATCAACCATCAGTTACATACCCATATCTGATCCAATTTACATGTTAAATGTATCTACATAGTGTGCTCAAAAAAAGAACTGAAAATGTGTAAATTTGCATATACGGAATTTGAGAAAATTCCTTGATAGAATTCATCACTATCAATCTCCATATACAATTAATAAATTTGGAAAAGATAATTTGTACAAAAGTCTGCAAATAAATTGTCAGGATGTCTTTCAGCAGTCCATGTTTTACTGATAAGGCTGCAATAAGTACACTGCATGCAAAAGATTTATAAATCAGTAAGCATGTATTTTGCTGTCAGTGATGCTGGAATTACCTATTCAAACTAAATTATATTTTTCCATCTTGGCTTGTCAAAACTAATTTTTATATTCTTTTCTTAAAATATGGCTCAATTCAGATCAAATGTGGCATCACAAGGAAAAGTTTCTTTTACATTATTTACTTTGTAAAACATTCCTGTCAGAACCATTGATTAGTAATATTTTATCTGAATGAAACATTGTTTTACCTCTGGAATGATTTCCTAGTCATTGCAGATCTTACAAAGGCAGCCTATCCACATGTCTAGGCAGAATGTTAAGTTGCATTATGGATCTGTTTCATTATTTCCATATATGTAGCAGTATGAAAGAACATCACAATGATATCAAGGATGTTTTGACTATATTGTCATATATATATATATATATATATATATATATATATATATATATATATATATATATATATATATATATATATATATATGAAGCTCATTTCCCCACAATTTTCTGTATTGTCATGTATATATATTATGCAGACATTAATCCCTACAACCCATAGAGTATGTAACTGGTATGTATATCCAAAAAAATTATCTTTTCTAAAATTGTGCTACAGGATAGCTCTGGAGCAGAGTTAATAATTTCTATTCTCTGATATTTAGCACAATCTATGCTGTGGTCAGATAAATTAAAATGCTTAGATTCCAGAGAATCTTTAAGATCAGGAATTTCACTCAAGTGTGCTTTCTTCTCATTTGGACTTTCCTTTTTTTATTTTTGACTAAAATCGTTGCCACATTTAGTGCAGGAGAGTCAAGAGATGACATTAAATGCAGTAAACTGTTCCTTTTATTTTTTTTATTATTTGAGGTTCGTAAATGTGCTTCGAATCAATCATAATTGTGCTAGCAAGACATCCAAGTGAAATGAATTCTTTATGAAATAGACTTTTCACCAATACAGAAAATTGTGGAGAAATGAGCTTCAAAGAATTCCTTACTTGGCACTTATTCCTATCCTCAAGGATGATTAGAAGTTTCACTACTACTTGCAATAAAATCATGGCATCAATACTTTACTTACTGAACAATATAAATTTTTGTTTAGTCAATTGTCTAATAAAAAAAATGTCGTTCTGGGGCTTAGCACCATTTTTCAGCACACGATAGGCTATACATGGCAGTCAGTATTAATGGTGGAGGAAGAAACCAGGAAATCTGCGGAAAGAACCACCTACCCATGAGAAGCAACTGGCAAGCTTTCTCACATATCCACATTCGCCAAATCTTAGACTCGAACCCACACAAGTGAAAATTAATGTCAAATTCTTTTTAAAAAAGGAACCGTGTTTGGTGGTTTATCAACAGGTAGTCTGGTGCCTATCTTTCACAAATTATCTTCTTGAAACTACTCCATCACATAACACTCCCATCTTCACTAGCTAAGGTTCCAATAACCCTATCTAAAATTGGGGCAGATCGAACAGCTATTACTGGTGATTTGTCCTAGAGACAGCTATTGGATTCAAGTGCTACCTCCCTTAGTATGAAATGCCAACTAACCAATAGTGTGGTGCATTGTACAACCACCGAAAACAGTGCCTGTAATTAACCTAAAAAGTTTAACATCAAAAGAAGCCATTACAGATGTATTTGAGTGAAATTTGTGCAAACATGGACAGACACTGGAAAACTGCTTTTTTATCAGTCCATTCAAGTTGTGTGCTCCCCTTGCCTCGATCATGTAGGAACAGAGTTCAAATTTGAACAACTCAATTTTGAGTGAATGCTGTGGTTCAACCCAACAGCTAATGAAATTCACAGAAATATCTGCTCGATACACCAAGGTGTAGATAGGGTTATCAGAACCTTGACAAACCAATATCATACCACTCTAGAAACTAATCAGCAAAAGAAAAAGCAGTGATGTAATACACAAATGTTTCTGCGTATATGTGATAATTGTTGAAACCAGTATGATTAATGTTAACGATCTTTCAGATGCTAGAAGTTTGAACATAAATATAATTTATACAAAATAATGAACTTTGTTAGGATAAGTGCATTATGGACAGTTATTCTCATTGTCTTTAAACAGCCTAGTTCCCTTCCACCATGCAGTTTTCTTTATGTTTAGGTGGACTTTTTTTTTTTATAGGTCCCTCGTAACTTGCGCTCTCATTTACTGTGCAGTATATGCTTTTGGACCCCAATGTGCACGAGTTCTCAAAAGTGAGGTGTATGTTAGATTTACCCATTTTCCTGTAGGAAATGCACCTAATGGTCTTGCATTCTAATACTGGGTGTTTGCTAGAAAACTTAGCTGTTATTAAGTCGTTACTAAGTTTGTAACTAATCCTCTGTGCAAATATTAGTTGATCTTGAAAAATCTGGCATGTTCAATTTGATATTTTGCATTGCATGTTTAAGGAAATAATTATCTTGATCATACATGAAGATACCTGGTATTGCAATGCAATGTACTGAGATTTTTTTAATTGGTTTTAGTAGTTCTGAGCCATCTAACCGATTTGCTTTTTGAAAAGCTTCTGTTAGAATCATAGTAGGATTACCATATTTTATAAAAATTGAACCAGATTGGGGTAATGTTTATCTAGTCCAATTGTCAAGTACAAATTTGTCTAATTCTTAATAATTGGCCAGATTTCTTACAATTGTATGGATGGTAGGAATCATAATATAGATAACAAAGATTTTTTCTTCATTCTCCATTACTGCAGCAATCATATCTCGCACCAAGTGACATACATGATGTTTGATAAAAATTACTGTGTCCCTTCCTGCATTTATTCCGAACAATCTAATTGCTTTTTTTTTTACTCAGTTGTCAGCTGGAAACCTAATGTGTAGAACAAGGGTGTAGTCAGGTAAAACAGCTTTGTTTCAGTTATTGTATACCATGAAAATACTTTGAATTTTTATATTAACCTGCCCCCTTCCAACAATCTTACCTGCTCAATAAAAGTATCTTACTAGCAACTTACATGCTTTTCCTTTTCTAGAACGCCTTGTCCTCCGTCGAGTTTCCTCTTCCTCAGAGCTATCATCTTCATCATCATCACTATCACTGTTGCTCTCATCTATCTTCTCTTCTTTATTTCTGTTTGAACTTGTTCTTTCATCAGATAAATTCTTCCCCTCATTTCCTCTCCTTGTCTGTTTTCTTCTTTTGGACTTGCCATCATCAGTATCCTCATTCTCATCTCTGCTTTCAATTTTCTTTCCACTTTTTCCTTTCCTCTTTGCAGACGAGTCATCCACCTCTTTCTCAAACTTTCCACATTTTGAAGATCGACCTTTCTTTGATTTAATATTTACATCCTCCTCTACATTTTTTTTATCATGAACACTATCATGAGATTTTTTCCTCCTACTCCTTCTTATATCTGACTTTCTTCCATCTGCAAGGTCTGATCCATCTTCTTCCTCCTCCTCCTCCTCTTTCTTTTCCTTTCTGTCTGATATTTGATCTTCTTCATTTGTCTCTTCTGTCTCAGTTGCACTGTCATCTTGAGAATTCATCTCTGCTTTCTCTGTTTTCTCACTCAATTCATCTGCCATCTCTTTCAGTAGTTCTAACTGTGCAGCAATGTTTTCACTGTTGTCACCACTACCTGCTATTTTTGCAGATCCATCTTTATTCTCCTTTTCAACTTTTTCTTGAGAACTTCTACTTTTTCTTGATCTCGTCCATTCTTTATAAGAGCCAGTATCTGTTTCATCACTTATTTCATTTTCATTTTCCTTTTCAATACTATCAATAACACTTTTCAATTTGTCCTCCAACTTTGACAAGTTTTCTGTATCCTCATCCATTTCTTTCTTTTTCTCCATTCTTTTAAACTTCATTTTTATTTTTCCACTTGGTTTCCTTTCATCATCATTCTCTTCTTCTGAACAATTTTCATCAATGTGGTTTTCATTAACCTCCTTGTTTGCCTTAGATTTCTCTTGCCATTTGCCGTCTTCTGAATTTACACTGGAAGCTGGCTTACTTGGACTCTTTGATCTATCCTCTGTTGACTTCCCTTTTGCTGGATTTTTCTCTGTCTCAGCATCTTCATCTTCTATAGGCAAGCTCACAATACTCTGAGATTTTCCACATGGTTCTTCAGAAGAACTATTTACCCTGGTAACTTTTTTAGGACTTTCACCACCCTCATCTGACTCATCAATCATGATGGGAATTGCACTTATATTAAGTTCTTTTTTCACATCCTTCATATATCTTTTAACTATCGGAGTACTTGTTTCGTTTTTATACCCATTTCCATTTACCACAGTAGCAACAAGTTTTGACTGTGGCTCTGTTGCCACTTGAGCCAGAGGAGGTGGATTCCCCAATATTTCTCTGTAAGCATTAAAAAACACTTCCATGCCAGTGCTCAGTGAGGTCACAGCATTACAACGCGCAGCATAATTAAACTGGCCTCTAAGCTGTGCAATGGCCAAATCAGTTTTGATAGCCTCCAACATCAAGGACATAGACTTCACAACAGTAATAAATTTATCTATTTTATCCTGAACATTGTTTGCATTTACATTGAGTAGGCATCGTTTTAAGTCATTCATACTTGACTTACTGATATGTACAATAGGTGGTGGTATAACTTGTTCCCCAAGAACAACTGTTGGTTGTAAAATCTGTGATCTACCTGTTCTTGTACCTTCGAACAAGTGACTTGAGGTCTTATGAATAATCTCCGGTTTTACTGGTACAGGCTTCTGCTTCTGTACAATAGTAGTCAGTGACACTTGGGGCCCTCGAGAACTTAAGTTACTCTGAGACACTTTTGTTGGTCCCATAATGCTTGATCCCCCTGGCCCAGATTTTGTTGAAAAGCTGTTATGTTGTAAGCTTTCAGATTCAGCTTTAGAAGCAAACGATTTTGTTTGCTGCTTCTCTTTCTTAGCCATCTCTTTTTCTTTGTCTCGTTCTTGCTCCATGTAATCTAATACTTTGTTGCAGTACTCAATAAGATCAGCCATTTTATGTGGACTGCAGATATAACATTTCCATTTGGCATCTCCTATTGACAAAAAGAGTTCTTGTGAAACAAAAAAGCTTTAAAATACATTCTAATAATCTAAAGATAAGCAGCAACAATAAAGTACAAAAGATGAAATCTCCAACTGAAATAGTCAAATGTCACTCCTCCACAGCAATGACCTTTGACACTTTATGTGCATTTTTTACAATTCTCCTTTGGTACTATCAATTCTGCAAAGAGTTAATCTGCTAAAACTGGTATCAAACCCACCAACATGAACAGAGAACAAACTTTTCACCAAATCAACAAACTGAAAACACTGATGGTTTGAACTGTTGAAGTGACAGTACTTTGGCTCAGATCAGATACTCCTATTGATTCTTTTACCAATGTAACTAATCCAAACAGACTGCACCAAAAGAAATCTAAATATTACACTAAAAATTTAATTTCTTTACATGTCACAACAAAATTTATATTAACATTTAAAACAATATTTGAAGAATTACTTTGATTCCCTTTAAAAGCATTTTTAACTATCCTTTTTACTATTTCCAACAGTGGAGAAACATCCATGGATGAGACGGTAATGTCTGTTTACCTCCCTTAACATAAAATGTACCTAGAAGACCATGAATTTTACTAGGACATAAATTCTGTCACTATTATTGAATACTACACTTGGCAAATGAGAATGGATACATTGAAATTCTGCCGAGCCATTAATGCAAAATTTAACTCAAACCATGAGACCAATAAATATTAAGGTCACAAAGACCCAATTTACACAGCAAAGTTCACATTACACATATTCATATTAACTTAAGTGATTACCAGCAGACCTTTGAATCCTTAAAAAATCATCACAGTATGGCAGTTAATATTTTTCCACACATTTTACCAATTTTCATGGATCTGCTGTGGGCAAAAATTCTTTGTCACAAATGGACAAAATCCATTTGGATTAGTACCAGAATACAAACAAAAAACATTGAAAATTTTTTATACAATATTCACTACAACTAGCCTACATAATAAACTTTGCTGTATGATCCTTATTGTCAAGTCTACAAAAATATGTATGATTATGATGATCTGCTCAGTCTGAGTACTGTCTTACATCACTCTCATATTCATTTTATATTTGCAAAATGCTAACCATAGATTAAAAACATCTCTCCTCTAACACATCCATGAATCATTGAAAAATCTTATTTGACTTAGCATGTGGTGCCAATTTTTTTAAAGTATACAACTGATCCTAACCTAAATATGTTGTCAAAAAGTTATGGATCTGTGAGGCAAGATTTCAAATTGAATAGACCTGTTTGTTTTTTAAGTACATCATATACAACTGCTATAGATAAAAAAAGAAAAATACATGTAGGTCCACAATGAATAAAAGTACTCATCTGTTATTAATATGCAGCAGCCTTCTTTATTAGAATATTCTCAACTTTATATGATAAGTGAGATTAAAGAGACGATAAGAATGACAAACATGAATTTCTACTGATGTACTTTCTTACGTACCATATCAAGCACACTTTATATACAGGTGAGTGTAGGTGCAACTTGCTGAGAAAAAAATGTATTGATTTCACAAAAAGCAAAATGGGTGGCATGTATGTAAAATGTGTACTGCTTTTGTCAGCTTGGAGAAAAAAAACATTTTTGAAAATTTAAGCTGCATTATCTGAGACTGACACAGCAAACGCAAACATTTTGTTCAATTTTAAACTCTTAAACCTTAATTGCCTTCAATACCACATCATAAACTACAGTTCCAAACCCCATGAAGTACAGTGGCTTCTTGCTATCTCTCAACTTGGTGCATGGTTGTTTTTTCTTTCAATTTCATGTGGCAATGGCAGTCATGTCCAATAAATGAAATTGTTGCCTTTGCTGTTTTCATCAAAGAATCTGAATATTCCATTAGATATACTTCAATGTTGTTAAAAAAAATATTTTGAGAGGCTTAATGTTCCTTCACCTTCAACTCATTTCTTTTGTTGCATAAAATTTCTTAGAAAATGCTAATAATCAATAGCAGTCTCTGTACATGCAAAATGTCAACAGCTGAAATTTTTTGCAGTATTGATGTAAAGTTTGTTTGGCTCCCTGGCAAACTCCACTGAATGTAACAAGCAAAACTTATCTTGATCAAACATGGGCAAGCCAGTATCTGGATTTGACCAAAACAAACATTTTCAAATTTTTTGCTATTATTTCACAAATCTGTAATTGATGGGATATTTCATTAAGATTGGTGGTCAAATCATTAAGGGCTTGCAGGCGTATACAAGCAAATTAATTTGAAATTTTTTTTATTAAATGCAAACATTCAGTGAGTAACTTCACCCAAAGGTGAGAATGAATGCCATAGGTCACATAAGTGTCTACATATAGTTTGGTTACTCCAGTTTGAATTTTTTATTTAAAAAAATATGAAGTCTTTTCCATGCTTGTTTCCTGGATGAAATTTATTTGTTTCTAGTTTCACTTAGGTCTTTAACAAACTAAACTTGAAACATTTCAGTTTAAAAACATTTTCTTTTAAAATTAAATGCGGTATCTAAGACTCTCCCATAACAACTGAATTAGACCTATCACCTTGTAATAAACCACAGGAAGCATCATATCAAACAAGCATTAAAGAATGAAATTCGTTTAAATTTACACATAACTCTCTTTAATTACCAGAATAAAAATACCCATGGTTTAATTTACATTTATGTTTAATAGCCAGAATAATTTTTTTGCGTAAGTGCAGAAGATGGTAGAAAAGCCTTATGCAGAAATATGTTGTTTTCAAATTTCACAAGCCAGTTAAATAAAGTTTGTATATAATGGTTTTTTTTTTGTTAAAAAAACCTACAAATTATGAAGACCTCAGTTGAAAAATGTTTCAAACACTTGTCCTTGACGTGTTGCAACAGATACTCAATCCAGTCATCACTTTACTCACCTACATTATCACTACAATACTTATGCTGACTGACACAAGGTTTTAAACCCACTGTCTTCCAATTGAACACAACATTTTTATGACCTGAACCCATTTTATTATCAAGTTTGTATCTGGTTAGGGAGCAAAAATACAAAGCTTCCTCTACAACATGCTGTGGACAGACAATAGACAAAATAGACAGAAGTAATCGATAATTGGCATGTGCCAGAAAATGAACAATACTAAACCTCAGTTTTTTGTTAAGGGTAGTAGATGCAGAGGATAGAGGATACAAGCAATTTTAATTTACACAGGCTGTCTGCACAAACTATTTTACCAACATGCAAACTGGATACTCTCAACTCAAATCTACAAAGACCTGAGAAAAGTAAATATTAATGTACTGTACAGTCAATTTCACACTAGTGATTTTCCTCCCAAGCCCAACTTGTGTTCTCTTTTTAGATTTAATACATCCTTTTTAAATCTGGCTGGCTTAAGTGTTTTAAAAATTTATAATTGCAGTTATTGTTTCTTTTATGAACATATTTATACTGTGTACATTTAAGTTTAGGTACTTTTTGCCTTGATTACATTTTGATTGCTGTATGTTGGATGGTAAATAATTATGTCTGGCTTGTAGCCTAAAACAGTTTTTTACAAACTTGTAACACTTAGGTACCTCTTTTGGGAAATCAGTCTTATCTCTCTGTACTCCTTCCCCCAGGGCTGGTGTTTTCTTAGTGTAAATTTTAATGACTTATTTTCTGCTGTGTACCCCATGAAACCCTCTTGTGTACCACTCTTTGGGAAACACTGAACCAAAACCTATCTTCAATGTAATCAAGCAATGTTGGATGGTAAATAATTAATTATTATTATTAGTAGTAGTAGTAAATAATTAATAATTAATTAATTAATAATTAATTTAATTAATAATTAAATTAATAATTAAGTACATTTAAGTGCCATTTTAGAGGTTACCTAGAACAAGGGATTCTGCACTAAAAATTGCTCAATTGTTAGATTTTTACAGATTTATCAAAGTCTGATCAAAAGGCAATGGTTACCATTTACAAAAATCCTATAATGTTTAACAGCTTTCCCAGTGTAAATTACCAACTATTAGGCTAAGATTTATTACAACACATTTTCATGAAATTAACATCAAAAATGGAACTCAGGAAGGTTAGCTTTAATATTTATCTCAAACATTTACCAAGATCACACGTTGCAGACGTGCTGGCACTGTGTGATGCTAGACTGGTCCTCTGGTCTACAAAAAAAGAAGATACCAATATGGAGTGGACTAAGGTACAACCTGTCTATCTGACCAATCTGATTGCCTGAGCGCTTGGATTGACCATACAAATATGTGTAGTGCATGCACTGAATGATCCATACAGCAAATGTATTTCAAATGACTAGTGACTTTTGCAACCTCAGAAACTTCTGGTGACTAAATTTTAGCTTACCCAAGTTAAGTTTAATTACAACTCAATTATGCATTTCTGTATCAAGTGCATGATGAAAATTTCCATTTTTTTCCCAATAACTTTGATTACTTGTAAAATTAGTGGGGCTTTTCATGCTCAGAACAAGCCTATTCTTTCTTTCTGACTTGGTCCTGATTTTCCAGCAACATGGGAACCCTGATATAAGATCAATGGGGATGTCGACACATTCATGGTAATAAAGTGTCAATTCAAAGTTCTATAAATAATGGCAAAAAATACAACAATAAAATATTATAAAGACAAACCCTTACAAAGTAAACAAAAAGATGCAGTCCTACAAGACAATGTAAAAATAACTGGTAAATATGTTATAATTCTTGAAAAGATATATAAAATAAATATATTGGGAACACTGAGGGTTTGGGTAATAACATTCATTAAAGGTATTAACATAAATTGCAAGATACTGACAATCAATTGCTCTACTTCATGGTTCTGAGTATATTCAATTTGGAAGGAATTTCAACAATTTTTATTTACATACATCAGAAATCCTTTTAAGAATGCACAACTGACCAGTAGACAGGACATGAGACCTCTGTTTAAGCTAGCTAAAAACGTGCCAATCACATCTATGCTGAATCAAACTATACAGGCATACATTTTTTTTGCACAATAATACAGCTTTTATCCTGGTGTGCATATTTAAAAATCCATGCAATGACAATCTCAGATCCATTTAGAAAGTTCTAAAATGTTGTGTACAGTTCAATTCTCAATTTAAAAAAAAAAAATTAGGGAATTTGGTAACAGCTTAAATTGCAAGGTGGGTTGGTTGGCAGATGTGGGTTTAACACAACTGTTCAGCTTATACTTAGCTATACATGGCAACCTGTATATTCAGTGCATGATGAACCCAGGAAAATCCACAAATCCATGGGGGAGCTACTGGAAAGCTTTCCTTTTCCAAATGAGAGACACAAATCAATATGGTCTGAGGTGAGATGTCAGTGATATGAAAAGGCGAGTCCCTCAAACCATGCAAGATATTCCTACCTTAAATATACAACCTGACCTGTTTCTCCTGACACATCATTTAAATTTGTAACAACCCCCCTCCTGAAATGCTGCAAGGAATTTTCTTAAGAGGTATTCCCCCACTTACCTGGGGGGGGGGGAGATGGAATCAATATCAAATGAAAGCTGGCAAGTGAAAACATTTGTATAAGGTATATGTACACCTAATTTAACACGATTATTTGATGACTTTATATAACTTCTTTGACAACAAATATATAAAGCATCTGGATAACCAATTTATTCTGCTGCATTGGTAAATATTCTTATATGCTCTGTAACACTTCTTGAAAGACTCTAAAAAGTGCAGTGTGAATTCTGATTTGTGAACTAAATCCTCTATCATCTGCTGTTTGTAAAGGGAGATCCACTGCAATTTTGTAAAATTTGAACAAATTATAGAAATAGTTATTAATATATTCAAATATATTTTCCCACAACTTGACCATGTTCTCCCAAGAATATTTCTTATTTCTATTTTAAATTTTCACCTTTAATAAAAAAAAAATAAAAAAAAAACAAGCAGCAGAGAAACAAGTGTGCACTGTGTACAACAAATTGCTGGAACTGCAAATAAAGTTTGGAACCATTCACCCACTGGTTACATGAAATCATGAAACAATTGTTCTTGTTGAGAAATGTGCATCCCTGCAGCATTTCTGAAAAGTAAATTAAACATAAAGGTATTGCATCTGAGGGGTTTTATTTTCTGTATAATTTCAAGCAAATACCATTATCCATCTAACATGTTCTCTGAATGTTAAATGTTTTTAGCTTATTTGGATAAGGGAACTGATATTGATTTTAAAACTTGATGAAATATATATATGGTGATACCTGGAAGTAAACTTAATGCTAACACACTTTTGTGATGAAAATGCCATTTCTTTCATCAGGTGCCAATTTATTGTCAGAATTTGAGTGAGAATCTAAACAAAGTTTTTTCAAGAATAAATTAACAAATATAAAATATTTGACAAATTTGTACAGAATATAAACTATATATATATATATATATAATGACTTACCCACATCCACATTGCTCAGTTCTCCGCGACCAAAGTTGCGTTGAATACAGGCCTTACAGAAAACATTATGACAATAGTCACAGCCAAACAGCTTTCCTCCCTCACCGCACCATCGACACTGTTCATCCAGTCCATCTTTATCTTTTGTTATCTCACCACTCTTGTAGAATTTGTAGCATTTCTGTAAAATAAAAAATGAAAATTTGAGGTGAAAGCTCTATGAAATGTCCTCGCTTGGTTTTGTAACTTTGAGCCCAACCACAACCTACCCTAAGGGTGGCATCCTATATCCAAAACTTTCAATCATCAAGTATCATATGCATCATATAGCATACTAAATATGATCACCGCCTCTCTCTCAACTACAGATTTAAAGATACACACAAAAGGTAGGCTTCCACAGCTGCATTATCTATGAATTCATGTAAAATTGCAACTTCTGAATCACCCACACACCGAAACCCCTGCGTGCATACAGGACAAAAAATTCAACTTCTGATCTCAATTTATTATTGTGGAATAGCAATGCTAAATTAAAGCACTCTCCTTTGGTGTGGATGGTATCAAGGTCACAAGATAAACAGACTGGCAGATGGTCATGAAGTTGAACAAACATATAAGGAGTCTATGCTCTTAAAAATAACAGAAAAGAGTGAAGACAATGAGATTTGTAAAATTTAACAAATAATTTATTTTCCTAGGATCAAAAGTGAAAAAAATTTAGAAAAAAGAACTTAACAGTATTATAAATAAAATCCAAAAACAAGAATTAAAGACATGTCCTAGTAATAAAAGGTCCCGAATATAACTCAGTTGAAGTACCAAAGAGATCCAAAATTGAAGGTAATAATGGAGTTTCGAACAGAATTCCACAAGTAAATGTCACCCATTGCCTTGCCTGCACTCACCAGTCCATATACCGTCACGACTAAGAACGAATCACCAAAAAATGATGGCACTGAGTGTTATATGAGCTCATGCGTAACAGACACACTTGCATGACAAACTAGTAAATAATTCCCATATTTATATACAGTCGTTCCAGATTCCTATGAAAGAAATCAAAGTATATAGGATTTCTTTTTATGCATCCTTAGTCGTGATGGAATATGGGATGATGCGTACAGGCAAAGCGATGGGTGCCATTTACTCGCGGACCTGGGTTCGAAACTCCATAGAGTACGAATCTAATTTCTCTAACCTGTATGATAGTATTGTTTGTATTAAACTATATATATATATATATATATATATAAATAGGTAAATGGCACCCATCTCCTTGCCTGCACACACCAGCCCATATTCCATGAAACTAAGCATGCATCACCAATAAATAATGCTATGCACAAGTGCATATAAGACACATTTAAGTGACGACCTAGTAATTAATTCTCATCAATCTACAGTCATATGAAACAAATCAAGGTATATAGGATTAATTGTAGAGTATCATTTAAAAATTCTCTAACCTGTATGATAGCATTATTTATAAGAAATATTAATTCAGCCTACTATTATCAAGCAATCTTTTTTAGAATGAGGGATAGCAGTTTCCATTCTGTCTGGTGTATATTTGCAGTTCTCTAATTAAACCTTTATACTTTGATTTCTTTCATAGGAATTCAGAATGACTGCATTGATAAATGAAAATTAATTACAAGGTCATCATGTGAGTGTCTGCTACACATGAGTGCATATAACATCAATTTAGTTGCATCATTTACTGGTGACATGTGCTTAATTGTGATGGAATGTGCAGGCAGGGCAATGGGTGTCATTTACCCGAGTTCGAATCTCTGTAGAGTACAAATTAATAAAATTATCTAACCTGTGTGAGAGTATTATTTGTATTAACCAATTTTATCCGGAACACAACTAGTCATACTCTAATATGTACGTGTTAAGCGTCTCTAAAAACGTGTTGTACATCACAAATACTTATGTACTTCTTCACTATCAACAGGAAATGGTTAAAGCATGCATGCACAGTGAAGTTCTAAACAAAACCTGTTGTTGGAAAAGAAATTGTTGGTTTGAAAATCAATCGATAAAATGAAGAATGACACCTGATGTAAAGATAGATATTGATGGCGAAAGTAGCGACATTGAAGTTGACGATTTGGATGATAAAATAGACTTAATAGATGGGTTAGATAAATATCCAGTTCTTAGGGCTGTTCTATTAAAACTTACATGGGACCAAGAGAAGGCACATTTAAAGTTGCCTACTCACCAATTTAGAATTTTCATATCATTTTAATATATACTCTGTGGAATCAAATGATCCTGGGAGATATTTTTAAAAAAACTGCCTTCCCTTGATACCATTTATTTTAAATGGAACTGCCCTTAATGAAACTTAACATACTGGGCATTGCTCCAAAATTCAGAACAAAAGTTTTTTTAATTTTTTTTTAAACTAAAAGATATGATACAAATCAATTAAAAAAAATGGGTCCATTGCAGGTACTTCTGGTAATTTAATTTCCAAAGTTCCTGCCAGATTTCTTACTGGGTTATATATTATTAGTTTCCAAATTGGGAAAGTCAACAGTTCTCCACTCAGCTTGATTATCTCAAACAGTACTTCCCTGGTGGCATTTTCATGTAGAAACCAAGGCCAGGAGGTGCAATGTAAGAAATAGATATACACATTATGCCATTCCATTCCCACAATGCTGCCAAATTGAAATCTTGAGCATCTTCCTTTCCCTAGTTACTGATCAAGCCACAGAAAGTAAAAGGCTGCAATTTTTACACCAAGGTTTCTTTTTTATTTTTTTTAAATGTTTTTTTTTTAAATTTTGTTTATAATTTCAAGTACTTTTTGGGTATTTATGCTCATCTTCAAGTACTTGTTAAATACTTTTTTCTGCTTATTTTTAATGTTAGTGGGACACTCACATGAAAATTAAGCACTTTTCAAGGATTTTCAAAAAAGGCACATCTCATCCAGCAGTTGAAAATTCAAGTACTTTGCAAATCTGTGTGAATCTTGCATTTAAACATCAAAGATAATCAAGGAAGACAGTTTTTTAAAAAATGTCAAGGTACTTCAATGTCACATAGTTTATTTTAAAATGACAATTCTAAATTACATCTACAGGAGAGTACCCCACATTAAAAGTACCTACCCCGTATCCCCTGTATGTATTAACGGCAGCCCTTAGAAGTAATCAGCAGAACAAAACTAAAATAGGCCCATTATCTGCAAGCACATTATTCTATAGCAGATCAGGATCTTTGTTTTTTTGCAGTTTGACTAATTTTATAAGCAAGTATATACAGTATGTTCTAAATATTTTGGTTCCAATACTTAATGTGGCTTTGAGAACATGCCAAGCCATCTTAGGGCTTAGTGAACTTTAATGGGATAGATGCTTCCAAGGATGACCACCTGCAGTAATGCCACTAATGTCAGTTCTGCTCAGATAAGAACACAGCCCGGAGACATCAAATAATTTTTTTAGAATGTGGTTTGGATTCAAGTGATTTCCAGTTTGAGAAACAATTAAATCGACCATTATATCTAGTATGCTATATGGTAAATGATTTTTCAATGATTTAATATTGCAGTTAATGAAGGTAGAAGGCCACAATAAAGAGACAGGCAGAGGGATGGACAATTTGTGGGTGAGGTTGGACAAGCTTTGAGTTCTTTCTAGCTAGAACACTGCTTTCTCAATATGAAATACATCAAGCACCAGATAGATTATTCTACAACATTAAAAACAGCCCATATGTCTTAACATTTTTAACTAATTCTATAGATATTTTGTTTTGAACAAGCAACAAATACGACTCCTATCATTACATCAGGTGACAAATACGACTCCTATCATTACATCAGGTGACAAATATGACTCCTATCATTACATTAGGTGACAAAGATTTGTCTGGAAATCTTTGGATAACTTTACCAAATTCTGAGGTTGAGTTAAAGGCATTCACATCCTTCTTTTAGAAAAAGCTGTTAACACTAGCAAAGGTATTCGTCTTCTGAATAAATCTTTACATTTATTTATAATTCTCATAAAGAGTAAACATACATTCAATATGCACATGAGGTTGAATACAGCCAACACAGAGAGATATATAGAAAATAATGCATGAAAGAATACATGTACAATACCACAATACTGACCCTTTATAGCATGCAGCCTGCACAGAACCAGATTAGCTGCCACAAAATGACTTGGCAGATATTGTTCTATGCTGACAAATTATGTGACAGCAAATTTGGTTCAATTATGTTTCGAACTTGGCAGATTATATCAAAAGCAAATGTGTAAACTTTCAAAGCCTTAGTGACACAAGTTAAAAATGTAATTCTTCTAACCTTGCAGATGAGGGCTCTAACATGTGGATGTCTTCTTGCTGCTCCATATATGTGGGGATTTACTTGCTTCCCACAGGCAGTACAGGTGACTCGTGCCAGAAAGCTCTTTGAGACTGTAAAGAAAAATAGTGTCAAACATATATAACAATTCCACAGAATGTTTACATCTCACCTGGTCCACTGAGGCACATTCCAAATATGCATCGAGTTCCAAGGAGTTCATTGTAGCCTCCTGTTGCTTGTAAGAGCAGCACCCACAATGATGCCTTTGTTTGGATTCCAACAGTACACTCTGGCTGTGTAATGCTGAAGAAGTAAGATCCATGTGTTTTTCACAAGAACACATAAGTGGCTGCCCATAGTGGTTTATGAACCTATGACCAATGGATTGTGAATCTGATGTTATGGCTCTCGAAAAATACACTCGTTAAGAAACTGAACTAAATGCAAATAGCACAGTAAATTGGAAATTATGTGCTTTTCCCATCTTTAATAGTCTTATATACAGTCCATCTCAGTAAGGCAGTTGATTTTGTTCCGTAAGTTGGACCAGTTTTCAGTAAGGTGTTACAAAATATCATAAACCGATAGTGGAAAGCTCGAAAACTTAATTAAAAGTTCGGTATTCTATACATGCAGCGAAAATAAATATTATATTCAACTGAAGAGATTGTAAAGTACATGTAGATGTTATTTACCAGATCACAGTTGCATAAGCTCAAGCTCCCACCCCTACGCAGCTCAATGGCTTTTTGCTGTCTCTAAACAATACATAATTCGTATCTTTTTCCATTGCACATAACAAAATCATATCTCCCACCATACTCAAATTAGCATGAGATGTCCAAAAAACATAACTGTGTCCGTTCCATCTTTTATTTTAAAAAATCTGAATTTTTTTATTCTTTGGTGTTGATTAACACTTTTTAAGAGGCTTATTTTCCCTTTTGTCTTACAAATGCATCACTTGCTGGACGCCATTTTTAAACAAATTCTATAATCAACAGTTGGATCATGCAGATGCTTCCCATTAACAAATAGAGGCAGTTTAAAGTGTTCGAGGTGCTGCTGTAAAGTTAGTCTAGTTACCTGACAAATTTCACTAAATATAAGATGAAACCCGGATCCAAATCAAACACGGATGAAAAAAATTTCTGGATTTTTCCGGCAATGATCATTTTTAGTAGTTTTTGCTTATATGCTGTAAGTCCATATTTTAAGGGTAATTTTTATAGGACTTACAGCAAAATTGTAAGAGTTTGCAGGTCTGCATATAGATAGTCAAATTCAGTTATCTCGATTATGTCAAGGGTGTAATAAAAATTGTCCACATAACTGGGTCCCGAGACATACGGGTTCATAAAAACCGGTAATATAATTTTAAGATGACTATGACCATTACTCCTGGATCTTGCTCTCGTGTTTAACTGGAATCCCTGCCCACTGCATGTTACAACAAAATATACAAAATGCTTAATTGATAATAAAATGAACGAAACTAACCTTGTTTTGTTATTTTTTATTCCTTTTTTATAATCATGACTAATTTATTAAAGAAAAAATATATGAGCTCCCTATATCACATGTAGTGTATGCATCCATACTGTAGTGTGAACCCTTATGCCTATAACACAACACCTTTTTATAATTAATGTGAATATTGAAAAAGAAATCATTTTTGGCTGTACTCAGAGGTTTGAATATGTTATCATGACTGAAAAATGAATCCAAGAAAATCACAAAGAGAGAAAGAGAGAGAGAGAGAGAGAGAGAGAGAGAGAGAGAGAGAGAGAGAGAGAGAGAGAGAGAGAGAGAGAGAGAGAGAGAGAGAAAGAGAGAGAGAAAGAGAGAGAGAGAGAGAGAGAGAGAGAGAGAGAGAGAGAGAGAGAGAGAGAGAGAGAGAGAGAGAGAGAGAGAGAGAGAGAGAGATGTCAACAAAAAGCTTTCAGACACCCTCCATTCACACATAACACCTTGTTAGGTGCAAATAACCAAGAATGTATTATATCCAGGTGAATAAACATATCCATTAGCTAACAGTAAACTCATTCTTTGAACTTACCAGCAGAATATCAAATACAAAGGTTATTTTATTGCAAAGTACACCAGCCCTGGAAACTTGACTTTGGATTATTTTAAGTGTGTTAATTCTTTTATTCTTTTTTTTTTCAGACAACTGGGTTTGACTTTTACAGGTATTCATGGAAATTTTGAAACTAAATAAAAACAATGAAAGCCAATTTTTCAGCCAGAAGAGATATTAAAAACAAGAAACCAATATAAAATTAAGAAAAGCTCAAGCCTGAGACCTAAATCATGGGGCCAGGACTGCCATTGTATAGAAAGAAGCCAAGTACCTGAGATTATCCATTTCCATGCATATATTGGAGTGTATATAAAGGGTGATATTCTACCTAGTAATAAATTTCTTCTTTATTTTCTGTTGACAAATACATGTATATGTTGTTTCATGAAATGGCTGAATGAATTAAAAAATGAAATTGTTTGTGGCGAGCATCACCGGTGCCAAGCATATGTAAAAATCATAAATGCTTTATAATTGTTCGTTTCAAATCAGCGTCGGATTAAAAAGCAGACTGATATTACTTCATATGTACAAAAAAAATATAATTCAGTGCAGATCATATGTTTATAATTCCTAGATATTTTTAAAATATTGCTGGCATGTTTGGCTATTTTGTCATAAAATGCTATAAAATAAATCATATTATGTGCATATGGTACAATTTCATGACTTTTGAATATTCAGGCAATCATCAATTTTCCCTCTGCACATTGATTAATTTTATTACTTGTATCTCCTTGATCGTTGCTTTTTTATGCACATATTTCCGAACATAATTCAGATCTGAAATGTACCTTAAGAAACAAAAGGGAAAAAATACACATGTAGCTGACGTCTATAATTCTGGGTTTTTGTAAACGAAAATTACACTGTAATTTGTGCACACTCTTGTCTTTGTAAAACCTTCAACATTTTATATAGTGAACATGATGTATATTCTTAATAAACTAGTCTATTAAGCTACTCTTAGGAACCAAAAATAGAAAGAATACTCAATAAACATATGACTACCACTGTACCTTACCAAAATTGTGCGTGAAAATAAATCGCTTTTGCTGACCATTTCTTTCATAATTTTTGTGATACTGACTTTAAAAAGTTGCATTTAGTCAAATTAAGTGGGCCACGTGGCACTTTGGATTGAAACTTATGCCTGACATAACTGAGTTATCGACTTAACATAGGTCGAGATAAGCGGGCAAAAAATAGCATAATAAAGGATTTTTGGAACAGGACCTAAACGATCGACATATGCGGGTTGTTGAAATAACCAAGGTCGAGACAAGTGGTTTTGACTGTAACCAGAATGTGCTCTGAAACTACTTTTCTTCTTTCAGCCATTGATCTTGATAACTGACCTTTTAGCTTCCTGAATTAACCGGTTTCTTCTCTACCAAAATTAAAAGGCATCCACCTAGCCTAGTCTGGTCCAGCTCAGTGAAGAGGAACTGATATACAGATATCAATTTTCTATTATCAGTGACTTGGACCATTTTTGATCCCTAAATCAAAGACTTGTGCAAGCCATTCAAAACTTTGGTGAAGTTTGACCAACTGACCTAAAATTTAATAAAGTTGTTCTATAACCCAGGTACATACCATCCTTGAAGTCATGCAACCATAGACAAAGGAGAAGACAAGTTATTGTGTGGTAACCATTTATTTTTTTTTAGAAAATGAACCTGGGCATGACAGTGCTACCCAAAAATTGCTGTGATTCTTCCTGACCCAACTCAAAGCTATTCACAAACTTGTGTTCAAGAATTTGACAAAGAATTATGTTATTGTATAGAAAACATGATTATCTTTCAGGAACAGACCCCAAAACAGTTTTATTTTCTATATCCCAAGTGCAAGTCATCCTCAAAAATAGTGTACAACACAGCTTATTGCATAAAAAAAATAGTTTCCTTTCAATTATCACTGAATGTGAGCTTTGGCTTCATTGCTTCAAGTGAAAACTATCCACAATTTAATAATGTGATCTTGAACTTTCTTGCAGGAACGATTTGATTCTTTCGGATAGTATCTCTGGTATTTGAGCTTTTGATCCCAAAGTTTATAGGGTTGTTTGTTCCTTATTCCAATCACAAACTTTCACAAAGTTTGGTAACTACAGACAGTGGATAAATTATTGCTCAAAAACTTAATTCACATTAGAATAAATAAGTTCTAACAAGTAAAAGAAAAATTAATAGCCTAATCCTAGATTTTGGGGCATTGTAAATATATTTTTAATTTTTTTTGTGAACAAATACCTTTTGCTAATTCAACATCTCATTGAAACTAGCAAAGACTATATTCACAATAATTACATCAGAAATACTTGAATTCATATTGCCCCATGGCAAAGATTTTCATATTATGTACATCAGAGATACCTGATGTACACCTTACCCAATGAAAAATCATGAAAGCAACATGTGAATATACAACAATGTATATACAAACTTCACTGATGTGAATAATTTTCTATTAATAGGAATGTATAGTTTAAATTAACTGTCACAGTCCTTGGAGTAGTTAAATACATATTAAAGGATTTATGCAAAAATATTTTTAACTTAGTCTGTATGGTACAACCTGAATCACTGTTGAAGGCAGCTCCTCTCTGCTTTCGCACTCCAGAGTTTTTAGGTCGATCATCCACTGGTTCTGGGTTGACTATAACAGTGCCTACAAAGACAAATAAAAGAATAAAAACGAACTACTCTGAATGAAATTGTTTGCAAGATTTTTATATATGATCACTGTGGTGTCTAAATCAGTACCATTTTCTATATCTGTAAATAGGTTGATAATGGGGGAAGAGTTGTAAGAGGTAATGGGTGCACAGAAATGAAACATTTACAAATTAAGTGAGGTAGAGCAAGAACATTTTAATATCAGTAAACAAACCTAATGCAGTGCTTCCCCAAGATGTTGCACTCATACAAATGGTGGTACATGGAAGGTTTTCAGGAGATATGCAGCAGAAAATAAATTACTAAAATTCACATTAAAAAATACTAAGGCACTGGGAGAAGAGGTATACAGACAAGACTGATGTATCAAAAGGGGTATGTGACTGTTGTAAGATTGATTAACACTGCCCTAATCAGGTTGATTTGAGGGGAAAGGTTTTAGTTTCTAAATCAATCCAATTAAATAACAGATTTTGTTACTGCAACTGTGTGCATATTGATACATTTTGGTAAATGATGCAACCTTATAGAGGAGTCAATACTCTACAGTCAAAAAGATCAAAGGGTCTAACCTTGAAAATCTTTCTGAAAGTAGAGTGCCAGTCCCTTTATGGAACTCGAGTTAGCAATGGAAGCTTCAATTAGTGGTGGAGTGGCTTCATTTGTAAAATTTCCTTAAGCCAGAATATTTTGTCAAATTTGGATAAATTCAGTCTAAAAGTTTAAAATAACCTGATAATTGTTGGCAAATTTTTAACACCCAATGCATCATGGCAACTTCACAGGATTCACATAATCTCTCCTTGCCTTGCATCCAAGTGAGCTGAAAATGAATAGTCATAGACTCTCCTTTTTTGGTATTCTAAAAAACAACAAAAATATCCCTAAACATCTGGGTACTACAAGTGTAGGCAGGCACAGGATACATATAAGTAATTTACCAATTGTGTAACCACCTGCTAAGATAAAATCTAAATGACAAAAATGGGATAATTTGTGCCTGTGGTTATGAGGTGTTTTTTTTTTACTCCTCATTAGTGTAATAAAAGTATCAGAATACCACCAGCATATCACTGTACCATACTAAGCAGTAAATGGGACATGAGTAAATGGGTGAATCCACTTTTTGTGCAATATACCTTCGGGCAGATCTGGAATCACTTCAGTATCTTCATCAGTTTGATCCTCATCTTTCCTATTTCTTTTGACATGAACCTCACCTTCTTCCAATCCACTGCTTACTTCAACCTCCTCATCCTCGTCCTCATCATCTTCATTTCTTGCACTCTTTTGATTGACTTTGTGTGTCACTTGTGGCTTCCTATCCAAAGAATCAGATAATCAACAGTAACCAGTAAAACTCCATTGAATGCATGGTGTCTTTTTTAATTGGATAAAAGTCTAAACTAAAATTTTCCTCAACTGTGAGACTGGCATTTCTTTGAGCATATAGGTGAGGTTCAATGAAAACTGGCAGGTATTCAAGGTGTCAGAATGTGCAACTGTGGAATTCAAGCTAATTTCTAAACAGTTGTGCTGAAATATCAACTAATAATAAAGAACACACTAAGCACCCTTTGACCATATTCAAAGGTAAAGAATTACCAGTTTGTGCTTGTTTATTTTTATAGCACTAAGAAATGTATATCACAATACACTTATCAAAGTTCAACACAAGGAAATTTACAGACTATAGAATTTATTTGCATAATAAGCTCTATAATACTCTAGTGTCACTAATTTTGAATGTAAAAAGTTTAAATGATTTCATTATTGCAGTAAATCATGAAAGCAAGTAACTGTGTGTGTGCTTTCAATTTTTAACCTAGCTCTAAACATTTTTTCAGTGACAGTTTAAAGTGATGTCAAGCACTGAGACATCAAGCTGCAGACATGCAGCACCATATTCCACCCAGTCACATTATCATGACACCAGGCCAATGAGTCCTAACACTAACTTCTTAATGCCATACATGCCAACCCCTGTCGAGGAAAAAGCATAATCCAAGTGGACAAAAGGAGTAATCTGAGTAGAAAAATCGTAATCCATGTATAACATAATAAAATTCAATGGGCATATGTACAAAACACATGCATATTTTCTGCAATTTTGGCTTCAGAAACCATCCGTTTGAACAAAGGATCAAAGCTGTATTACACCAATAGTTGTAGTCAGTATTCTATTAAGAGCTCGGTAAATAACATTCCTGCATTTAATAAAATTCATTTCCACAATTTAGTTCTGCTGTAAAAAGGAAATTTTCTTTATATTGGAATTAGCAAAACGAGCTAATTCAAGACGTCTGTTTTACACTATGACCAATATTAAAATCCTTTCCACAGCCTGCAATGGGTGTGAAGATACTCTAGAATGGTACTGTATTGTGTTATTCATGCATTCATCTGGGTCATTTTTTCCGTTTTTTCTTTCTTTCTTTCTAATCCATCTGTGAAATCATTTTTGCTGTAACATATGCATCGACTAGAATGATTAACGCCAAAATCCTACAAAATGGTTCTGTACCTCACATTATTTTTAATGTGAGCAAAGATTAAAAGTTAGAAAACTAGTCTGTTCTGTCCTAAGCTAGACAGCTGCTATAAATAGAAACAAAGGTCTTCTGCAATACACCACTCCCTCGATAACTCGAGAACCCGCTTATAAATCGGTGTCCGGCATGGCTCCTGATTTTTTTTTCCAAGGAAAATATATTTTAAAATGTGTTAAACATGAATAAAGTCGTGATAAGAAATTGTAAATTGGCAAATTTAACCTTGATATATATTTGTATCGTCGAAAATGGTGATTACCGTATTTTCCGGGGTATAAGTCACTACTTTTTTTCGGGGTTTATTTCCCTTAAAATGACGTGTGCGACTTATATGATAAATATTTTTTTTTAACGACTGTGACTGATGCGCAGTGATGCTGTGCTTTAGCGAAATGCATCTGCCGGTATACGGGCAAGCCAATTGCTGGAAACTTACATACAGTACACGTAAGTATTAGACTATAAGATTATCAAATTAAATAGTCAAATAATATTTAGTTATATATGTGTTAAAATTTGTTGTTATTAATAAATTTTAAAAAAATTGAAATAACGATCGCCATTGTATTTCCTTTATTATTCAGCATGTACATCTTAGAATCTGTCTCTAAATTCAGTAGTTGTAAATTTCAGCACATTTTCCCACCCAAGCTGCTTGTCAAAGTCCTTTTAACTTGCCGCCCAGCTATTGTGTCATGTTCTTTTGATGTACTCAAATAAATACAGAATGCAGAACTGGGATTATTTTGTTATTTTAAACAACGAATTATGTCCCTGTAAAGCGTTTCCGAGACCTCTGTTAGCGCTTCATAATTTACTTTTAATAGTAGTTTATAAAAACACACAATCATTTTTTTCGATCGGTTTCACAATGGCTTGTTATAAAAAAAAAAAAACATAGCAGGAATATTTCCTCTGAGGATTGCTCTAGTTTTAAACTCTGGATTAAGCCTAGACTGGTTTAATGGAAAGAACTTCAAAATATTGGTAATTAATAAAAAAAAAAATAAAAAATAACTGGAAGGCTGGTGAACAGTTCCAATTGTTAGGTGAATTCGCAAGGTCTTCGTTAATATATTAAAATCACTGTAGCGCATAAAGTGACTTTGAAGTTCGCTTGGGTTGTGGAAATGACCGATATATAAATACGTTCCGTTCATACAATGGAGCATTAATAAAATATAGTTTCACAATAACGTTGTATGATTTAAAATTGATATATTAGCGTAAGTCAATAAGTTTTGTTTTAAATTAAATTCGTGCCATTTATCATGGCACCAACAACTAGAAAAAATATGATGCAGAATTTAAGTTAAACGTCGTAGCATTTGCGAAAGAAAACGGAAATCGTGCAGCAGAAAGAAAATTCAACGTAAGCGAGAAGATTGTGCATGACTGGCATAAAAAAGAAGACGAGTTAAGGTCAACAAAAAAAAAATCAAGAAGGGAAATCGTAGTGGCAAAGCAAGTTGTCCAGTTCTCGAGGAGAATCTATGAAAATGGATTGTGGAACAGCGTGCTGCAGGTCATGGACTTTCAAGAATTCAAATATGACTCAAGGCAAAGTCAAAGTCTATTGTAATAATGACCTTTATATAACTCTTAAACAATTGTATAATATTTCTTACAAGAAATTGGAAATTACCAAGTCGCATGCAATAGCCGGCGGTATCAAAGACGTGATTATGGTAAGTGCAGAAGAGCGACTTATACACAGGAGCGACTTATAGGGCGGAAAATATGGTAATGCCAGTAAAGATAGAATCCATATTGTGAAATTTGCATTTTTTCAAAATGTAATGTAATATTTCTCAAATGTGTCACAAACCGCAAGTGTTATCATGCTCTAATTTATGTTGTTTTAAATTTTTAGACCCATTAAATTCATGTTGGTAATGGTTAAACCTTGTGATTTTTTTCTTCCATTTTACTTCTACCGCAATAACAATCTACACATCGTCCGATCGACATTGTTTTTTCGAAGTGTGTTGATCTTTTGTATTTGAAAAAAAACGTCTACTTTGGATCAAACAATAAAATTAGAATATATACCATTCACCACAAAAATAAGTGACGTAATACACAATGTGTGAAGTACATGTGCTAAGCAAACGGAAACCATGAGGAATAATGTTTAGATGATTTCCTCAATATACTGTAAGTTATCCTGAAATTAGTGTTACTCTGTGAGGAAAAACTAAACAAAATACACCAATATGAAAAGACATTTTATCAACTGTTAATCTTAGCGCAATTATTAATTGAATATTCAACATGCCAAGCCACCCCACCACCCCCTTTTCTCTATGCGTCAATCCCATTGTTATATTTGTTGTTTGTTATAGGTCCCTCGATAACTCGCGCCCTCGCTTATATCGCGGTCTATGTTTTTGGACCCCAATGTCCGCGAGTTATCGAGGGAGTGGTGTATATAGCAGCTGCTATAAATAGAACATAACACATAGGTAGGTCACTGCTAGTCTACAGATCAGTGTACTTTAATGGTATAGTTACACATAAGCGGTCTTTTCTAGAATACATTGTGTGTGACTAGTGGGATGTTAATAAAAATGAGAAAACAAATTATTAATTATTTTGGGAGGGGGATATACCGAAAAATCGTAATCCAAATACATTTACACCTGAGGTGTAATGGTTGACATGTTCTATACATCACATTATTTTTAACAAAGAATATGTGAGAAGAGATTAAAAATTAGAAAACCAGTCTGTTAAGTTCTATGCCAGACAGCTGATATAAATAGAAACAGGTCATCTTGGAAATAGGGCAGCTGCTATAGAAGATAACACTATGGAAAGTCACCGCTAGTTACAGACAAGTGTGCTTTTAGGTCATAGTTACTAAGAAGCCATCTTTTCTAGAATATGTTTTATGCATTAAGTGGGATATAATTAAAAATGAGAAAACAAATTATAAATTTTTTAAAAGGGGGATATATCGAAAAAGTGTAATACAAGTACAGTAGTCCTCTTCTTATACGGCCACCCCTTCTTCAACGGGAAAGAAGCCTTATAAGGCAGGTGGCCTTTCCAGAGGGGGACTAAAATTTTTTTTTGAGAAGTATATGTACGTAGTAAGAAAGCTTCATTTTTCAAAGCATTTAATATCTTCGTTTAAAAGCAACATTAAATATTGAACGGTTCTTTTGCTATAAAATAGTTGACTTATTTCAACTGAATATGCATTAATAGTTCTTATTCTTGGCCTAAGCGTGATATGCGAGCGGGTGTTGTCATGCACATTGCAGAACCATGCAAAGTCTTTTCAACATAAAATTGTTTTATTCGAGTCTTTTCTACCAATATTTGTTTGACCATTCCCCCTACCCACCTCACCCGATATCGTAGACTATAATAACCGACGTTTCTGAAATAATCATCTTCGTTTACGTGATGACATGTTATTGTTTGGTAATGAGTTATTTTGATGTTGCTAACTGTATGCGATTTAATTATGCAGACGACACATTTGTTGAGCGGACAAAATGCTTTTTTCAAAAATAAGAGACAAGTTGTGCTGTCACATGATTTTTCGGTCTTTGTCTAGTACCCTGTTTCTATTTTTAGCCAATGCTGAAAATGTAATCTTGACATTACATTCAGTTATAATCATCAATGTTGCAACTTCAAGACTGATAAAACATTTTTTCTGCTTTTAAACAAGATACAGTATATTTTTAAAGGCAGTGATTGTCACATGATTCATTAGTCCCAGTCTGGTACCATATTGTTTTCATTTATTTTTTTTTTACTTTAAGTGCTTGGATATGTATGCAGGTTTGATCTGAACAATGGTGGTGGTTAGGATTTATAAATTTTACAATTGTTGTGTAATAGCCACTAATTATGTAAGTTAACAAGCTCATCATCTTGCAAAGGGAAGCCATAAAGGCTATCAAACCATTTTGGTGCAGACTTGGGTATTGTACATCAATATTGCCACTTCTCAGATGTTACTACCATTAATAAGTGTAATCTTAACAATTATTAGTGGATAAACCAGATGTCTTATGATAACACCCAGTAAGAATATAAGGATTACCTTTATGTATGGATTAAAATTTGAGTCTTTCTTGGCTTTAGGGAATAAATGTGGCTTCTCTGGAGGTGTAAAGGATATAATATTAATAATATAATATAATATTAACCTTAGTGGTACGGTACATGTAGAAAACCTTTTTGAAGAACGAAAACCTGACATTGGGGAAACAGAAATCGCATTACTTAACAGAATTAGAAAAAAAAATTATTCTAAATACATATTACAAAATAAAATGCGGCTGCTTGGGAGGGGTAAATTTTATGTTTTTGCAAAAATATGCTGGCAGCGTTAGCCGGGTGACCTTTCGTGAGGGGTAATTTTGAACAATTTCGTTTGTGCCTTTAGATTCTGGCCGTAAGGAGCAGGTGGCCGCTTGTGAGGGGGGGGGGCCGTTCAAGAGGGGGACTACTGTACATTTACACATAAGGTGTAATTTAGTGAAAAAGAGCGTAATGATTATTCCAAAAACTTACAGGTTGGCATGTATGTTTAATGCTGAGCGTCAAGCAAGGCAGATGCTAGTACCATTTCTTTGGCATGACTCTGGCAGGGTTTGAGCCTGTAACCTCCTACCTCAAAGGTAGATGCTCTAACCAATAGGCCATCAGAAAGGTCCAAAGTAACTTTAAAGCATATTGTATTGTTTCAATGTACATGATCTATATGGTATCCAGCAATCATTCCAACAGATCCTTCAAGCAACCCCCGACAGTGCCTATTCCGTATTAGTAAACTGGGTGAAAATAGACTTTTTCTTATACTATGTGCTAAATTTTTATTAAAATCAATATTTATAATAACATTTTTATGAAAGAAGCTTTATTTAGAAGGCCTTACAAATGCATATAAAATTCATTAATATATACATTTTGTTGTTTAACCATATGGTCATATAATCATCAGTTATAAAAATTGTCAGTCTGCTTTCAGTTAATTGCCATTTCCTGTGTTCGCGAATCGATACATGTTTGTTTTTCAAATGCAGGTCACTAGAACCGCATGAATAATAATGAGGTATTTAAATATTGAATGGCAAATGAATGACGTTTTCAATGGTGTTTTGAAAATTTGCATATAATGACCCTGTGCTGAGAAAAAAAAGTCTCACTATTTTTTTTTTCAAGTCATGAACATTAAATTTTCAATATACCATTTCAAAATACACTCTAAATTTTCTTTCAATAATAAATTCATAAGTTGACCACTATAATACACATGCGCATAGTCACCATATTGAACCGAGGATAAAAATAACTTCAATGTGAATAATCGGCGATCACAAGACAAATGCTGTGATTTATATTCATTGTTTTAGTGTTCTGTATCAGTTAAGTAATTATTCTGTATTTATTAAATATTTTTGGGAAATATAGTGTAAATTATATCATAAATGATCGTCCTGATCTTGACATGAATAGATAGATTTTACAAATTTACGTTTTTTTCTTCTTCAAAACTCTTATCTAATTACAAATTTTATGTCAAATTATATGCAAAATATGTTTTAACATTTAATAACAAAATGACATATTTGTAAATGAAATTTAAACAAATAACTCACAAATATAGGTAATATGAATAAAGAATGAAAATGTGATTTACAGATCTACATTTTGTACCATGATAAAGTACTGCTCAGCAATTTTATATGATGCACTAAATATCTTTTTTAACTGTTCCTAAAACATTTTGTTTGTTCATTTTCAGAGTATGGATTATCCTGGACCTTACTGCCAAAATGCAGGCATAAGTGTTAATATAATATCATCAAAATCTTGTAAAAATTATTGACAGTCAAGTGGAATTGTGATAGAAATTTTCAACTTTTATAAGAAAAAAATTGTATGTTTGCTGCATTTTTCTGATTCTGGACGTCAGAGGGCAGTCTCAGAGCAAAGATATTTGATAAACTGTATACAATGTATTCTAATGTTTTCTTCTGAATTAAATGACGTGTTAACAGATATCTTGTCTAGTATCTGAATTGTCTGGTATAAGACAATTTTATTTTTTTAATCCCTTATATTCTTCCCTACAATGAAATCTAATGGACATAGCTTAATGTACTGCAGATATTTGAATTCTACAAGCAAAATTATATAAGACTGCCAAGTTTCATGGAGATATCTTGTTTAGATCAAAAGTTATGTTGGAAATACTTCTTTTATTAAATATGTCAGGTCCGTGACTAATTAACCCATTTTATCCTGTTAACCTATTTCAACTTTAGTATCTAGTTCATGAGAATACAATTCTAAATACACTGTGGTAAAACAGCATCACAGCAGCAACAAAATACATTGTGATGATCTTCATGTTTACTATAAATGTTGTAACATTGTTATTTATTTTTTTAAAGTATATAAAAATATGTATCTCTGAAAAGGTAATAAAATTTGCAACACAGTGATATATGTTTTGTTAAAATTTACCAAGCTCACAACTCTATTTTGAAACATGGCTTAAAAAAAAAAAACCTATCATGAACTTCAGTGAATCTTTTCTTTATGAAGATGAATAAAATGCTCCAAATAATATGAGAATAAAATAAAGATAATTCTATTTCTAGTATTTTGGTCCAAATATGAAGTTTCTGGCACTGTTAGTTCACAAAAGTTATAATAATTTTACTAAAACTACAACAAAACACTTGGAACAATTTGTTGAGTTCACAATCAAGAACATGTACTTCAGCCTGCAGTTTCTCAGAAAAAACTTCTCCAGATTACTCTTAGAAATCTTTCAGTAAGATGAAGGAAATTAATCATTACAATTTTTGTCCAAATTTTGAAATCCACATCATCACTTGATCAGTAATAATAATATTACTTTAATGGTGAATAAAGATGTACACATCTCATTTAAAAAACGTACTTCATTTTTAAACCTGACAAATAACACATCATTTGTTGTCCACACATAAGCTTTTATGCATTCATACACCTAGTAATGTGTATTCCCTGGCATTAGGTATGAATAGTGACATTGTATTCCCTGCACCCAAATTTTATCTCCCCTCTTCTCTCTCCAGGTTGAGTGGCCAGTGAACATTCATAACAGGGGGGGTTTTGCACTCCAACATTTTTTCAATTGTATGTTGCACTGTTACTCTGGTAGGCTCTGGAACAAGTGCTTCAGCCTTTCCTGTGTAACCAACCAATCATGCAACTAAGTCCTCCAAATAGCTCTGAAATGTTGGCCACATACTTTTAACTACCTCTGGAAATGTGTCCTGTGCAATGACATATGAATTGTACAATTGTACGCTGAAGCTTCCATCAGGTAAAAGAAAATTTATTGCCACTATTTTTTGGATCAGTGATGGAGAAAATAGTAACCAATCATCAGGTCACAGATCTACTCCTTTCATGTTTTGCTGGTAATCTGACAGCATTTTTTATACTTGAACCTGTCGCTGAACAGGATTACCAGAATGTCTGTTTACAAAGTCAATCGATAACAGTTCCTAAAAATTGTACAAGACACAAACAGCCTTTGAATCTTGCCAAACACAAAAGGAAAGTTCCTCCTATGAAACTTTGAATTCATATTTGTTCTTTTTCAGCTGTTTTGGCAGCAAATCTTTTGCAGACCTTCCTGTTGGTATGGACAGTTCCACAGGCCATCACCCTTCTAGTATGTCAGTCTTTCAGTAAATCTGTACTCGTGTAAAAGTTGTCAAAATAGACAGATTTTTTCCCAACATATGTGAACACAGATCCATCACTCTGTAAGCCAGAATCTTTTCTTGTCCATTGTGGTAAATTGGCGGCGTTCAAAACACACCAACCTCTTCCACTACGGTCCACTGCTAGGGAATAACCCGTGGTGTAATTTACCCAGTGTGGATAGATAGAAAGAAGAATGCAGATCTCTGAACAAGTATATTGAAGAAATAAACAAAATGAGCCAACTTTCAATGAACAAATATAACATTTAATCAGTTTAACAACAGAATTTTAAATGAAAAGTAATCAATTACTTGGTTACAAAAGAAGGAAAAATGTACTAACATGTACTCAAATAAAAAACAACACAAATTTTCTTTACTGTTACAATTAATTACAGCGACAGAAATAATTCAATTCATCCTTGCCTACGAGATGTGACATTTGAGTGCAACGATGAGTGACATCATCACCTATCTTATCGGGACATCAAATCTTCTGTTCGTCCTTGCTCTGCCAACCTTTTTCTAGTTGTCTGGACCTGGACTCTTGCCAGTCGAACTCTAATTTGACAATCGTCCCAGGACCTAGACTTTGGCTCAGAATTTGCTCTGGAACTTGAAATTGGTACAGAAATTTTCAGGGAATCTCAGGAACTTCAAAATCTCAGGAAGCATTTAGAAAAGCTGTTTCCTTACTAAATAAAATGTCTTACAAGAGACAATAGGTCACATTTCCAAGTATATCTATATTTTTAAATTAATTCTGTTAAAAAAACAAAAGGCATAAATTCTGTTGCACTCAGGTTCACTAATTCCTATGTTTACAACAAGACAGTCATTGCCTGTCCTGACCTTAATTCGGGTCACGCTACGGTCAAATTCCATTAAATTCCACTTTTCAGCTAACACATATGTGCCTGTATTTAACACCCCTTGATTTCTTACATTAAACTATCTAGCAGTGTTAAATTACATATGGCTTAGACCCTCAAATCCAACAATTTAAAATAGTTTACGTGATCAAATAAATATTATGAACTAGTATATGGATATACACTCAATACATGTCATACTAGCCATAGAGTTAATTCATAAAACTAAGAAACATTACATCATTTATTAAGCTTAATTCTCGCAAATTCCTAAGTGATCTTATGTATTGAATATTCAATTACATGCAATCCTGTCAATTCTCCAAATGAATTGATAATTAGAAAATCAAAGAAACAAATGTCAGGACTAACATTTCACTAAAACCCTGCAAAATGAAATCATACATACATCATAACATCAATACATTTGCAAGTAAATCAACAAATGAAATAACTTATTAAAATCGGGAAACTAAGATTGCGTACCTTTATCGTCTTTTTTGTCTTCTACGAACTTCACATATAGTCTGTCTCCTATCTGAGACAACTATCCAGCCCCTTTCTCAATAACGAAAACGGAAAACATACTTGCTACGTTTTCAAAGACCCAACTAACTTCTCTCAAGAAAGATTGAAGAATTTCTCCAAAGCAAAACTCTTAATTTCTTACAGAGTTACGCCCATAAATCCCCATTAACCAATCAGAATCAACTGTTTCCTAAATCTTCTACATAGAATTTTTGATTGTCAAGACAGCTAATCATGCTGTAATTAATGTTCCTTTGAACAATCAATTATTGCCAAGCTTCCCCTTTTAACCAGTTGATTTTGGGAAGGGTCTTATGCCAAACTCTTGTACCATAGCATACAAGTTGGTCAAGTTTCATCATGTGGAACGAATTGCCTTTGACATTCAGAGATGAAATGAAAATAATCATATAACTATTTCTAGCCCTTTCTACTTTAAGTTGACTTTGATACAATTCATTTAACCAATGCTTCTAAGAGTTTTCAAAATTCAACACATCACACCCATCTTCTTAGCCAGTGTATACCTGGTATCTGTAGCCAGTTGCGCTGTTGGCCATGTTCCATAGTTTCATTTCTCATTTTGTTGGTTTTGCTGGTTGATACTGTCTAAAAGTGAGTCTTCCTTTGAATTTGATCATGCTTTTGACAATTGTGGCATTTGTTTTTGGGATGAAATTTGATGAAAATCTCTGGTTTAAATAATCCAAATAATCTAATTTTCTTCAGTTTATCTGGTCTTCCTTCTGGTTGAGGCTCTGCAGCTTGCTCATTGTCATGGAGATGCAAGTATCTCCAAATTAAATCAAATCTAGCACGAGACATGAATTTATTAAAAGTCTTGACAAACATACTTATTTTGTCGCCAATAATTATGTCTTGATGGAGGACAAATGGCAAAACATAAGCCTATAAAGGACTTCATTGTGGGAATATCAACTGGCACCCATTTTGGTGACTTTGGTGGTGGGGGATGTTACCTATGCTCCTGTTCAGCATAACGGTTTGTCTCGATCACAAGTTTTTTCCCATAGTAAATCGTCCCAAAGCAATTCAAAGTAATGTTGTGCATTGGCTTCTACTGGATGTTGAACAGTTGCTCCTTCAGTCAATTTAAATCTTGACTGCAACCGAGAAAAATTATCCTGAACCCATTCGTCTTGAAATTCTTCAAAGTTAGCTTCGTTGTCCGAATCACTGTCAAAAAGTGCATTCAGCCATGCACCATCTCTTTCATCAACTTCATTTACATCTAAAGCATCAAAAAAGTCAAGATTATCTTCTGAACCATCGAAATCTTCGTCTTCAATGTCGCTACCTTCGCTATCAATATCCATGCTAACGTCTGAATTGTCCATTTTATTGATCAATTTTCAAATCAGTTCTTTCTTTTCCAACCACTTTTTTTCAATTTTTTTTTACGCATGCATGCTTTAACCATTACCTGTGGTCGATGAAGAATGTACACATATATTTGAGACCTTCAACATGTGTTTCTCGAGATGATACATACACACCCAGTAAACTATGAGTAAAAGTGTATTCCGGATACAATAGGAGTCTATGACTAAAGGCATATACCGGATACAATGGGAGTCTACGACCAAAAGTGTAATCAGGATAGAATGGGTTAAACATACATTTATATATGGCAAACTTTCATTGAAAAGCCACTTTTTGCCAGTATTCAAATAGGCGTAACTATTTAACTAATAATCATATTTTTAAAAAAAAAAACTGTTCTGAAAAGGTCTGAATGAGCTCTTTAAGAATCAACCATCAATATGCAAATATGTTGACCTTGTAAGTTTGACTGGGGTTGCTACTCCTTCATTCAATGAAACTCTCAAAAAAACTTACAGCATATCTCATTTATTCATATATATATATATATATATATATATATATATATATATATATATATATATATATATACACCACTCCCTCGATAACTGGCTTTATCCGAACCCGCTTATAACCGAACCCGCTTATAACACGGTGTCCGGCATGGCTCCCGATTTTTTTTCAAAGAAAATATATTTTAAAATGTGTTGAACTTGAAAAGAGTCGGGATAAGAAATGGTAAATTGGTAAATTAAACCTTGATATAAAACTCGTTTTTATCATCGAAAATGGTGATTATTGCCCGTAAATATAGAATCCATATTGTGAAATTTGCAATTTCTAAAAAAATATCACATATTATGTTGATTTTTTTTAAATAGAGAAATAGTTGTTAATACACTGTAAATTGTAAATAAAAAGTGCTCAATGAAAAATTCTGGTAAATGCTAACGTGTGGCAACCGAGAATGAATTGTTTGAATGAATGAATGAATAATTAAATGTCTTGTTGGTGAAATTCACATTATAATCCTTTAATTTTGTCTCAACCTATAATGGCAACATACATATTCTCTCCTATGAAAACATGAAAAGAGTCAGTCAACCATCACATCGAGTACTTCCGTGAGAACCTAATTATATGCTGGCTTTATTTTGATCAACAGCGTGGGGAGGTGTTTGTTACAATAAAAGAATCAATTAAAAGAGACCAATGTTGTTTTATCACTTTGAATATGTATTTTGTATCAAATCAATCGAGGTAGGTACAATAAAAGAAAGTTCAAAGGCATGCCAATAGGAGCATACCTTCTTGTATCTATTACTGTTATCAAATTTAATTTTACTTCACCAATCGAAAATGTTTTCACATTTTAGGTATTAACATCATTAAAGTATATAATATCAGTCATATATCTAGTGCTGTCATCGGGTACCCGACCGTATAGAAAACCCGGATATTGAAAAGTAAACATGGGTACCTGTAAAAAAAAAAAAAATAATCGCCACATTCGCCAACCACTTCAAACAGGTGCGACAGCTATGGCTATAATTAGAAACCAGATCTCTGCTTAATATAAATAAACAATACGTCAGACCGTCTGTTTTGATTAATAAAATTCATTGGCGTTGTGGAACTGGACCAACCGTTATCCCGGAGGCATTATATACCGGTGAAAACATTTGTTCTACAGGCAATAAAGCTCTTTGCAGACGATAACTATTGAATGTGGGTGCTAAATGATCGGTACACTGCTTTTCTTTAATGAAATCCAGATGGATACATTTGATTTCCAAACAAACATGTCAAAGAAATCCCACAATGTATATTATGAACAACCGTCAACTAGACACTTTGACATCTTGGTAGTGCCTAGTAATAATCTTTGCTTGTTGTTTTTCTAGTCGACTGGCTCTGCTCTGCAAATTTCAAAAGTTAGCCATCATACATATACCGAAATTTCTATTTGCCATACTGCTACGTTTTTCCTATCTTAAGAATTATAATTCCAAAATAATAACATTTATGCGACTGCGTGGTCACATGGTAAAACTGGGGCACGCATGCGTGGGTGATTCAACTCTGCTGTCAAAAGCAGATGTTATTAAAGAAATGGAGATATCAATTAGTTGGTCTACGGTTGTACATGTCATTCATGTGCTAATGGGTACCCGTTAAAATTTGCATCGGGGACCCAGGTTGGTTTTTTTTCGTGATTTTTGACAGCCCTAAATGTATCCTAATTATTTGTAAATGTGACCATGGAGAGCAAAGGAATTAAGCGAAATGTGTACTCAGTGACTGAAAAGCTGTGCATCATGGATAATGTTCATAATGACAAACTGACAAGCGAGATCAAAAATTTGCAATAAACTAAAAATTGCTGAGTAGACATTTAGAAGTTGGCTTAAGGATGAGCCGAAACTTCGAAATTACATGATGTTGATTCAGATGAAGGGATGATACGAAAACGAGAACGGACTGCAAGCAATAACGAATTAGATGATGCTGTGTACGCATGTTTCAGGCAGCAACGTGTCACAAACCACAAGTGTTATCGTGTTATAATTTATGTCGTTTTAAATTTTTAAACCCATTAAATTCATGTTGGTAATGGTTAACCCTTGTGAATTTATTTTTTTCTTCTATTTTAAAATCTACACATCGTTCGATCGACATTGTATTTTCGAAATGTGTTGATCTTTTGTATTTAAAAAAACGTCTACTTTGGATCAAACAATAAAACTAGAATGTATACCATTCACAGCAAAAATTAGTGACGTAGTACACAACGTGAAGTCGTACATGTGCTAAGCGAATGGAAACCACGTGGAATAATGTTTTGATGATCAATATACTGCAAAATATCCTGAAATTAATGTTACTCTGAGGGAAAAAAAATATGTATACCAATATGAAGAGATATTTATTCACTGTTAATGTTAGCACGTTTATTAACTGAGTATTCAACACTGCAACATAACAAGCCAATCCCACCCCCTTTTGCCTATACGTCGATCCCTTTGTTAGTTTTGTTGTTTGTTATAGGTCCCTCGATAACTCGCGCCCTCGCTTACATCGCGGTCGAGGTTTTTGGACCCTGATGTCCGCGAGTTATCGAGGGAGTGGTGTATATATATTACAATAGAGCACAGAACCGCTCACTTTACACTTTACTTTTTTTTTATAACAAAACCACTATATCAAGTCAAGTCAATCAAGTTCGCTGACACAAATGTTAGTCAAGAAAATAGTCCTGAAATCATTAAATTACAAAGGTCTAGTATTCTCAGAACCTTGATAAATTAGGTCAGATTATTCTCATTTTTGCAGCAGCCACAATTACCCATTCAGCATCAACTGACTTCACTCATGGTGTTTAAATAAAGACTTTTGGTTGTATTTAGTTTGTACGCGAGGCAGGCTCAGACAACTTTGTGTTGGCATCTTCATACTTCGTGGGCTGTGAACACATAAAATGCTTCAAATGTCTTCTGGCCACACATTTGGTTTACTTGCAAAATGATGGCACTGTCCAACCCAAAGGTGATTAATGATTTTTAAATATTCTCAAGTCAAGAATGTTTCTTTCTTAAACCCAAGTGCTTGTCACAACATAGTCTCACTGCCAGTACAGATCCTGTACTTCTTGTTGTGGCTCAAGTTGTTTTTCAGGTAAGCAAGGATTTACCCATCTTGGTACACAATAAGCACTGTTTAAAGAAACTCAAAATGGTGGACTCCGAACAAGTTAAATCTCCAGATAACGATTTCATTCAGTCAATTTTGCCTGATGATAGCAATGATAACAGTTCAGAGGTCTCATTAGGATTTTAAAATCAGGAATTCAGTACTCTTATTTCTGTAAAAATTAGAGTCCTGCCAGCAAATGTTGCAGTCTCCGTAAGGGTATTGCGCATACCAGAAGTGGCTAAATGTTCAGATGAGAAGAACCAGTGGCTGTCATCGAGTTCAATTTTTTTTCCAAATTCTTCATACCACTGATGTATATTTCTCGTTTGTCTATTAGAGTCAAACTGAATTGTATCAATGAAAGGAAAGGTCCTACTGTAAAACATTAAGCCATGCATCACACTTTCTTACACTTGATTACTGTTCATTCTGAAGCATCAGTTCTAGCAGCGTTTGAATTTCACTACCATTGCCAGTAAGTCATTTATCCTCAAAATACTTATTCATTTGCAAACAGCATTTTGTCCAAGTCTTGATGTGTCTTTATTTTGAGGTCACATACATTACTTATTCAGCTACAAAAGGAAACAAACACAATAATGAAAGCTGAAGTTGTTCATGTACTCTTAAAAAGAACACAGGCATGTCTCTAGTTCTTTCCGCCTCTAAATTCAGTCAATGTGAATATCAGAACATTTTCCCACCACTCAGCAGGTTAGTCAAAGTCTTTGAACTTGCCACAGTGCTTTTGCATCATGCATCATGTTCTTTTTGACGTACTCTAATAACGACAAATATGTACCTCTGGGGGCCTTTCAGCCACTTAATTTTGTTGAATACCTGAGCATCGTTACCAAATTTATTATAATATAAGAAATACAGTTTGAAATATCAGCGTTTATTCTTAATAGGTTGTGCGAGAAAAGAGAGAAGTATCCTAACTTGAAGTTAATATATAGTATGTGTAGAACAGATAAATTGTAAGCAACAATACAACCCCTTGTGGTGTAAATCCAGTAGTGACAGGGGCCTAATTGATAACTTACTCAGGATATGGTTAATGCTTAATCAGCTATCAAGATACATTCCTGTGAATATCCAAAACTGTTGGTGTAATTGATATCAAACTTATGCCTAGCTAATAATGGCCTGAAGAATTCCTTTCACCACAACACTTGAATAAACTTGGTTATGGCAAGGACACATCTCAAAAGGTATGACTAGTCAATGTACCTGTAAAAAAAAAAATCAGGACAAAGTCATTTTTGCTTTCCTAACAGGAAGACGATGTTTACATATTTTAGGCAATTTAGTAGCCAACTTCGCCTGGTAGCTTGACCCCTGAGTCAACCTCTTGTTCAGTATTCTAAAAAAAAAAATAAAATGTAGATATGGAGAACGTTAATTTTTTAATACTGAACATTTATTAGTAACAGGGCTTTCCTTATCAGTCTGGAGTCAGGTGGTTTACCTGGTTACTTTTCTTTACACATGGCTACTTAAAATAAAAAAAACACCTACATCCCCTCTGGGGAAGGTCCTCCCCAAAGCCTACTTTGGCAACTCAACCTTGACTATTAATTTGAATGGAAGGGCCTGGAGTAGCAACAATTACAAACTTGTGCTAATGGGTTGTTGTTGTTGTTGTTGGGCTTAACGCCATTTTTCAGCACACTATAGGCTATTCATGGCAGCCAGTATTAACGGTGGAGGAAGAAACCGGGAAATCACCGGAAAGAACCACCGACCCACGAGAAGCTACTGGCAAGCTTTCTCACATATCTACATTAGCCGAATCCTAGACTCGAACACACGCGGACAGAGGTGAGATGGAAGTGATCCGTAACGAACAGCGCTTTTAACCACTTGGCCAATTAGGGCCCCATGCTATTGGGTAAATGACAAGGAGACAATTGCAGGAGCTCTTCAGCTCTATGACCAGTAAAGCTAAAAACCATAAATACCACAGCTGACATCACATATGAAACATCTTTCTTCTTTTTTATTTGGAAATGTTTGGTAATTCTTATTTGATAACTGGCATATATTTTCTAGAAAAATAAAGCATAAAATCAGTTTGCAGAGACCAACCAGGGCTCACGCTACTAGGCGAAGTGGTAGAAAATGCGCCTGAGAAGTGTAAACTTCGCCTTTTTCTGTTATGAAAGCGAAAACGACTTTGCCCTCCAATTTTTCGGACGTAATATGACTGTAGATTACAACTTTGAGTTGCCTCCTCGCTGTAGCCAGCAAGTTCTGGCACTGCTGTAACCCAACGCCAAATGTATTTATGTGGTGTTGATACCAATCAGCTTCTGGCGACAAAGAAACTCTTGCACATTCACATGCAAGTTTTAATAGCTAAATGACCATTAACCCTTTAACTACGACTACCTTATCTGAGCGTCGCCTGTAAATAGCTTCTGAACTCCACTGACACATATATTCAGTGTCGATAAGCCTTGTTTAAAACCCCAGTGTCGCTTATGAGCGTGTAGTTCTGCTGTACTCAAAACCCTAGTGTCGCATCTATGCGGACGTAACTGCTATGTTAAGTAAACATTGATTGGTTGAAAGTACAGATACTTACATATTTTTCATTATCATAACCAATAAGACTGGTTACTGAACATTTTGATACCAGTTGGAAAGCTGAGAGGTTAAATTTAGACACGCGGGAAGGAAATTTCTGGCAATGTACAAAACTATTGTAGTTGAGATAAACAAAAATGGATTCCTAGTCAGATATTTAAGAGTTTAATGGATCATTCTTAGTAAATGGATCAGATAATGATGTTAGTCTCGTTTCAACACTAGATGTATGTGATTTTGAATCAAATGACAATTTATTTTGTGAGATTCATAACAGTTTACTCGACAGGGATTTCTTGTCTGTTGGAGTAAATAAAATGGAAATATATGAATAACAGACACTATACAAGTTAAGCTGCTTTTTATTTCACTGAAATCAAACAAAAACTAATTAAATAATGAATATAAATGTAACCATGTTTTTATTATGTTTCGGTAGTCAGCCATGACGATGCTCTAGTATTCAGCCTAGCAAACAGTATCAGTAGTCTCAGCAACTGATACGCTATCACTCAGCAGTAGCGAAACTGCAGAACAGCTGTAGTAGTTAAAGGGTTAACACTTTTGAAGTGCAAGATATCACTGCTTAATTTCATGAAGTTGGGCCTACTGTGCATTGATGAAAATATAACAAATTCTGTTTCGAAATTAAAACATCAATATGTAAATAGTAATTTGCTTTTAAAAATATGATCAGTTATGAGCGTTTTCTAATTTATATCCTATTTTTAATAAATGAAGATTTTTTATTTGCATATTTTTCTGTATAAAATCAGTTTGAAAAAGTAAATAAAATTTTAATGGCAGACATCATTGTGTATATGATATACTGCTTCATTATACTGTAAAAAAAGAAAAAATATATATAGTAACTAAGCAAATAATATTTAACCAAAGCATGTCATTATTACCAGTAGGTAGACAAACCATAAATATGCATAACTTTTAATGAATTTTTGTAATGAAGCAAGACAGTGTGTAGTTCGAGAAAATCACTCCATTTAAAAATAAATGCACTCGCTCTGTGCAAGACAAGTTCTTGGATTTGTGGTTGGGGGTTAAAAAAAAGGGGGTCCAGTTTAGTTATATATTGACTTTGGTTATTCAGGGTGTTGTCTATGAATAGTTAGAGTAATGTTTTATCAGGAACAATGAAATCAGGACAAACAGTATGGTTTGAAGTCACCTGTGCATTTATTCCTATGTACATGTGTTAGGGGCCGTTTTAAAGAAAACAAAATAATAAGTGGTAGCTTATTAAGCATTTTTAACAACTTGCAGTTACAAGACTCTAATCTTGTTATTTCTATCAGTGAAAATTAATTACAATGTATAGCTTCAGATGTGCTTGTTCTCATACAGCCAAAATACACTGCATTTACTTCAATTCAAACACACATATACTAAGTATGAATATAATGGGTATGAATAGAAGTTTTGTATATGCGTACAAAATATATTGAACTCATCACAAATAACACATTTTTCAACTTGAAAATAAGGCATTGCTTAAAACTGTTAAAAGCATAACAAGAAATAGAGCACATCATTATAATAACATAATGCATGTCTCTCTCTTGTTTATTGTTTCGGTCTCCCTGTTTAACTCCCACTTCTCCCTGTTCTGTCCAAAAGGAGATGTCACTACTCCCTAAAATTTAAGTCTAGCTTGACCCTTGACCAACCCATTTTGTATAGTGTACCACCATACATTTCTTACCTCCTTGAAGATCCACTTCTTAATGACATCTGTAATAGAAATAAAATTTCACTTAAAATGCTGCACAATTATGGATTTGATGTGGGTTAAAATTTCGGGACTTGAAATTACCAGAAATGCTTCAGCATCCATAAGGACAACTACTATTTATTCTCTGTTAGTCCACCAGAGTTATTACTAGCTCATCAACCCAGAAAATATGTGCCAACACAACAGTAAATTTCAAACAAATAATTGGGATCCATGATGCAGATTACAATCTATGACAAAATAACTGTATATTTACCCAAAACAAACTCTTACTCAACCTGACTTTATAAAAATATACAGCTGATTATGCTGACAACAAAAGATTTTATGGCATCAAAAGTTGTTTTTCTGAATTTAATATAAAACCAATCAGATATCAACTGTTGTTAAAAACCGAGATCAGTCTGATCCCACTTGAATAAGCATTCATTAGTATAGATGAGTAATGCATTTATATGAACTTGATCAAAGCAATCTAATGTAGCCTATGTGATTGTGGGATTCAAACTAATATCTAAAAAATTGCACAAATTTCCCATGATTAGCTGGCTAGATATTATATTTTTTTGTAAATATATTATATTGGAAGAATCAAATATTTATATTTATTATTCTTAAAAATTGAATATTAAAACAATTGCCAATGGTTTAAAAAAAGGAGGACTTTAATAAAAACTGAAAAGAAAGTGTCACTCAGTATAAAGAGTTAACTTGTTAACCCCTGGCGCCCCGATAACTTGTCACACTTTTCTTCCCTCATCTCCCGAGTGCTTTGATAGCGCAGCAGAGTTTGCCTAGCTTGTATCCCAGGCACCAAGTTTGGGTGGCAGTATTTGTCTAGGCTTATTTACTGCACGAGTTAAGTCGCCGCAAACCATTGGTTGATTTCAAGCCATTTCCTTATTATGCAGGCAGTTGAACCAATACAATTTTAGCTTACATAGAGTGAACAGTGGTGAACAATGGGAAAAAATTTTGATTTTGATAGCAGCAGTAACAGTGAAGATATTTAGATCTGAAAATGATGCAAATTGACAGGAATTGGAGCAGATTTTTACCAGTGTATCCCCTAGGAGTGTAAAACTGGGTAAAAAAAACTCCTTGGTGTCAAAACTTGGGGTCAAACAAAAAATCTGGGGGTCAAAAATGTACCGACAAATTTTCATTTAATCCATACTTTTTCAGCTGGAATAGGATATTGCAATTTGCACAATATACTCACTCTCACTCTCTCTTTCTCTCTCTCTCTCTCATACAAATAAACCAACAGGCACAATTAACACAAATTAATTTTCCATTCAAAGGTTACTTTTATTAGTTAATTTTCCTTTTAGTTTAAAGTCATATTTTTAACAGTCTCTTATAAGTTCTGTAGCAATATTATAGACCAACACATTGCATAAAAGCCATTACAAAACTCCATATATATCTTATTAACAAAACGACAGTTAATTTACTACCTGTCATAAAATGTGTACTATCATCGGTTTCATTGTACATCGTCCTAAAATACTTTTATCCAAAACTCAGAGGGTAATGATTCATCTTCTCTTTAACAAGTTACACTTGAACTTTTAATCTTTCTTTCGTTGCAGCAAAGTTAGCAAAATCTGCAACAACCCCTTGAATTTGTAATCCAAATAATGAATTTGTCTCTGCAATTACTTATTTCTTTGTTCTGAAAGAATGTTTTAGGCAATAATGTGTTCAAAAGATATCTTGTGGTGATCAAGTGCAGATTTTAAAAATTCTCAATGTCAGGAAAGGATTATTCACTGGTGTATTCTTCGCAATCACGAAGTCACACCCGTAATCCCAATGCTTTGGATGTGCCATATTATAGTCAAGGGAATATTTTATTCATCTTTCATTAGAGTCAGATCCACATTTACTCTTTCGTGTTCTGCTTCTTTCACTTTCTTCGCTCATGATTCTTAGTGCACGCTGTTTTCATCTCAAGACCACATTTTAGTGCAACAAGAATTGAGGTTAAACATCTGGACATCATGCTGAACTCGATAGAATCGCGCGAGAGCTAGCAAGATCGGGGAAGCTACTGTCATATTATTGCCTAATGGTAGTCTGGTTCTCTGTTCTGTATGCTCAGTATTACAGTGTGCAACACAGAGAGCATACAAAACAGGAAATCAGAAGAAGTATTCACAATGCCATCCCTAATGATGAACAATCGAAGTATACTCGATTCCATGTCTAATGCAACACGTTGGATATTAAATAAATCGTGATTATATTTTGCAAATGCTTTGCGCCAAAAAAAAGCACAGCAAAATTTTCTGTGCTTCAATTTTCTCCAGTGTGCGTCCCTAACGAACAACTGTGCATAAAGGGAAACACTCGTCAAACTCTGATGGAGAATTATCATCGGATGAAATAGTGACATCGAAATAGCCATTGATGATAACAGCGAGTAATGAGAATGAGTTCAAAGTTTAAGTGTTTTGTTAGCTTTTAAATCTTCAGTGAGGAAAATTTTTAGGAAGAAAGGTAATTTAAGAGCAAGGAAAATATGAGCATCTTTGAACAGTATTCACAGGACGTTAAGTTTACAAGAGAGATGACAAGTGGAATTTTTGTACATAATATACAATTATTTCATGTGTTAATTATTGTGTGTGCATTCCTAATGGATTTTATGGATTATTGATGGCAACAGAAGGAAATGATTTATATTCACCTTTATGCACAAGTTTTATTTCTGCATGTGGCATGAAATTTATACCATTATGTACATAATTTTATTGAGAACTGTTGTGCAAGATTTCAGCCTATTTAAACAAAAATAAAATATCAAATTTACTGCAAGTAAACCCTCTGGAAAAATATGCAAGCCAAGTGCTGTCAGCAAGTCTCAGGGATACAGGCACTAGTAAGACAAATACTGGTCTAGGTTATCTTTGCAAGTATGCTGTAGGGGACTGCCTAGCTATTTGGCTCAGGGGTTAATGGGTTAAAAATTATATTAAATATATAAACTGTTATAAAAAAACAACACCAACCTGATTGCCTACCCTAATTTTAAAACCATTTCAACCAGAAACAAACATTTTTATTTGGCCTTATTATGGCAAACACAGACAAATAGGGACAAGGGATTAAGTGCCCACTACATCAAATTGATGTCCCTTTTACTAACATACTATCCCATGCAACTCTGCCACTGACTTTATTCTAGCCATAGTGGGTTTTATGGCACCCCTCAATGATTTTGTTGCATTCGCCCCACAAGGACACATGATAAATACATGTATGGGATAAAATCCACAATTCCATAAGCAGTAGCTACACTTTCTGCGGTTATGATGTGTAGCCACAATAGGAATACACAGATAAACACAAGCTGTGTAGAAAAGTTTTTAGGTTTCAAACCTCTTTGAAATCCTTCTGACCATAATATGGCATATATCAAAAACCGCCTAGCTACAACATACATCTCTGTAAACATGTACTTGTTAGCATATGCATGGAAATTCAGTGTTCTGCATCAAGTGGTAATTTCAATATTCTTTGCAATAAAAGTAACTCTTGTACTGGTTATTAATGAACCATTTTCCCTTTAACACTTTCATCACTAAGTAACTTTCTAGGCATAGAGTCCTCAACACTAAGTAACTTTGGAGTTGTAAAGCAAAATGATGTTGTGGACTTTGATACAACATAACTTTGTCAATGTTAAAGATATCTGGCTGGATTAGGTGTCAAAAAAAAGGTTAAAAATCAAATTTTATGACTAATTCATTAAAATGTGCATATCTATTACAACTGTTAAAATGCAGGTGCAAACAGGTAACACAACAGGTAAAATACAAGTAATTATTTTATTATCTCTTAGAAAACTTAGAAAGTTCTCAAAACCTGTTCAATTGACCCTAGATGTACTAGTGAATAATCACAGTAACAATACGAGTCTTTCTTTCATAGTGTCCATAATATATAAAATTCTGAACCAAAATGATCTCCAGATCTGTCCACACAACTATATTGCCTCTGCCATGTTTGATCGTCACATTTAAGTTCGTTAAACAGACAATTTTTCCAAAAACTTCATCTGAATAGAATATTTGAAAATATTCCAAAGCTTTCCTGGAATCATCTAACACTCGGCTGTGCCCAATTCTGTCAGAAAACGGAAACAAATCTCTTTGGTTTTCCGGCTTCGTCCAAACAAAACCACGTGGTGCGCACAATTCCTCTGGTTCAAAACCTTCAAAGTCATCTTCATCGTCATCACTGTCACCCACAAGTGCATTCCATTGTCTCTCCAGACACCTTCTCTCATTTTCATCTAAATTTACCAGGTCAAAATTATTCAAATCCTCCGATAACCTCCTTTGAAATTTGTTCAAACTCCGCCATTTTGGATACAAATTTCAGCATTCGGAAAACACGTTAAAAGTTCGTACTTTGTTCAATATTTCTAGTTGTATACAAGCTAAACTCACGAGTTCATCCAAATATAACATCTACATTACAAGAAGGAAGTTATTAGAGGTACCCCGAAAGTTATTTAGTCGGGTACAATAACGTTAAAGAAGAACTCTGCCCTAGACCGAAAACTCGGTCCATAGTGTTTGTGGACTTACTTCCCCTGAACCAATTTTTCGGTCTGTAGTGATGAAAGGGTTAATATTCATTTTATTTCTAAGAATCTTTTTGAACAAATTAATCAAATCAATATACTTGTAAAGTATCATTCCCACAAACGCACATGACTTAACAGTTCATAGTTTGAAAAGAACAATAAAATTGAACATTCCCATATTTTTACATATTTTTTTTTAAAGTAACTCACTAAAAAATTAATTTGAAAACAAAAAAAATCGGTTAACAAAAGTCTTAGGCATTGTTTTGTTTGGGATTAAAAGAAAATTGTACAATGAAATCTACCCACCCCAACCCTAATGATGGTCTACTTTGCACATACACACAAGTATCTGATAATAAAACAAAAGGTAATGAATTTCACTATTAAAGGACTATAGGAGTGATTTCATCACAATCAACAATACATGCACCTGTAACCACTTTACTTACTTGTGTATAACATGTGTACAAGATGATCAACTTTATTGAAAGGTACAAGCTTTACTATCTATAACATCCATGCATGGTTCATACAGAATACTGAATGATAAATTCAAAGACTTTTCCCAAACTTACAAAGACTTAGATTTCCAAAAAAATATTTTCGCTAACATTTTGAGTACAAGTTATATAAGACCACAAATGCAAAATAATACAATACTGTTTATGGATGAAATTCAAACTAGAATTTCCTAATTTCAAAAGAAAGAAACCAGGAAAACTACTAAATCTGAATCCAACAACCTTTGAAAATTCTAACTGTGATTATGGAAAGAAATTAAAATGTTTGGATTTATTTCAAGTTTCAAAGACTTTTGAAGACCCCATCATAGCTATTAATCCTCCAGGCTCACAATTTGTGAAACTAGGGATTTAAATTGGTGAAACAATCTTTGAGTTTGGAAATATTTGTCAGAACAAATGTTTAGTGTGGGATTCAGCTTATAAAAGTAGACTGTAGGTCTTCCATCGATGGCTTAAAATATTCCAGAGTTGAAATCTGCTGGAGTTCTTAATTTCCCCGACCTCTGTGTGCATTTTGCTACCAATATGCTTCCTCATATCATCTCTGCCACCTAGTCAAGAGTTTCCTCTGACCCTTGCCACCAGATTTTTAATATTTGGACATTTATGTTGGGGTGAGGGTCCAAGTCCATTGCCTAACAAAAAGTTGGAATTTGTCGAATTTCAACACCATCTGGTGTCAGAATGGGGTAGCCACCTCCTAGCTGGCCTAACAAACTTGAATGACCTTTCATAGAGATCTACCTGCATGAAATCAATAGAAATATGATTTTATTTTTTTATGATTTTTATGATTTTATTTTCTCAGAAACTGTGAGCATAGCATTTTTATATCTTTAATCTTCTGACATCAGTCTAAGGTACATTTTTCTGAAATTTACCTGGACCTGGCTATTTGCATTTTTAAAAGCGCAACTACACAAATCTTACATATTGGTGTTTGATGGCTGAATAAACTACCAATTTTTAATATATTCCACAAAATTAAGTTCACATTTTGTGAAATACCTTTCTTTTAATTTGGTGGTGAAGACATTTTCAATATTGATTCAGAGTGGTAATTCAAATCAGTATTAGTGGTGCATGTGCGGACCAAATTCTGGTAAAGCTCTAGTTTGTCAAAAGCATTTATAAAATTAATCTTATACTTACAAATTAAACTACACTAAATTGCTTGTGACAGTCAGCTATAGTTCTACTAATATGGCAACCAGCAATACTGGACTGTTTTGGCAACTGCTTAACAGCACTTAACAGGAAATTGGTTACTTTATTACAGATTTAAAATAATTGAGACTTGGGAAATCATGATAATTTGGCATGTCGCTTAAGAAGTTGCAAAATTCATGCAAAAAATCATGAGGGTTGGCAGCTATGCCTCAGAGTAATCTGCTTGATTTTCCCAAATCGTCAAAGGCCTTAAAAATGCTACCTCAATTTTCCCAAACTGTTAATGCCTTAAAAATCAAGGCCTTAAAAATGCTACCTCAATTTTCCCAAACTGTCAAGGCCTTAAAAATGCTACCTCAATTTTCCCAAACTGTCAATGCCTTAAAAATGCTACCTCAATTTTCCCAAACTGTCAAAGACCTTTAATGATGGTAAGCATCCTGCCATGTTCTTCATCAACTTACTATGCAATAGTTATCTTTTTCAATTACAATCAATAAAAAAGACTTTTGGAATTCAGTAATTAATTCAAATTTAGGGGTGATTTACCTGGTCTTGATTATTCTCTTGTATTTATTCAACACTATGTTTTAATATTTCACTTTCATTCTCTAAACTGAACATATAAATAAATATTCAAATACATATTTGCTATTCAAACATTCTGATTGTCTATTCTGATATTTGCCTCAGCTCTACTACCAACAGCTCACATGTCACCTAAATCCTAACGGTTCTGAAGAATGGACTTTTCTCAACATTGGCTTAATGTACAGTACATTATTATCCCAATTGTTTCCTCAGCAGTCAACTACAGCAATTCACCCATACCCTTCATTAAAAACACTACTTCTAACTGGGGCGGCCCCATGAATAGCTGTCAAAAAATATTTTCTTATTCAACTCCATTCTCTCTGGTGCAAATACAATTAATCGATTGTAGTTATGCTCTGGGATACTGAAGACAGACTAGGATGCTTCTTCCTCTGCTCAATAATGGCTCAGTCCAAACATATTCCAAATAGGGGTATTGAACTTTATTCCCACAATGAAATTGTCGACATTGTTAAATTTTACAATCTAACATTAATTCTCCATGCTAATAAAATATACAACAACGTCCCATAAGTAGTTTAACTACATTATTTGTTTACGTTCCAGACAATTCTGAACCATGAGTAATGGACTAATATTAAAAGTTAGACGATAAGCTAATCAACCCAAATTTTAAATGGATTTTTCCACTGAACAGACAAAAGTACATTTTTTCGAGGGGTAAATTGCAGTCTAAAAATGACCATATTTGTGTAGCCAAACATTCTAACCCTAGAAAATCTGTCGACTGAGACGTAAAAATAAGAACGTGAACTTTGTGCGGGAAAATCAACGACTGACGAAGCGCGCCATTTTCTTGTTTCACAAAACACTAACCAAGACCATAAAGCGCTGTAACTCTTAATGTGCTAAACACCGGTAAAATGGGGTTTATCGTTCTAAAAGAGTTTGCCGTATTGTTAACTATAATACAAAAACATGCTATATAATAGTTCCGGAATACTTACGATCGCAAATTTTATCAGAAATTCGGAATGAAATTCAATAATATGTTACCACATCCTTTCCATAATGGTGCCCTCTGAATGTCACGTGACTAACCTCGATTTGGTTCTAATTTGCATAATTTATGCATGACGTCACAATTAATTCGTGACGTCACCTTAATTTGCATATAATTTGCATCATAAAATCAGTCTATAATATTTTCAAATTTTTACCCCCAAAACTCAAAGACACTATGTCCGGCTATTAGTGCTTATAATTGACGTTAACGTCATTGCCAAGTTACAACTGCCGTCACGATCAGTGTAGCGAAAGAAACGCAGTGTTTATTTTCAGATATATTCGTCCTGGTCTTACATTATTCATATATTCATCTACATTATTTATTTATTTATTTTTATTTATTTCATTACTTAGGTAGATCCCAAAAAAATATCATACAAAAAAGACGGCTGGAAAACTTCCTAAGTAGCTTCAACACTTTATTTGCACCCATATAAATCATTATTAACAAAAGTTCATTTTATCTTAAGAGTAGTACAATAAAAAAAAAATATGTACTTGAGTTGTCTTCAAGAAAACGGGGCTTCATCCGTGACCCTGATACAGTGACAGCGTTTTAGTTCTATATGTACTTGTCTATACGCACACACGGACACATGTTATAAAATGCATACATACATACATACATACATACATACATACATACATACATACATACATACATACATACATACATACATACATACATACATACATACATACATACATCGTTGGAGACAAATGCATCTACATCAAACTGGATTTAACTTTCGTTTTAAGGTAATAGTCATTCTGACCATCTCACTTATTAATATAACAAAATCAAGAGTTTATATTTTTTTTAAAAAATAAGCCCAAAAAAACGTTTTACATTATCTCTCTACGTCCATACCAAATTGCAGCACGACTCTAAACAATATAAATATATGAGAAAAGTTCATTTATAATAATCTTCAGTAACGTATCGACGAAGACCTGGGATAATAGTAGTTATGACCTACTGATTACACACTCTACAGGATTATGTTGGGTTAGGGTCACCATGATTGAGACCGGGGTGATTGTGAAATTTGTTAGTAAAAACAAAATTATAAAGTAAAGTGATGATTTGCCTCGGGTAGCTTCTGAATTATCTTGTTTTTACACCTGTTTACTTTTTTAATAACGGAGAAATTATTCAGCACAAACAAATTCAAAGGATTTATTAAAATCCTGAGGTATGGTGGTCAGTGCAACATTATGAAGTTCAGTTCATTTTCAGTTAAAAGGTAGAGCGATACTCAAAGAGTTATAGTTATGCAAACCCAACCACCAGCAAGCACATTCTCTCACAAATACAGACACAAATTATTGGATAAGAAAAGAAGCTGACATATGATGCACACACACACACACACACACACACACACACAAGAGGAACCAAATGGGACAGAAAGTCATGTCCGTTATATTTGTTCCACAGTGTAATTTATCCACCATTATATGATGTTAACAATATATAATTTATAACAGAAATGAAAGTAGACTCTTATAATTCGTCGTTTTGGTGCTGGATATGACAGATCCTATTTTCGGGTTCAGTAAACGAGGACGCAAACGTGAAAAATCCTCTCTCTCTCTCTCTCTCTCTCTCTCTCTCTCTCTCTCTCTCTCTCTCTCTCTCTCTCTCTCTCTCTCTCTCTCTCTCTCTCTATATATATATATATATATATATATATATATATATATATATATATATATATATATATATATATATATATATATATATATATATATATATATATATATATATATATATATATATATATATATATATATATATATCTTGCAAGACACAAGTAGCTTATCCCAAAATTATGTCCCATCCCATCTGCAAAACTTTATTCCAGGGCTCCATTTCTAGAAAGAAGTTTTTGAGTGGGAATTTTGGGTCCATAGGGCATGTCCCCATACCCACCTCTTCTCATTTAATGTCAATACTGTAATGGATACATTCTTCAGAATGTACATTTTCCAGGGATGTAGTGTTGTTGTAGCGACAAGGAGCGGCGTTTACTCACTTTGCGTGTCCCCCTTACCTTTTTTTTTACTCGTGGTTGTTTTCCCCGACCCACCCTCTCCCCCCATCTGAGTAACATGCCTTTCCTCACTTCTTTATTGCGTTCTCTAACTTCTTTACGTAATACGGTATACCACCGGTTTTATGGACTCTGATTATGTGTTGGCCTACATTAACCCATTTGATTATCATTACAATCAAATGGGCTTAATCAGTCCCTAACGTATAGATCAAAAGTTCATGTGGTGCAAGCCGTCATTGCCTCGTGGGCCTTTCCACATAATTTCCTTCTTCTACCTCCATTCGTTAGCACAACAAAAAACAGGCATTTTGTTTTCCCTATGTGAAAGATAGTTGAGGCCATAGGCGTCGCAGGATTTTTTTTTTGTTTTTTTTTTTTTTGTGGGGCAGAATTTTTTGCAGGAGAGGAATCAGTCAGTCATGGCAGAAAGAGTTTAGAAAGCAGTCTGAAACTAAAGCTAATATTTACTGAGCGTTTAAAACAGAATCTTGTGACATATTTTCAGCTTCATTTGCATGATTAAACTTGTCATATGTGTGTGTGTGTGTGTGTGTGTGTATATATATGTATGTATGTATGTATGTATGTATGTATGTATGTATGTATGTATGTATGTATGTATGTATGTATGTATGTGGGCGACCATGGTTGCTGCACAAATTACGGCCCAGAAGGACAGCCAACAATTTGTAACGTGGATCTCTCTCTCTCTCTCTCTCTCTCTCTCTCTCTCTCTCTCTCTCTCTCTCTCTCTCTCTCTCTCTCTCTCTCTCTCTCTCTCTCTCTCTCGGTGAGCACATTTTCTCTGATTTTGACGAATTTAACACATAAGACGCCAACATAACTAACAAAATCATCATAGCAATAGCGATTGGTAAGTTATTGCCGATATTAAACGTAGTTTATTGAGTGTTAAAACCAATTTTAGCTATGAAATATTTACCAATGTTGCCGAATGCCCTCCTCTCACCCGGAAACGTCTGCATAATTATTTTCAGAAATGATTTGATAGACATTTTAAGTCGCTTGCTGCCGGGAGCCTGATACGACTGCTTACAGTCCCGGGCGTGGACTGCAGTCCCTTTAAGAGGGCACTTGGCCTTGGTGCTAGGCCTTTTACCTGACCCCTAGAGGTCAGAGACCCCCAAAAGACCTTATGAAGCTTATTGTAACAGAGCGTACCGGCTTTCCGCCTCAACTCACGCCTACCAAATTCCCTAATGTCTAAGTCCACCTCTATTTATCTCAGTTATGTGTATTGTGTCAAATTTAACCAGTTTTTCCTACGGGTGTCCCTATACCAATGATGTGTTAGCCACCTATTCAATTATCCAAATGTTCCCGAGTTGTGAATTTTGAATATATTTTAATGAGGTTGAATTTTGCGTACTTAGCGTACTTGTATGGTTCTAAAAAAATAAATCAATCTCTAAGTGTATGCCACCTAATACTGATATTTATCACCGCTTTGACAATGTTTGGTTTTTAATTTTGACCGCCTTTCCAAAGGATCTTGTTTAAATGTTGGGTCTTCCAGGCCAAAGTGAAGACATAGGTTGTAGACTTATTTTCGAACAGTTGGCCGCGCGGTCCGGACGGTCCATCGCTAATTGTTTGTCTGTTCCCTTTTGTGATTATAGCCTTTACCAGGTTACTTTTCGGTCTTTGTGTGCGTCCGGCTAATCGGTCTGCTCCGCTCCTGGGAGTTAGGGCTATCAGGTGGGAGGTTCCTGATTTTCCCTTATCCGCCTTGACCTTTTTGTCCTTGTCATGGTGGGAAATCTTATCCTATATATAGTGCTTATATGAATCAGGATCCACCCAGGCTTGTGCTAGTACGAGTCCTAGCGCCTGTTTTATGATATGGACTAGGTATGGTGCTTGCAGTTAGGTATATGTTTGTATGCGGGGATGGGTTATTAGGGTTCCGATACAGGCTTATTTAATCCCTTTATTTGATACTGATGACTTGTTCTTGTAGATGGTTTGTTGTAGGAATCTTCTTTTGATGTTTGCTTTCCCTCCTCCTCCCTATGAAGTCCTGAATCCTTTCTTCTTTATTCTTGCATTTTTGATTTAGTAACATTGGATGATTCAAAATTATAAGGTTGTTGTCTCGTCGGTTTTGATTGGATGATAAAAGCCGAATTTTCAATCCTATTCTAGTTCAATTTTGTTTTCTATTTAGGTTTTATAATAAAATTATGTTTTATAGTATTTCATTCTTATTATGTGCTTAGTTGTAGTATTATAGATGGTTATTAATGCTAATTAGAGTATATATAGTTACTATAAGGAAAATTAAAATACACATACTGTAAATGTGTGATATAAATAGTTATGATTTAATTATTTATGCTTATAACTAAGGCTAGATTGACTAAAGATAAGGAGTAATAATTGCTAGGGTTCTTATTACAATGGATCTAAATTATTCTTTTTTTTTAGTTTTATATTTTATAATAAGCTTAATAAGTGAGCATAATTCTCAGAATTATTGAATTTGTGATAAAGTGGGCAGCGTTGGGCTAATGCTGAATTTCCTGCTTACGTCATTAGAATGCCATATTGGATTGGTTGTTGTAGATTTAATTTTCAATCCTACTCTGGCCCGATATTGAATTTTCTGTATGGGAAAAGCGCGCCTAAATTTTGGCCAATCAAATGCAATCTTAGATTGAAGGCTTATTTATATTGTATTATCTAATTTGTAAGCTGGTTCAATACTTTACCCGGCACGGGGAAGGAAGAATTTTGTCTGGCGGGCGAAATTTAATGTTTAATTTGGTTTCTATTAAAAGTTTTAGGGATCTTTTTTGTGGAGAGTTTATATTATTGAGTAGTATAAAGATAATGATTAGGGATATTGGTGTGGTTTGATAATATTGCCCAAGATGAGCACGTATTTATTTACTTATGGACAAAGAAATTGTTGTAACTGATAGGGTTTTTATTTTTTGTTTTTTGGGGGGTGGTAGTTAATTTGCTTAATAATTATTAAGCGGGTATATTTTATATTGTTAGTGATATTAGAGAGTTATTTAAGGTAATAGTTTGAGATCAGTTTTAGTTAGATTCTTTTTATATTTACATTGTGTCTAAGATAATAACGACTGTAAAACTTTAATGATAATGATAGTAATATTTATATTCGTGATTTAAGTAGATTTTACTGTACCTTAGCCTTTTCTAGATGTAGTACCCATTATATGAAGTGAATCATCCAATATTATCCTTAAAGTCCGGGAGCTCAGAAAACACGTCCGCTCTGTTCAACAGCCCAATTAAAACTCTTTCAGAAATGAGTCAGACATATAATGGTCAGCTATTAAGTTGGACGGATGTAGGCGAAAACATGTTTAGAGTAGTGGTAAAATCGGTAGAGGGATGGAGGAGGCACCCCCCCTTCTCTCTCTCTCTCTCTCTCTCTCTCTCTCTCTCTCTCTCTCTCTCTCTCTCTCTCTCACACACACACACACACACACACACACACACACACTTGCAAGTATGGGAGGACGACCTCCCAGCCCGCTCTTATGTCCTGTAATGTCGACTGTGATGTAGATTACTGTTCTGCGAATGGTCATGCGAGGTGCACGAGTGGGCCGTGTTTTATGTAGAATTCACTCAAACAGACGAGATTTTTGGACAAGAAAAAGTAAAAACTGCGCAATCGCGATTGATAAGTATTGCAACAAAATTAAAATTAGTTTTACTTTCCCTAAATACTACATATAATATCACGTGGTGGTGCGTAACAGCGACTTTTATTGGAGCAGCTTGTGGCACTGTCTGTTCACTTGGTCATTTAACAATGCCAAACTGTTCGTGTCATTTAACAATGCGAAACTGTTCGTTCCATAATCTACATTCTTGTTTACTTGCACAAGGCAGTTCTTTACACACTATCGTTTGTTTTTGTTTTTTTTTTTTTGTCCTACAGCTTGCTCTGTTTTGCAAATGCACCCTTTTGTTTCCAGCGAACGTAAAAGGTCGTGGATGCAATCGATTCAATTAAAATTTTTTTTTGTTTGGTGAACAAAAATGACAATATATTAGCAATATATACACATATATATATATATATATATATATATATATATATATATATATATATATATATATATATATATATATATATAAAACGTACAATACACTCACTTTAGCAGGTCATTATTAATTATAGCCCCGATGCCGTAGCTACCAGCAAAAAATGTATATTTAAAATCATTTAAATACTACTGAATCTTGAAAGATGTTGGTTTTAAACATTATTTGGTTACATTACGACAAGATAACATTGACATTTCCCTACATTATGAGTGTGTAATAACACCCTTGAACTGAGATACCCTGTCATTTTTCACACGTGTGCGAATTAATCCGATGTTGATCAGCGATATCCGTGGGCCAATTGAAAAACGAGATTCCATGAGGTCACCGTTAACAATAAAAGAAGTCAACACCCAGCTATGTCGGATTGTCTTCAGCCCATGTTGGCGCGTCAAAGTATAGCAGCGGCCCAGCTGATCACCAATATCCACCAGAGTCTATTTTTTTTTTTTTTTTTATCTAATGCACGCTTTTTCTTCTCATATGCGCTACCTCTCACACCCATCAAAACAAACTCAGATCTCTTGCCTCTCTTCATTCACTCTCAAATCGAATTGCGCACCACATGCGAATGTTATTCGAATTGTCACTAACGGAATTTGTCAATCGTGTCACTTCACTATTTTCGGAAAAAGAACGAGCAACTTCATGGACTTGATTGTGGTGATACATCCTAATTCTAAACTGAATACGTGAACGTCATTTAAGCATGAAATCTTCATTATTTCAAATAATGGTTTATATAAGATAGCTTTTTTTAAATAAATTAATTTCATCCTTCCAAACCTTAGGTTAGTAGACTGGGGAAAGTTATGAAAAAACAGTTGCATTGGGGCTTTAACACCTAGCGGTCGACCGCAAAGGATTTTGTTTATTGCAATTGAACTGCTTGAAGCAGTTTGTACACCCACTGTTATGTTTTCACACTCAGCTGATCTGATTTAGGGGAATATCTTCTGCAACACAAATGGTCGTTAGAGGTAATAGCTAGGCACAGTCTGTTTATTTTTATTTCTCTAAATAACATGCTGATTTGTTTTCAACTAATCTATAAAATTAAAATAAATAATGTGGGATAGCATTGCACTGAATATGAGCCTATCAGAAACTGAGTGTCTTCGCTAACCACATGTTAATCGATTCTACTCATTTTGCAGATAGATTAGATATTTCAGTGCTTCTGGATCTGTGAATTTCATTGGATGCGGTGGCAAGCCATCAACTTGTTCAAAATTGAACACCGTTCCTACATGATCGAGAGAAGGGTAGCACACAAGTGAAATGGACTTATAAAATAAGCAATTCCCTACTGCCGGTCCATGTTTGTACAAATACATCCTTTTCCCTCAATCACAATGTTAATGACTTCTCTCTGGTTCGTAGTCATGCTTTCGATGTAAAAATTACAAAGTGTCCTTTTTAAGGTACTTGCCTTTATCATTTTGGGCTAGTAGGCATCACCCCTCAAGGGAGGCAACTATGAAATCCTATAATTGTGGCTTCGACAAAAGCCCTGAAATATCTTATCGATCCGCCAAGGTACCAGTATATATATATATATAATAGTGGGCAGAAATAATAGTCTAATACAAACAATACTATCATACAGGTTAGAGAAATTAAATTTGAATGCTTAGTCGTGACGGTATATGGGTTGGTGCGTGCAGGCAAGGCGATGGGTGCCGATTACTCGCAGACCTGGTTTCGAAACTCGGTAGAGTACGAATTTAATTTCTCTAACTTGTATGATAGTATTGTTTGTATCAAACTATATATATATATATATATATATATATATATATATATATATATATATATATATATGTGTGTGTGTGTGTGTGTGAGAGATGGATTGAGAGAGGGAGGGTGGGAGAGAGGGTTGATAAGACAGGCTGTATTGTTACTTTAAAGAAATGTTTTTGACATCTTTTTGTTGTTTTCTTCTCAAAAGGACGAAATCGAAGTGCACACCAAATACTACAGCCGATTAATAGCAATGTTTTCTAAAAGGACTTCTAATGAACTACTACTAGTAGTAAAAACAACAATAATTATTATAATTATAACTATTATTGGCGTTATTATTATTATTATTATAAAGAATGACAACAATTCTTGGCGAAATAAGTCGTCTTGTTGATCTGTTATAGTCGTTTAAAATGCTTCATACAGTTCAAGTGACTGTTTGGAGGTTAATTGCTATGCTCATTTTACAATCGGATTAGAACCAGATCTCTACTGACCTGCACGTAGCACAACGGAGATCTGATTTTAAGCAGATTGGCCTATTTTATAAATTGGGACGGCAAACGCGACAAGCTGACTGAATATAGTGCACGTATTGCCAAAAATGGCCGGATGCGCAATTTCATCAACAGACAGAAATGTCTTATTGATTTTGATTACTACATGGTAAACCATTGGTATTATGTTTTTAAGAAGAGAATATAAACTCCTGCAAGACAGTGATGCATTTTTTTTTTGTTTTCCCAAGAGGAAAAGCCATCGTCTCAAATGTACAAAATAAAGTTGAGAGGAATGGGTTGATTGAGCATGAGGAGCTCCATTCCCAATAAGACAACAAAATGCTGTTTTGTTTTTAAATCAATATAGTGATAAATGCTTTGACTAGTTGTGATAACATAGTGCTATTTTTAAAAGCAATATCATGATCAATGTAAAATTAATTTTAAAATGAAGTTAAAAGAAACAAAAAAGTTGGTCAAATGTCATTCTTAAGCGAAAAAAGGCTGATTAGGACCAATAGTTATATTTTCCTGGGTACCTTTAACCCCCCTCACCCCTCCAAAAAACTTGTGAACATCACTGTCCGCAGAGAAAGATATATGGACTGGAGGAGTTACGTGTGATTTATATGGATGAATAGGGCATAGGGGAGTTAACTCAATCAATTGTTGATTAATTCATCGGCCTTTCCAGTAAAGCGCTTCCACGAATAGATCTCATGTACTCGACGCAAGCTTGATGCTAAATAAAAAATAAATAAATATTAAAAAAATCTTAAGGAAAAAGTCATACAGATGGACAAAATTACCTCATATTACCATAGCCCATTCTGACATAGGACCCTGTTTATCATACTATAAAAGCGTTTCCACCTTCCTTTAAGTGACAAAGGTTACAAGTACTCGTGAACATAAATCTAATCAATATTTATCGTGTTTTTTTTTCTATATCCGCAATCTTGTTGAACCATATTTTCCTCAGATAAATTGATCGTGAACAATCACTTGTAGTTTTTTTTTTCCTCTCAGGTCATCAAGCATAAATTTTTACAAAGGGATTTGTGTAAATTAATTAACTACATGCATTAATAGATTCCTCTAGTCACAAGCTTAAGGGTATCTCTTATAGGGCATTTGTTAACATTTTATTGGTCTGATAAATTTAAGGAATTCTATTGGTTTTTGTTAATCATTTTTTTTTACTCATTGAATATTTGACTTCACCCAAGTAGTTTGCTCAGAAATTCCATGGGAAAAGAAGGCTAAAAAATGGAGACGACCCCCCCCCCGCATATAATCTGTTGAAACATTCTGATTAAATGCTACCCTGGCTTAGTACGAAAGCTGTTAAGAGTTACAAGAAAACTGAGAGAACATTATTAGATACGTTTGCACTTAAACATGAGACAAATAATCCAGCACCATTTTCCTCATATTAAATATTCAATGTTCGAGGTTAGCAGCTGACCCAGCATTAAGGAAATAAATGAGATAGACACCAAAAAATACCCTTCTGTTTCTTAAGAAAATAAATGAGATAGACACCAAAAAATACCCTTCTGTTTCTGCCAATGATGCTAAAAGCTTGTGCATTTTTTTATTTGCCTACCTTACAGGGTTTTTTTTTTCCAAAACTGAGCTAACAAAGTTTTGTTACAAATAATCCCACAAATTAAAAACATGTTTATTGAGAGAAAAGAAACACCTGCAATGGCCTAAAACTCTGATCATGTCATCAAAATATTGGCATGTTTGTATGTCAATATAAAAATAACCCATTAGATTTTTATTGGTATAGTAACTTTTCAATATTTGTTTTTCACTGTTTTACAAATCTTGAAGCTTTGACTTTTTATCCAACATCTTTTCAGAGAAAAGGGTGGATATGGTATCCATGTTTCTTTGCATACATCTTTTTTCCCCTTCTGCTCTATACCACTCAAGCCCATTGATATTAATGGATGAATCTTGAGATGCTTGTACATAGTCATTAGAATAATATGCAAACATCTCAAGGGGGTTTTTATCTTGAAAATTAAGGTCATGGCTGAATATCTCATCAAATACCAGTTCTTCTATGTCATTACTAAAAAATGTGCTGCATTCCACATGGGGGCGGGGGAGCTTTTGTCAAGGTCACAGCACAATACTAGTATTGTATTTTCCATCATTTCTGCTTCCGCTATACAAGAGATGCAACATATCATTAGGAGGTTACCCTTGTATCATGGTGTCCAGATTAATTAATTAATTAATTCTAATCTGCCACAGCATACTGCATCTATAGATCAGGGTCTATGTTGTTTCTTTTTCCTACAGATTACTCCAAACAAACTGCACAGACACAGATCTGCTGACACATTATGCAACAGCAGATCTGGGTCTTTGCAGTTGGACTTCACTTAGGAACAATTATATATGGCATATTTTAAGGACACTTTCTTTTCTGTTCTTCAGTTTAAGAGCCATTTAAGAAGGAATGAAGCTATTTATATAGAAGATATTTAGCTTTTGAGTAGACAGAGTATTTCACTAGTGAATTGAAAACATTGTTTTGTCTTTAGTAGCAAAGTGAACTTCAGGGTCAAATGTTTATAGGGTCAAATGTTTATCATAATATTCCTAAGATTTCAGTTTGTTATAGTTTTAATGGCAAAAACAATAAACTTACATGTTTGCTCTCATTCAGTTTCTATATTAATAATAAATTTTAACATTTTTACGACTTTAGATTTAGTTTCTATGCTTCAAATGTGTATTGTGTCAAAGTAAAAACTGTGAATGTCAAGATTTATATTTTGTATACAGATTGAACCTTGTTGGCATGTGTGTACTGTAAAATCCCTCTCCAGTGACTGTATCTGACATATGTCAAGAGACATCAGTTTTAAGAAGAAAAAAAATGTTATACCTGCACCTTACAGGTTAGAATTATTATTTCATAATGTTCTTTATTCCAGCAATAAAATGTGAATTCTTTAGCTTTGACAAGCTTTAGGTCTTGTTCAGAAATTGACATGTTACTATCTCTGTCATATTCAAGCACATGTAGGAATGTAATGAAAGTAATTTTCCCTAAACACTTCGGCCATTTGTCACAAGACAAGTAGCATGGCATGTTCAAGTTCTTATCCACAAAGTCAAGGTCAGTAATTTTAGATTTCTTTTTGTTATAAATAATGATACAAGGTGCTATCGTGCTTCTCAGTTTGATTACATTATCTTCAAGGTCAAGCTCACTTATCAATTTGTCACCCCTTTTCTGTGCTATTCGTCTAATGCTTTTTCTTCTGTGTCATTAAAAAAATTCTGTGTAACATCCATGTCCTCCCAGTAACTTTATGGCACTATCTTGACGATCAGTTAGTGTTCATGTTTGTGAACTTCTATTACTTCATCAATGTAGACTGAGCATAACAATTTACTAAATTTGCTTGTTTAATAGTTGCTTTGATACAAAAGTTATATTTATCCAAGCATTATGCATATCCAGGTACAGTGCAAGATAAATATCCGTCAGTGCATAATTTACCATGGACTAAACCGATCCCTTGAAATCATTGGTAGAGCAAACAAAATTGCCTGAAAACAAACATCAGATTGATTAATTGCCTGGTTTGGGATCTCACTGCCCATATTGTTACATGGCAACTCGGTTATTGCGCCACACCCTCGATAACTCGATCCCTGATAACTCATGTCCCCGCTTTAATGCTGGGTCAGACGTGGATCCCACTTTTAAAACCAGAAAATACTCCAAAACTTGATCCCTATTTATTGAACTTTAAGAAAATCACGATCAAAATTAATAATGGAAACTTTGGTATATTGCTTGTTTTATCATCATAGATAGGACCCAATATAATCAACATTATGAAATATAAAATTAAAAAATAAGTCATACAATGCTTTTACATTTTCTTTCTAAATGGTTGTACACCTGAATTAACAATATGTAATAAGGAAATTTTGATAATGCTAACCTGACTTCTAGATTTATCACAGCTCAGAGCTTTACTGCATGTACCTGCACTGTCGTTATTTCCTTCTTTATTACTAGACACATGTGGAACCTTATCCTTTGAACTAGACACCATCACTGACATCCTATGTTTGGCTTTAGATCTTTTGCCTTTAACCTCTTGTTTCTTGGTTTCTTTACCAAAATATATTTGTAAGGATTCCAACAGTCTCTTTATACCTTCACCAAGAAACAACCATTATGTTAAACAATGCTTCAATATTTTTCTCTGATCTTTCCCACAAGGAGTCTGAAGCTTCCACCATTTGTCTATTCACTCTTTTATCAAAATAATACATGTCCACTAATAGGTTATCAAAACTAATAGGCAGCATATCAGCCCCCTTTTTAGCTGCTAATTGTATCAAATGGCATGAACATCCACTCAGATACACTGAGGGATTCACCATAGTCATATGTCCAAATACATATTTATTGCAACCTGTCATCACTGAAGCATTATCTGATTCAAAGACAACAGTTATTTCAACATACATTTCTCTTTTTTCAAATCCTCATCCAATAATGTGAAAATATTTTCCTCAGAGGCTCCATCACATGCTAGTACTGACAAAAGTGCTTCAGTTACAACCCCATCTGTGTTATCTAAATTTCTGACAACAAATGGGTAAAGCTTCTCAGAATCATTGCTACCATAAGTTGCAATGCTAAAAGGTTGGGATGAAGTACTTTTAATAATGCCTTCCTGTATTGACTTGCACTGTTGTAATACAATAGCAGTAGTTTTTGTTCTGCCACACTGATAACTATTTGCTACTGACGATTTGAGAAACATGCACTTGAATAATTTAGCAGCAGGATGCAGCAACTGCAACATTATACTCAACCAAAAAGTTTGTAAAATATACTTCGGCCGTAATGCCCTCCAATTCAGTTCTGGCACTACATATCCAAATCCCATAGAGGTCAACGACTTACAACATGATTTCATTGCATGTATTCTGTATGTTGAAATTCATATAGCAGCAAGATTCATCGTGTTCATCGTAGGAAATTTTTTAAGTCAACACAACATAACATGCAATAAATGTAATGGTCCTCTTTTTTTACTTTTTTTTTTAGGCATGACCAAGTATCTGAGTAAATAGTTTTATACTTTTCCAACCATTGTTTAAGCATTTTAGGAGGCTGGTTGTCCTATCCACTAATGATCCATTTTCATTTGGAAGACATTTTCACATGACCAGATGACAAAACAAAAAACAAAATCTAGATCAGATGCGTGCTTCTCACAAACAAAATTGGTAGGTTTAAAGCATCTGAGGTATCAATGTATAGTTAGTCTGTTTCCAAAACCAAACTCCACTCAGCCTAAGATGAAACTCAGAATCTGATCAAGGAGTCTTATATGAAAATCCAAATCTTTAATAAACCAGTATAAAAATATTTGGAACATAAAAAAAGTAATCATATTTCCATACTTCTTGCTATCATCCTGTAAGTTCGTAATTTTAGTGTTTTTTTTCCCGTAAGACATACAGCAAAATCCTAAGAGTTGGCATTCATTCATTAATGATGACATATCAAAATTTTTAAATTGCAAACACTGTAAGTAAAGCTCAGTTGTAACTTGCTAAAACAGAAAAATCCGTATGTGTGAAAATGATGTACTTGATATCAGACTTTCACAGGAAAATATTCTTCAAAAACTTGTTATTATTAACTTTACCTCATTGAATTCAAAGCAATCAAGCAAATGTTCCTAATCATGCTAATTAGGAAACAAAGATGCAGACCAAGCTGTATCCATTTCATGAACTACCTGAAGTGTTTTAATACAAGTTCTTATGCAAACTATATCCATTACAGAAATGACCCTGAGTGTTTCAATCCTAGTTCTCCTGTAAGCTGTATCCATTAAAAGAATGACCAACTGAGTTCTGATCTTAGTTCTCTTGTAAGCTTTACCCATTATAGAAATGACCAACTGTGTTTTGATCTCTTGTAAGCTGTATCCATTAATAGTGCCAGAATTATTGGACTCCACAATAATGATAACACATATATCCACAAATTTCATTCCATAAAATGTGTTATCAAAACGGTTCATTCAGTTTAAATGCATACTTCATAGTTTGAAACCCGGACATATAGATCTATTTTACTGGTGACCATAATACTCACCCCTACCTCTCTCTTTCTTATACATGGAAGGACATGCACATACTTTGACATGCATGTGAAGACAACAAATTCTTCCGAATTTCCTGCGATATATAAATTATCCAAATGTATAGGAAGTCTGAAGAGAAGATCATTACAGACATATATTATTAGCTGTATTGTTGTTGATCATTTCACATACAGTCTGCATTGATGTCTGCATGTAGATTTTCATTTATAATCTTCAGTTAGCAACTGAATTCAGTAGGAGTATGTTGAAGTGTGTAGATGAATAATCACTGGGCTTGAAATCTACATGCAAGTTATCTACATGTTATTTTTACTGTCTTTGCACCCAAATATAATTTCCAAATATAGCTAACCATGCACAAAGTAAACATTTTGTAAGACAAATGGCATCCCGAAAGATTTTAAAATTTCAGCCTCTGATGATAAAAGGGGCATAACATCGCACAAATAAAAAGTTAACATTAAAAATTAGATATGTGCTTTTGTAAAGCACTCTCCACTACAGATCACTGCCATCTCACCTCTGTCTATGTCAGTTTGAGTCTAAGATTCAGTGAATGTGGATATGTGAGAAAGCTTGCCAGTAGCTTCTCGTGGGTCAGTGGTTCTTTCCACGGATTTCCCAGTTTCTTCCTCCACCATTAATACTGGCCGCCATGTATAGCCTATTGTGTGCTGAAAAATAACATTAAGCCCTAGAACAACATTAAAATTACAAAACATAGCCTGTATACACTAAGAAAAGAGACTTTAATGAAAAATTAAATAATTCATACAGTAAATGACTTAAAAAGTATAGTACAAACACACCCGACACAGCTTTATAAAAACAAACATGTTAGTATGAAAAAAGCCATGTGTTAGAGATAGCTCACCTAGCTTACTTGTATCTCCTGGTAAATAAAAAGTGATTGGCCAAAATATCTGGAACATTTTTTTATTTGTTCTGAAATAAATTTTGGTAATGTTTTCCAACCTTTACTATCCTCAGCCATATTTTATATTAGGCCAGCAATGTGTCTGAAACTGAAAGACTTTTAAACTGACTGGCATCAAATATGGTTCAATTCTATTGCACATTTTTAAAGTTATTTAAAAAGTTTATCTATATTAAGAAATAATTATTTATTAAAGTGCTGATTTCCATTATAAATACAACTTCAATATCATCTTTCAAAGACACTTCATTGATTTGTCTTCAAGTTGGTTTTTTTTCTTCTATTTTTATTCATGGCAATTATACAAGGTCAAAGGTCAGCCCTACATGCACTATTTGTGTGAACTTAAAATGATTTTTTAAAAGATGTTTTCTGACATATTAAGTTGAATTTGATGAATAAGTTTAGGTTTTATGTTCATTATTAAAGATGCTCTTTTTAAATAAAGCTCAGTTGCATTTTGTACAGCACTGACAAAACTTTATGCCAGATATATATATATATATATATATATATATATATATATATATATATATATATATATATATATATATATTTATAGTCAAGATATGTTGCACATTTGTTTTCAAGTGATTTAAAAACAACTCATTTTTTTAGTAATGGCAGATATATTTGATGGAGGTCTATTTGTATAAATATTGTAGGAATGTATGCCAATACCATTTATGTCAAACTTTGATAATTTCTAATGTGCAACTTTCTACTTAAAGTGTAGTTTTCTTTCAGTAAGTTGTCATATCTAATGTTAGGTTGGCACAAAAAACAAAATTCAAAGGCAATTTTGTTAAACCATTAGAAATGTTGGCATGTTTTTTTGTCGAATTAACCTTCAAAAGTCCTCATGCCAAAATAGTTTGTATCAATTTTCTTCAAATCTGTTGAGCAACCATTGAGATGAAATTAAAAGGCTAGTCTATTTTCAGTTCAGGCTGCCATATTTTATTAACAGGCAATCTGCACAAATGGCAGATCGATATAAGTTGTATAAAATGCCAAAGTCAATATGCCATAATGTTTTTAAGGTAAACATTGGTTAATTTTTTTTAAAACAAGGTTCTATTTCTCTTGATGTTATGAAAACTGTCACATTGGCCACACTAATACTTTCTCTAACACATCTACCTCTACCAAATTTTCCTGTTCTAATAATACCACAAATCATTTTTGTTTCAACTACCATCATAACCACTACTGTAACTGTTTCAAATGAAATTGCTACCTTTTTTGTTCATAAAGGATAGAGATATAATACTAATGTATAATGTTTGTTATTGGTGTAGTGAAACAAATGAAATTCATTATACACTATATGTCAGTCAATGAAGCAGCAACATATGTAATAGTATTGGAGACGATATGAGCTCTTATGTTAGGTCATGTGCATAGCTGCCAACCCTGATGATTTTCATGTGAATTTCACAACATTTACAGCGATTCACGCCACATGAAAAAAAAATTTTTATACAAATTTCCCAATTCTCAATTATTCTAAATCTTAAATAACCAATTTCCCATTAAGTGCTAGTCAGGATATTGGCAGTTGCCAAAATGGTCCAGTATTGCTGGTTGTGATATTAGCAGTATTTTAATCTATATGTATGAGAGTAGTTTTAAAAATGCTTTCAAGAGAAACTTGAGCCTAACCAGAATTTTGCTCCGTGCATTCGCCACCAAAACTGATTTAAAGTACTGTTTGGCATTGATACTGAAAATGTCTTCACTACCAAGGAAAAAGAAATGTAATGCACAAAAAGTGAAGTTAAGTTTGGAATATACCAAAAATTGGCAGTGTATTCAGCCATCAAACATCAACATGTCGGTTGCGAGACTTGTGTAGTCACATGACTAGGAATGCAAATGACCAGACTTTGCTGAAGGATATATTTAATAGATTTTCATTAACTACATTACCAGTGATGAGAATATAGTATATTATTGATATACCTATAAATATATCTGTTCATAGCAGTGAATAATTGATTATATTTAGACTAAAATATCAAAACCAAGATGAAATGAAATTTTTCACTAGGGCAACAGGAATTAAAATCAAAATTCATAAATACATTATTTATGAAAGCTTAGGCTTATTAACACATACATGATGTAAAGTATTTCTTACTTAAAGCAATCAATATATTTTAAATAATTTTATCATTTGAATCAGCTGTCATTGTGACTAATTTTTCCCATTTCTGAAATAATTGGTCATGTAGATTAACACAGTTCATAAATATTTATCTTTTTTGATAAACAATAAACAGACAGAAAAGATTGATGACTTGATGTCAATAATACCCAATATTTTTAAAAAAAATTATTTAAATTTTACAGGATTTCCAAATGTTATTGGGGCAATAGATGGCACATTCATGAGGATTTAGGCTACAAATTCTAATGAACAGGAGTATGTAAACAGAAAAGAATTTCATTCACTTAATGTCCATGTAATTAATAAAGGAGGTAAATATATTGTGAGAAATACTTGGCACCAAATTTTGCAAACATTATCCTTACAACTGGAATGATCAAAATATTCAACTGACATGGGGAAAAAAATACACTTAAAGCATATAATGGTAAAATATATACTGTATTAAAATATTGAGATGTGTTATATGGACCAATTCTGGGAATTGTATCATATATATATATATATATATATATATATATATATATATATATATATATATATATACACACACACACACACACATTTATACATACATACATATATAAATGATTAAGTAACAGGTGCTTAAAATTCATGGGCAAAAGTGGCACTATTAGATTTATGAATCAAGTTCAGTAATTTTATTTATTTAATTTCTTTAAATTATTTTTTTTATTATTGAGGAATCACTTGCTAAGGTGGGGAAAAAATTACAGGGGTGGTCTTCTGATCAAAAACAATATTATTTGTATTACAGGAACATTTAAAACTTTATATTTGTCTTTATGTACCAGTCGAGTTGTTGAATTTAAAGTTTAAATTAAAGACAATTAAAAATAAATATTGATATGACCTTGTATTTGCAACAGTAAACTTATCTTTTTTATTTCAGATGACATATGACTTAAGATTTCATATAACAAACTGTGTACAAAGTGGCCAGGCTCTGTGCATATCTCCAGGATGTTCCAGTAAAGTCAACTTTGTACTGCCTTTGAAAACGGTAATCCATGTGCAGAATGAATATATATATATAATGAATACAAATCATATGGCGAATAACAACCCTTTCAAGCGTACTGGATCCACCAAGGGATCACGTGTGTCAGGGATTGATTAAAATTGATGCAATAAACTGACGACAAACAGTAAGAAATTAGTAACTAACTAGTCAAAGCGCTTTCGACTCTCAATGAGTCTTTTTCAAAGGCAAATACAAAACATATATACGACAAACAAATAAACACAAAAACGTTGTGTTTGTAAACCTCTACATGGTTGTCTCCACATGTGTTAAAACTAAATACAACCAGCTTGTATAGACTAGTTGCAGAAACTGAAAACGGTGTATAATTCCCTAAAAGTCTACAAGCCAAAGCGACATCTATTTTTACTTTTTGTACATTTATGTAACGCAGATTATATCCCGGATATTTGATTCTATACCGGTTATTCTTATAGTAAAATTTGAAGGATGATAAGAAGATTTAGAAAATGTTAAATTCTACTAGTGCATAGTTTTCATTTTCTAGTCTTCTTGGTTGAGACCGCTTGGTTTCAATGTTCTAAGGTGGCGTATCCAGTATAATTCCTTTTCCTTCCTGATTTCGGAACTCCAGCTGTGGTTGTTAGCAATAGCGATAAGTATTATATCACTGAAAGTGTGGCCAGGGGAGGAGAAGTGTTCTGCGACAGGGCTTCTGTACAGCTTTTTTGTCATCCAATCAGATCTATAAAGGTTTATCCTTTTGTGTAGCTTTTCAGTTTCTCCAACGTATTGAAGGCCACAGATCTTACATGTGATGAGATAAATCACATTCTCTGTTTAGCACGTTTTTTTTGGACCATGTATATTTAGTTCTTCTTTAGTCACTGTGCTAGTGAATGTCTTGGTCTCTATCATATATTGACAGGTTTTGCATCTTTTATAGCCACAGGGTCCAGATCGACTAGGTTGGTTTTGACTAGCGATTGGCGTTAGCTTTGCCCTATTTAGGGATATATATATATATATATATATATATATATATATATATATATATATATATATATATATAATGTGTACTAAAATCATTTAATAATAAAATTTTATTTTTAAGTACTTTTAAACCATATCTTACTGTTGAGTATGATATAGTTATATGTTCAAATGTACATTAAATCAAACAAAATTAACATTTGTTAATGTCTTTTGGAATCAAACCTTATACAGTATGTGGATATGTATTGACTGGATACAAGATGCTTATGGATTTTATGAATCAATTATCATAAGTAGGGTTGGTTATATAATATTTAATCTTTTTGAAAAAATGTAATTAAAAATTACAAAAAAATTACCCTATCAGGAGCAATAAACAAATAATTTATGTAAATTAATTATTTAATATGAAAATGTTTTAATATATTTTTTGTTGAAACATTTAGTTGTTTTATTTTATCACTTTAATATCCAATAGAACATTTTAAACATCATTTAACTATAAGAAATCTATAACATGTTTCATATCTAATTCATTTTATTTGCAGGTGAATATGATGGATTTCTACTTGGTGATTCTGGGTATCCTTGTTGGAAGTTCCTTATGATACCATACAATGCTCCTAACACCTCGACACATAGGAAGTACAATGATGCTTTGTGTAGAGCCAGAGTTGTTATAGAACAAATATATGGCATCCTAAAGAGGCATTTCCCATGTTTGCAAAATGGTATAAGAGTTTCTCCTGAAAAAGCTGCCTTATACACAATGTTCTGTGTTGTTCTTCATAACATAGGCATATACAAGGGGGACATCATTCTAGCTGAAGAATTAACTGCAGATAATGAAAGAATTTAAATATTTTTGAACCAGGGGGATGGAAATGTTTTGCGTGATTATATATGTATTCATATTTTTTATGAATGAAGAAAAATCAGTATAAATGTATGCACAGGGCAAATTGTACATTTTCATAAGTATACTATAAAGATGCACTGAAGACAATTTCTTTTGTTAAATTATTTAAATATAAAAGTATTTTAATATTTTTTTGGAATTTACTTACATTAAAGTATATTGTATTTTCCCAATTTATTGCAAAAAAATTAGTGGCTAATTAATACCAAGTAATGTAACCTTTTCTAAAGTTACTTTATTAAAATTAAACAAGACAGAATCAAGGATGTCTAATATAAAAACTTACTACTTACAGTTTGCAAACATGGGAAACTTAATAATATATTAATAATAGAAAATAATACACATATTTAGTATTTTATCCATTTTATATGGAGTTAAAACATAATAATAATAACTGTAATAAATGACCATAGCACAACATTGTATAATAACTAGTAAGCATAATGAGTTTATGTATATTGCAAAGTATAAAGTTCATTGCTTATAAGTAGATTAGAAACCAAAATAATAAACAATACATAATTGCAAGAAATATTGCTATGCTGTTTAAATTATGTTTCTTAGTTGATCAGTATACCATTTCTGTTTCGGCAATAGACTCTCAATTAAAAAATCAGAAACTATATATAAAAATTTGAACTAGTGTTTTGAAAATAATTAGTGTATAATATTAGCTGTGCAGATTGAAGGTGAGTAATGACCAAAAAATTATTATAATTCCTAAGTTCCTGAAAATTCAAGCAAATTCAATCATTCAGAAAATTTTGAAATTTCATTAATTTTAATGAAGTGAAAACATTTCAGAACTTTATAATTTCTGTTAGAAATGAATTATGATTTGATTTTGTTAATAACATCTTTGTGTCCAAAATAACAATTATTATGCACCTACATAAAGACATGGAAAACTTCATTTGATTATTTCTTGGTTAAAGAAACAAACTTGAGTTGATTGTTGATGGAGCATTTCCTTTTTTAACATAATAATTTCATTTTTAAGGCTTAAATCTGCACTAATTTTAGCCACATTTCATTTTCCTTTTGTAACTTATTCATTTCCAAATCAAGTTTTACAATATCTTTTTCATGTTTTATTGTCTCCAATTCAAGTTTTTTGTTCTCCAGTTTCAAATTCTCCTCTTCAGCATATTTATAAGTTGTTTTAATTCTTTTGTTCCCTTTACTTAAGAAATGTTGACTCTTGGAAGGTACTGAACAATGTATCTGGAAAGAATAAAATGTTTATGTAAATGAATGAATGCAGATGAATAGGTCAAAGATTATATATATATATATATATATATATATATATATGTGTGTGTGTGTGTGTGTGTGTGTGTGTGTAGAAAAATTATGGAGGAAAAAAATATATGAAATCAAATAAATAAAGTTGTAGACCTCTTTTCCATGGCATAAAGCAATGTTATTTTTGTACAAATACACATAGTTAAACCCTCATATCCCACACATTTTAATACAGATTGAACATCATCAGCCCCACAGTGCAATGTTATATATGGAATGCTCCAGTATGAATATATTCCTTTTCATATTAAGTTATATGGTGCATTATTGCATATGTTTTATTGTAACCTATGTAATATAATCTAATAATGATTTAACATTTACATACTCTGTGGTATTAAAGAAAGCTTAATGTGCAGAAACCTTAATTTGGAATGTATTGGCTTTGTAATATTTTGAAACATTAGCTTATATTGAAGGAAATCTAGTTAAAATTTTGAGTTTTCAATCATTGATTAAACAATAAACATATGTAATTATTACAAGTAAATAACAATTGATTACTTGGTCCTGGCATTGGTTCGCTGGTTCCTGCTTGTCAGAATACTTTTTTTTTTGTACCTCCTTTTCCGGATTTCAACTAAAATATAAGTAAAATTGAAATTAAAAGAAATATTCTCTGAAATAAACAAATATAATATGACAAATTGAAATTTTATTAGATAGCATAATTTATACATTAAATTTAAAATTGCTTAACGTGTTAATAATATGGAAATGGTCAAATAATATAATCAATTAAAACAATCTGCTGACAGAATGTGCTCATTTCATTAGAATATCACAATATGTTGATAATATGATAATTATTAATCTTATGTATGATATAATTCTCAACACTTGTAAGTTATAGTATTAACAATATATATGATGTATCATCTATTACTGATTTAATCACCAAATATCAATTATTTAATGAAATAAATTGTTATATTTTCTCAGATGTGGAGCAAATATGAGAATATATTAATGTAAATGTAGTGTCTTATAATAAGTATGAAACAATTACTATTTAACTTGATGTGCCGTGAACATATAGTTTACCCTCTGTATCAAGACAAGCATACAGACCACACATTTGTGGCCTTCCACCAAGTTGCTCCAAAATGAGCTGTTGGCTTAAAGGTGGATCAGTGGGTTTTGAACCTCCTCTAGTTTGTGGTTTTTTAAAACCATCTAGTTTTTCCTTTGCTAAAAAATTATTAAAAATATATATATTTTTAGAAATTAAGGAACATATAACCAATAACACCATATTTCACGATTGGAAAAAGTGAATGAATAAATTTACTAATTTTAAAAAGATTTACATAGCTACTGTAATACTGTTGTGAATTAATATTCCTTAATTTAGAAGCGATAAACAATTTAGAATTGATTTTAAATATGTTGGCCAATTTTTAATCTATGTTTTGGAAAGTGATTTGTATTAACTGCAGTTAATAAATTATTTTATTCTTGATTAATCATTATAACATGTATTTAAAAATACAAGCCCTAAGTTGTATAATAAAAATCCATTATTGAAATTGTATACAATGTTATAGTCAATAATATGTAATGTTTTTAAATATTTGTCTATGGTCCATTAAATTTGTTCCAGATTATTGGCTTTACTCTTAATTTTTTATGTTGTTCAATTACATGTACCTCTTTGTTTTATGTTGTCAAACTGCTTTTTGCACTGAAGTATGGTTCTTAGCTCTGAGGAAATGCTAAAAGAGTGAACATAATTGATTATGTTATTGACCTTAAGCATTATCTCGACTATTGAAAATACTTAGATATGTTTCACAAATTATGATTATATTATTTGATGCTGCATTAAATTCATAATCTCATTTATAATAAAGAGTAATAATCACAATCAATATTCTAAATTAAACAATTAAGACAATATTGCCTTATAGTAGAATAAAACCTATCTTGTATGAACACCCCTTTCTGATCTAGAATTATGTTCTCTCAAGACAGGATATGTCTCATTACAGGTCATATCACTACAATCAATAAATCTATGCATTGAGAAAATGTTTGTTCAAGATGAGTGGCATCACATAGCAGCACTGTCATGATCAATTTTAATGTAACTGAACTCACAAATCTTCAAAAAAATAACATTAAAATTAAATTGATATCTTATATTTTTATGTAATTTTCTGTGTAATGATTTCTGCATAGTATGATTAGCATATAACACTGCATGACAATGAGTTACTTGTTTAGCATTACTAGTTTTATGTCATGAAATTGTTGTACCTGTTGATGAGCGTGCCAAGTTAAAATACACCAAGTAATTACATTTATTTCTTAATGCAATACATATGTACTAACATGTAATCTTTGTTTTATAATCAATATTACATGTAGTTTTATTTGTAACATCTAGTTTTGTTTAAAAATGATGTTGAAATTGTACTTTCATGAATGGTTTTTCTCATTCCCACTGACAATAGCGGCTCCACCTCCCATCATAAGTGGTTACTAATATATTTGTTTAAAAAAAAAATATTATGACATTAGGACAATAATATACCATCATATAAATATTTTGCGGTATTATAGCAATATCAAAGTAATATCAATTTCATAATATATAAAATAAGTGGCATCTGTTTAACAATCATTCCTACAATTGTCTGAATTAAACAAGGAAATTAATGTTTGTCAAGTTAAAACAAAGAATACATGATAAACATATACAATATTATGAAAATCATTATCTTTATTAAATGGTTTCTGATCACTAACTATATTACCCGTGATAACATAGCACTCCATTGAAATCGTGGTCTGATTCTTGCATGATATCATTCAACATTACCAGATGACTTAATTGTTATAGTAATACCTAATTTAAGGAGACAATGAAAATGTGTAAGAACATTGGTTACAGGTATTTTTATGGAAGAATTTTTTACTAATGGATGCAATTTTAAAATAATGTTTTTACTATCATGCGATAAACTATTGACTAAGAACTAGTAACTTATGGTCATCTATTCTATTTAAGTTAAGTACATGATAGCTGGTGCTATACATGACAAAATACCGAAAAATATGAATGCGGCGATACCGTAGGATACAATCATGTAAATTTGAGGAAAGTTTAGTAATTTACTACGTAACTGATACCTATTTTTGAGTCTAACATATAATATCTTAATTTGGTCAAGCACATTTTGTTTCAACAAGTGATACATTATATTAAATTATGACAATGCTGGAGTAATCCTTACGCATTAATGGCCTCTGCAACTTCAATCCAGGCCCTTTCCTTGTCAGAGTGTGTAACTCCACCCATCCCACCACAACCTTTCAATTTACCAAATATAACCTTTTCTCTTTCTAAAACATTCTCAACAAGTAAAATTTTATTCTTTTCATTTCAATTCCCGGATCTTTTCATATTTTCTTTGTGCTCCATCAATGACTTGTACATATGAAAGAAACTCTAAAACCAGACGACAATAATACTTACAATTACCGGGGGTACTTAACAGTTACCGGGAGTTTGCACATGAATCCATGGAGAATATAATATACTCAACTTCCAAAGTAGAGTCTTCTGGTGTGGTTGCTTAAGATTGTAATAAATATTCTCAAATTTCGTCCTTAGTTAACCCTTTCATCAATAAGTAACTTTGTAGGCATAGAGTCCTCAACACTAAGTAACTTTGGAGTTGTAAAGCAAAATGACTTGTGGACTTTGAAACAACATAACTTTGCCAATGTTAAAGATATCTGGCTGGATTAGGTGTCAAAATCAAGGTTAAAAATCATATTTCTTGACTAATTCAATAAAATGTGCATATCTATTACAACTGTTAAAATGCAGGAGCAAACAGGTAACACAACAGGTAAAATACAAGTAATTATTTTATTACCTCTTAGAAAACATAGGAAGTTCTCAAAACTTGTTCAATTGATCCTAGATGTATTAGTGAATAATCACAGTAGCAGCAAAAGTCTTTCTTTCATGGTGTCCATAATATATAAAATTCTATAAAATGAACCAAAATGATCTCCAAAGTGAGATCTGTCCACACACCTATATCGCCTCTGCCATATTTGATCGTCGCATTAAAGTTCGTTAAACGGACAATTTTTCCAAAAACTTCAGCTGAATAGAATATTTGAAAATATTCCGAAGCTTTTCTGGAGCCATCTAACACTCGAGTGTGCCCAATTCTGTCAGAAAACTGAAACAAATCTCTTTGGTTTTCCGGCTTTGTCCAAACAAAACCACGTGGAGCGAACAATTCTTCTGGTTCAAAACCTTCAATGTTTTTTCATCGTAATCATTGTCATCCACAAGTGCATTCCATTGTCTCTCCATATGTCTTCTCTCATTTTCATCCAAATTTACCAGGTCAAAAATATTAAAATCCTCCGATAACTGTTCTCTTAAATATCTTCAAACACCGACATTTTGGATACAAATTTCAGCATTTGGAAAACATGTTAAAAGTTCCTACTTTGTTCGATATTTCTAGTTGTATACAAGCTAAACTCACAATATCATCCAAATATAACATCTATATTACAAGATGGAAGTTATTAGAGGTAATTTAGTCTGGTACTATAATGTTAAAGAAGAACTCTGCCCCAGACCGAAAAGTCAGTCCATAGTGTTTGTGGACTTACTTTCCCCATACATCTTTTCCGGTCCGCCGTGATGAAAGGGTTAAGGATCCTCAAGTGTTGATTTGAGGATGAATAGTAAAATGGTACCTGAGAGAAATCTCAGCTCAGCAAAAAACTCACGGATTTGAGGTTGAGAATTCCTCACTCTTAAGATGTTTAGTGAAACCGGGCCCTGTTTCTCAAGTCATACGTGTTTGTTGCATGTTCATTTACATCTGTGATTTCATCATGCATTGGCTGTTCTGCTGGAGAGCATTTCTTCATTTGCTTGCTCTTTGTTGGGGTTTGCAGGGAGGTTGGGGACTACTATTGTACTTTTTCAGTTGTTTTGCCCACTTATACTACAGTCAATTTTTTTGTTCTGAATATGATGTCATCATGTCATATTCACTAGTCAATCCATTTATTCTATGATGATCTTCATTAATTCCATTAAATAATAGCTTTTTGGCACTTGTAGAATATATTGAAATAGACTTAACAACCTAGGAATACATTCATCTTTATTTATATGCAAATGGCAGGCGATGAGCCAAAGTGTATGATCAAACACTCTCCGGTTACTCCATGAAATTCCTGCAGAGGCAGAATTGCTGTCATCACAAGGAACTCCATAATTCACCGCTTTAACTATACTACAACTTTCAATTCGAACAGTCACATTTTAGATGGAATTCTTCACAGATCTTACGATAATATTCCAATCTTCATTGGTGTCCCATGAGCTTGCACCAGATCCTGTGCCTTATGCCATTTAACCATATCAGTTCCTAACCCTCCATCCATCTCTGATTACTATTAAGAAAAACTACCAAATGATAAATAAAACCCAACTAATGCATTATATCCAAGCAAACCTAACATCTTTGTTTTGCTATGTCATTTCATGGTGTTTGTTCTTGTAAGCTTGTCACACATTTGTATGTACTATCTAATATTGTAAAGTGCTTAGAAGGTTCTAAAGGTTAGATGCTGTACAAGGTCCATATTATTATTATTATTTTTAAATTTTAAACTAAAACATCAAGGAACATACACATTTCATGATTATAAAAAATGACTTTATGAAGGTTATGATCTCTTTTCAAAATATAATTGAGATTTATGTGTGGTTTCTTTAGGGTTTTTTCTTTTGATTTTCTGATGAAAAGCAAGCACACAGATATGTAATAGACATTAACAAAACTTAGAATAACAAAAAGCATTCCTTTCCCCCATGAAACTAATTGACTTGTAGGCATTGGTGATGAACCTGACACTGAAACACTATTTATACAAATGAATAAAGAAAATTACCATTGATTGTGGCTGTGGGGAAAACACAGCATGAACAAAATTGTTTAAAATATCAATTTCTGTGATCCATAAATTGGAGAAATGGAATTAAAGATGTATGTGCATTATCAGACATTAACTCATTAACCCCTTGAGGTTTTTGTCGATTCGACTGAAATGCGAGTAGGACACCCACTTTGGAAGCTATTTCTGAATACATCTTAATACATCGACATTTTTTGGTTAACCTAATGCCTATTTGTGTTAGAAACATCAGTTTGCATTGGCTATTTCACCTGAACATGAGCAGAAGGGTAAAAGCTGGACCTTTTTTTACACCATTTTTATGTAAGACCACCCTTTATTCTAAAAACCCATCTTATCCTACTTTTTGCAAATGTTCACACCTGTTGGTATGCAGTTCAGACTGGTCTGTCTTAGATCTGAGGCCAAAAAGTCTAAAATCTTGACACAAATCAGATTTTGACATCTGGCGAATTTTGTCTGGAAAAAAACTCGGGTCCAAAAAGTGATATTTTTCCCTCTGTATTTTGTAGTGCAACTAGAACATCCATATTATTTGTTATCATTGTAAAGCTACATCTGCCTGCCTTTCTATAATACCACCAACTTTATTGTGTCAAACATGCCCTTGACGCTACAGAGCTTAGAAGTAGGCTCCTGTCTCATAAATGTGGCACCAGGGGCCACATTTATGATGAATTAATTACCTTTTTTCTATCTTGACATTTTTCATGACTTCAAACTATAAAATTTAACTTCTGTTAGAAATTCTTGGCATTGTTTTGTTTAGAGATTGTACTTCTATTAAAAAATATATTGATGGTAATACAAGATTGTGAAATTTATTGTAAGCTAGTATTGAAATGTTGAAACAAGACTGTTAGACACTAAAATTGACTTTGAAAACTGTAGATGAAAAGTCATCACATCTAAACTGTGCATGACAAGTTAGAATTTACTTATCTTTATGTAGAACAATAAATGTTTTAAAAAGAATCTGCAGAAAATTAATGTATCTTTACATAATAAAAAAGTGACTCATTTTTATAACTTTATTTTGTTGTCACTATCTTCTGCTAGTTATGTCATTACATGCACCTCTTTCATGTTCATATCATTTAGAGACCAGTTTACTTCCAATGTGTCTGTGGAGGAGAGTTTAGTCTTTAAATGATCAGGACCAAATAGGGCTATAATGGTGTGGTGAGGTTGTCTGTAATTGTTTTTAGTTCTCTGCATCATTTGTAAATATCTCAGAATCTTTTGAGTTCCACATCTCCCTCTAGGGTGTTATTGATGGATACTGATCTTTCATGCCTTGTCACTGAGAAGGGATCTGGATACCAGGAAGATCTTTGCCATGCATATGCGATGATCTGCATTTTCAAAAGCAGGGTTGCATAGCTTCTCTGGGTGCACTTGAAAATATCTCAAGTCATCCATGATCTTTCTAAATCTTGTTGGCATGGGTAGCTAAATCTGCTTTTCTCTCTGAGGTCTGATAGTTTCCTGATCCATGGAAGAGGAATTACTGGGAAGGTCTGAAGCCTCACCCCAGGAAAGAACAGCTGCCTGACATTCCAACCCCAGACTGAAGACATAAAGTTTGTAAAGATACTCATGGAACTCAAAATTGGAAGCAACTAACTGAATTTCACATAATCAGAGGTAAATCAGGATTTTGTTCAATCATTATCTTTTGTTGTCAAATATATTTACTGGCTCTATTTGTACTATGCTGCAAAGGAATGAAAACCATGCTGTCTTTTAGATTTACCTTGCAATAAAAATAATAATAATAATAATAATAATAATAATAATAATAATAATAATAATAATAATAATAATAATAATAATAAAAATAAAACCTGGCTGTTCTGTCCAAATTTCAGTGATGTCCTGAGTTCTGACCCACTTAACCCTTTCATCACGGCAAACCGCATATGCGGTCCAGGGGAAGTAGTCCGTCAACACTATGGACCGAGTTTTCGGTCTGGGGCAGTGTTCTTTGTTAACGTTATAGTACCCGACTAAATATCTTTCGGAATACCTCAAATAACTTCCATCTGGTAATGTAGATGTTATATTTGGATTATCTCGTGAGTTTAGCTTGTATACAACTAGAAAAAAACGAACAAAGTAGGAACTTTTAACGTGTTTTCCGAATGCTGAAATTTGTATCCAAAATGGCGGCGTTTGAAGGATTTTTTTTTTTTTAGAGGAGTTTTCGGAGGATTTAAATATTTTGACCTGATAAATTTGTTTGACAATGAGGGAAGACGTATGGAGAGACAATGGAATGCACTTGTGGGTGACAGTGATGACAATGAAGATGACTTTGAAGGTTTTTAATCAGAGGAATTGTACGCTCCACGTGGTTTTTTTTTTGGACGAAGCCCGAAAACCAAAGAGATTTGTTTCAGTTTTCTGACAGAGTTGGGCACATCCGAGAGTTATATGGCTCCAGGAAGCTTCGGATTATTTTCAAATATTCTATTCAGCTGAAGTTTTTGGAAAAATTGTCCGTTTAACGAACTTCAATGCGACGATCAAACGTGGCAGAGGCGATATAGGTCACTTAGGTGTGTGGACAGATCTCACCTTGGAGATCATTTTGGTTAATTTTATAGAATTTTATATATTATGGACACCATGAAAGAAAGACTTGTGTTGCTACTATGATTATTCACTAGTACATCTAGGGTCAATTGAACAAGTTTTGAGAACATTCTAAGTTTTCTAAGAGGTAATAAAATAATTGTATTTTACCTGTTGTTACCTGTTTGTACCTGCATTTTAACAGTTGTAATAGATATGCACATTTTATTGAATTAGTCATAAAATTTGATTTTTAACCTTGATTTTGACACCTAATCCAGCCAGATATCTTTAACATTGGCAAAGTTATGTTGTTTCAAAGTCCACAAGTCATTTTGCTTTACAACTCCAAAGTTACTTAGTGTTGAGGACTCTATGCCTACAAATCACTTAGTGATGAAAGGGTTAAATGAAGTTTTGATTTCTTATGAACTCTTCCTATCTAGCTTTGAAATAAATCAAGCTCTATTTAAATGACTGATACTATTTCACAAATTAAACATGGGAAAAGTTTTAATGGAACATCAGGATCTCATATCACATATGCAAAGAAACTTTACCTCAATTTTGATGTCATCAATCTCTTACATTCTATCATTCTTTTTCCTGATCCACCAACAAAGACTTTTTCTAACAAGGCTGCTTATTTTAGAAAACCATTGGAATGTTTTCCTTTTCATGATTATCGAAAGGTTAAAGTGAATGATTTCACAGTTGATATAAACCATATGCACTAATTGGTTTTACCTGATGATAAATGATGGCATTTTCTTTGCACAGCTATTGTCTATACCATATGATCATATATATTTTTCATGTCAACATTATTTAACCACAATTTTTTAAAATGGCCTGTTTGATTATTGTCCATTTGTTTGTATTCTTGTGGGGTTTTTTTATTAACTTATTTATTTGTTTGAGGAATCTATAGCAAAGAATGGCAGATGAAAAAAAAATGAAGTTGAAGGAAAATGATCTTTAAAAAAAAATAAGGAAAAAAATTCTCTGTCAGTGAATTTATACATTAATAGTTATATTTGTACATGCATGTTGCATAAGTAGTTTTAATACCTTATTATTGAGGTCTACATGTATGATTAGTTGATTGATTCAGAACCCAATAATTATCTTCTGAAAAAAATAATTATTATTACAATATGTAGCAATTGGAGATGTAGCTGTAGTAAGCCAATGAATACCTTGAATATGTAGACCTTTGTAAAATGAAAGACCTCTAATGAAGGGACAGAAGAAAACTAAATTTAATTCAAAACCTGCATCAACAAATGAACAGATATAAATAAATATATATGACTTCCTCCCAGTTAAATATGGTCACATTGACCTGTTTTTTTTCCTGGTCTATCTCTATTTCACAGGGTTCATTTTTCAAAGCCACAAGCACAACAGACAGTCTTGCCCTTGACATATTACCATTTTCTGCTGCCTGCTGTGTGATTACATTATAAAACATTCCAAATATGGAAATGCTCTGAACAAATTGCATAAACCCACATTTAAGGTTCATCATAATTTTCTCATCGCTAGATGAGATTGTGACACAAAAATAGACTGCCTGATTCAAGTTGCTTTCAGTGGCCTAGCTCTTCCATCTTTCTAATACTGGCCCTAAAAGAAAAGTGAAGAAGAGAATTGAATTTTACATTAATATGGAGAACAGGTTGGTCTTAATGAACATACATTTTATAAGGTGACACTTAATATCAGATTTTATAAAATAAATACATATTCAAGACATAAACATCTAAGATTTAAAACATCTTAAATAATTGAACTGAGCCTAAGCAAACAAAATATTTTTTTAAAAAAAGGTCAAGGAAGAAAAACACCTACCTTTCATTGATGTCAGTTATCATTCTAAGTTCAATTCATGCCATTGTTATTTGGGAAAAACTTAATTTTATTAGTATCATCATTATTATTATTATTGGTAGGAGTAGTAGTGTTATCAATATTAGTAGCAATATTCTTGTATTTGTTATATTGTATTATTATTAAACTTATTATCAGTCAGCAATACAGATGGCTTTATGTAATAGTTGAGTGATAGCCGCCATGCTAGACAGAAAGACCAATTGTGCTTTACCATGATCCAACTTGTATGACAAGACAATATTAATAAAACCATAACATTTGACAACATTTAAGAAAATTTGGTGGATTTTAGTACACAAGCAGAAATTGGATTAGACTTCAATTATACAATTTTTTTACTTTAATTCAGATGAAAAAAAATAAATATAAATTTGTTTCCTTTGGTCATTATTTAGGTTAATTATACAACTGAACAACAAAGGATAGGTGAACCAATCTTCTGCACACAGAGCCAAAATGCACTCTAGATTTATCTGGAAACATGGAAGTTATACATCACTAATCCAATTGGTGCCCCACGGCAACAGACAGGAACAATCACATTTTCATAACTTCTTAGCTTCAAGCAAGTTCCCACACCATCCCAGTGTTAGCAACCCATAGCTAGTCCAAACGCATTGGTGGAAAACAAACCCCTCATCCAATTACTAGTGAAGGATGAGGGGCATTCTTGGAGTAAAGCCTTCAACCTCTCATGTATACATACATAGCATCTTTAAAGAACAACAACAAAACATCTGCTAAAAACCGTGAACAGGGAAGGTACCACATGTTAGCCGATAAACCATAATCAAATGAAAAATATTATTTATATGGTATTAACAACTGCCTCAACCAAAAAACCCTTGCTATTAGCCTGGATATCCCTTGGATAAAATTTATGAAAAGTTTTTCTGATGACCAATCTGCCATTTTCAATATATCATGTAAGGAACAGACATGTCTGAAAGCAGCTGATGCTGCAGCAGTTTTGTAAAATTGAGCTTTAAATTTAGATGTATCAATTTCTGATTGTTTTAAAACTATTTTTAACCATATTGTAATAGTACTAGATGTCACGCTCTGTAGGAACAATAAGATACTAGAACATGAGTAGATTTTCGAATATTGTTAGTCCTGTCAAGATAATGCAATATAGAATGCATGGCATTAAGCTTTTCATTCTTATAATGTAGTAGTTACAACTGAAAATTCTTACCTTGTCTTGAAGTTTTCAACAAATCTGTAAAACTAAATACTATTTTATCTGCCATACAAGTCATGTTATGTAAATTCAAAGATTTTATAATTTGTGCTCTCGGAGCTGTGGACAAAGTAATAAGAGCAACCAGCTTCATTGTTAATAATCTTAAAGATACAGTTACCGAAGGAAAAAGATTACACATGTATTTTAAGACTAGATTTACATCCCAAGTGTAAACATACATGTATCTTGGTTTTGGTGGACCTCTGTTAAACAATCCCTTCAAGTATATATTAATCAATTGAGGGAATAGGTACCACTCATTATCAAACATCCTCAGAATAGTAAGTAACACTGCCTTGTGAGTATTTATGACATTGTAAGACTTACCTTCAATTACCCCACTACCATCTCACCTCAGTCTGTGTGGGTTCGAGTCTAAGAGTTGGCGAATGTGGATATGTCAGAAAGCTTGCCAGTAGCTTCTCTTTGGTCAGTGGTTCTTTCTGCAGATTTCCTGGTTTCTTCCTCACCATTAATACTGGCCGCCATGTATAGCCTATCATATGCTAAAAATGCCATTATGCCCAACAACAACCTTCAGTTACCAAAGAATCTAAATATGAAGTAACTGTTGCCTCAGAGACACAAAATGGATTAATTGTCCTGATCTCAAACCAAAGACACCATTTTTTTTTCCATGCCAAATTATATTCTTTAGAAGTTCTTGGTCTCCATGAGTCGAGAATGTTGTAGGCCCTTGGTTTTGGAAATGATTCATGATACAATCACTGTGGTCTTCCCTGGAGAATAAGTTTGACCTCAGTGTATTTTTGTGTCTTGGAAGTTTAATTGGAAGAGAAATTAAACAAGAAAGGAGTAAAGGAAACCAGGATTGTGATGCCCAGTGTGAAACAAATATGAGTGCTCTACTAACATTATTAGCAATAATTTTATTCAATATTTTCCCAACAAGATTAATACGAGACAAAATATATGGCATTAAATTATACCAGGAGAAAGAAAATGCATCGATTTTAAAAGCACCTGGTTCTGGAAACCATCAAACTTCTTTAACTGACAGTTTAATTGAGATTCAAAAATTTCTCTCTTTAGCATCCATTCAGTGGAGTAAGAAACATTCCTGGACAGATACAGTCAAACCCACTTATCTCGACCTAGGTGTTTTTGACAACCCGCATATGTGCATATGTCGATCATTTTGGTCTGGTTCTGGAAAAATCCTTCTTTATTATGCTATTTTTTGCCTGCTTATCTCAACCTCTGTTAATCCTTTACCTAATGTAAGCACATTTTGGCAACGCTGTAAACAACAGCTATTTTGAGCGGGTTTTCGTAGTGCCACCTTCGGAGAAAAACCCCTGTTAGATACTACATTCATTGGTGAGAATGACCATTACATCAGATCATGTGGTCACTGTTGATGCTCTGGTTGCAATCTGCTATTTAAAGTATGTCTTAACTGGGTCGTATTCTCCATTCGACAAAATGGCGGTCTCTGATATCGTTCAGTACTTGAACCAACAAAATCACATCTATGAAAGCTTCAATAACTTGGGGAAAGGTTTTGAGACTGAGGTAGAAAGCCTTTAGTTATTATAAAGTAACAAATTACACCGACTTTGTGATGTAGACGCAGACAAAGAACTTGTAAATTTTGAGTATGAAATTTGCTGCTGCCATTAATCACGCGGCTTCACTGATATGATATGAATGAGTTCTATCAAGATTTTAAAGTACATACAAAATTCTTTTGTTAAAAATAATTATACAGCTATAATGACCTTATTTTACTCTTAAATCTTTCCATACATATGTGTACCAAAAAAGTAAAATGGTTAAAATTGCTGTTAAACGTAACATACACTTCACTGCTTAACAGGCCTATGTGTAGCGGACTGCACTGTGTAACTTTGCTACATGCGTATCAAAGAGCTAAGAAGCCATACACTCTATGAGGGAAAGGGTAAAGTCAATAATCCAGTTATGTTGGGCATACATTTCGGTCTGAAGTGACATGTGAACCTGCTTAATTCAATGAAATGCAACTTTTTAATGCCAATCTCGCAGAAATTATACAAGAAATGGTCAGCAAAAGATATTGTTTTTAACGCACAATTTTGGTAAGTTACAGCAGTAGTCACATTTGTTTAGCATTCTTTCTATTTTTGGTTTCTAAGAGTGTCTTAATCGATTACATTATTAAGAATATATCAATTTCACTACATAAAATATTGAAGGTTTTACAAAGACAAGAGTGTGCACAAATTATATGTAACTTTATTTTACGAAAACGCAAAATCAAGGACTTCAGCTATATGTCAGCTATATATTTCCCTTTTGCTTCTTAAGGTACATTTCAGATATGAATTATGTTCAAAAATACATGTATAAAAGAAACAACGATCAAGGAGATACAAGTAATCATTAAGTTTAGCAGGTGCAGGGGGAAATTCTTTGAAAGAATATGGAAAAGTAATGTTCAGAATTGAAATAGGTTCTCAAGTTGGAAAAAGAAATATTTTGCAGAAATTAAACACGACGGATTATTATGAATTGACATCCTACAACTTGAAGATTGTGGACCTGCAGATATACTCCTCAGCATAGGATTATTAAGATTACATAGAGTAGAAATACCAGGCATACATGACAGCCTTGAAGACAACGTTCGAAAAATTAGAGCTGCAGACCATTATTTGATACCAGGAAATTGTGAAGAAATTATTGACCTCTATGTAGAACACCATGAATCAGAAGTCTACAGTTAACCAAATGAAATGATTATTGAGCCTAACATGAATTTTAACGAGCGTATCCACTTATTATGGCAGCAACAGTAGTTCATATCAACAATGGAGTCACACAGAAGATACAACTCCTTAATCCATTTTCCAGAGAGGTTTCACTTAAACAAGATGTAGTTATTGGGACAGCAGAAACATTTCAAAGTATGGAACTCCTAGTGGACTCGGAGTGCCAATAACATGTTGGAAATTGTAGTGTAATCAGAAGGGTTATAATCCCAAAAATGCTTATAAAATATCAGAACAATACTTTTTCAAAAGATGAAAACAGACTTAGAGGACAGATAACACTTGGTGAGCATGTCAATGATGCTGGGAATGTGACACCTATTTGGGAATGTGCCAACTTGTAGCCGCTGATTGTCATACCGCTCAACCCTGTTTTTACACAACTTAATTATTATTTGATAGAAACCAAATTTTGTATGAATTTTTATATTAACCCTTTCATCACTAAGTAACTTTGTAGGCATGGAGTCCTCAACACTAAGTAACTTTGGAGATATAAAGCAAAATGACTTGTGGACATATATAGTACATATCCAAGCCGTTTTTCGTTTTTTCGCACTTAGAGTTCAGAAATGTAAAAACAATAGGGTACCAGACTGCGACTAATGAATCACGTGACAATCACTGCCTTTAAAAATATATGGCATCTTGTTTAAATGCAGAAAAAATTGTTTTATCAGTCTTGTAGTTGCAACATTGATGATTATAACTGGACATAAGGTCAAGATCACACGGTCAGCATTGGCTAAAAATAGAAACATGGTACTAGACAAAGACCGAAAAATCATGTGACAACACAACTTGACGCATCCTTACAAAGAAAGCATTTCGTCCGCTCAACAAATGTGTCGGCTGCATAATTAAATTGCATACAGTTAGCAACATCGGAATAACTCATGACCAAACATTAACATGTCATCACGTAAACGGAGATGATTATTTCAGAAAATAGTCTATGATATAGGGTGAGGTGGACTGGTCAAACAAATTTAGGTAGAAAAGACTTGAATAAAAAAAATTTATTTGAAAAGATTCGAATAAATAACATCATAGCCGATAAGTTATTTAGCAGCAGTGGGAAAATGGAGCAAATTGAAAGAGAATTGTGCATGTACCAAGATTTAAATGATGTTTTAAAATGCAATGTGCATGACAACACCCGCTCGCATATCACGCTTATGCCAAGAATAAGAATGATTAATGCATATTCGGTTGAAATAAGTCAACTATTAAAGCACAATATTTAATGTTGCTTTTAAACGAAGATATTAAATGCTTTGAAAAATGAAGTTTTCTTACTATGAACATATACTTCTCAAAAAAAATTTAGTCCCTCTCTGGAAAGGCCACCCGCCTTATAAGGCCACTTTCCCGGTGCAGAAGGGGGTGGCCATATAAGAGGGGGACTATTGTACATTCAGATCAAGGTAGAAATTTTGAAAGTGACATTTTGTCAGAGTTATACAGAATGCTGGAAATTAAGAAAATAAGAACCATGGCCAGTAACCCGAAATGCAATAGGCAGGCAGAGAGATGTAATAGAATGATGATTAAGGCATATTTGAAAGGTGAAGAAAATGGATGGAATTTAAATTTTGGGTCTCTTACTGCTGCTTATTATGCCACACCATGATTATCTCCAAATCTTCTAATGTTAGGTTGAGAAGTTCATCTTCCATCCATGATGACAAGTAACATCCTAGGGGAATATGTTGACAGATTATGGGATCCAATCCATGATGCATGCAGTGTGGCATAAAAACATCTTGGTAAATCAGGGAAAAAGCACAAGGACAACAATGAACAGGGGCTACACCAATATCAGCTACACCAATATCAGTATAAGGAAGGAGACATATCTCCTTGAGCAGAGCAAGCCAGGAACATGTCCAAAGCTACAACTGACATTTGAGGGTCTTTTTGTCGTGGTTAAAAAGTTAAATGATTTGAATTATATACTCCAGAAGAATCAATATGGAACGAAGAAAATGGTCAACCACAACAAGATGAAACCTTACCTAGGTGATAATCCTCCAAGATGGGCAAAGATGATAAGTAAACAATATCACAAAATTGAAGCAAAATTTAAAAAATAAAATACATAACTAGTTCATGTTACTGAGCAAGGTTTATATCTTTCTTTCAATTGGTTTGACTTAACATTAATAATTGTATACCTCCCCTACGTCAAGATAAATTATTTATTTTTTGTTTCTGATTGGATCATTTATTGACCAGAGAGCCTACACAGACCAGTTTCTATTTCAGATGTTATTGTTGGGCTTAACGCCATTTTTCAGCACAATATAGGCTATTCATGGCGGCCAGTATTAATGGTGGAGGAAGAAACCGGGAAATCACCAGAAAGAACCACCGACCCACGAGAAGAAAACCTGCTCAAAATAGCTGTTGTTTACAGAGTTGCCAAAAGGTGCTTATAGTGACATCTGGTAAATTACCTGGGCAGAGGGCAAAAAGGTGCTTATATTAGGTAAAAGGTTAAGTCAACAAAGATAATTTCTGACCTCAAGGGGTCAGTCTAAGGATGTATTTTGGTATAATGTGAGGGAAGATTTTGGTTGCTTGTTTATATTTTTATAAGGTGAGATAGTCTGGAAAGATGTTACAACCCAAACAGTGTGGGAAGGAAAAAGTTTAGAACAAAGGACAGATGTCTTGAATTTATGGAATAAAGATGTAGAGCAGAAGATGTACTCATACAATGGAACAGAAAGTACAGTTCAAATGGTCCTATGGGACAGAATCAGTCAATAAGTTATGCATTGATGCAAGGCAGAGTTCATCAATATATTTGGACTCGTAAATGATGATTTTGGATTCTATCCTAAACAGAATTGGCTAATCTTATAATATCACTGTATTTTTTAAATTCCTTAATTAGTTAATTCATAAAGAAAGAAGTGCATCTTTTGAACTGTAACTTTCTTATTATTTACTTGTGGAAATTTTTATTTGCAATTTTTTAAAATTTTGTCTTTATTTGGAACAGGGGATTGACTTTTTTGCTCTATATATTAGCTCAGATTACATATTTATTCCATCCATAAATTCATTCTTTGTAGTAGCTTTTTTCAATACCAGGCATATTTCATCGTTGGAGGTTACACGTAACCAAAACCCATCACAAATAAGTTGAGGAGGGGTTTACCACAGATTTCAATGGGCATTTCTTTGATGAATACTTAAGTACATATATTCAGCCATGTTTATGAAACAATTTAAGTTTCATAAGCATGTTGGTAGATCGCTCCATTAAATTTTGTAACTCTGAACTATTGATTACCCCAAATGAGATGAAAAAAATTATCTTTTTCTGCAATACCTCTTATCATAAGACAAATTACAGTATTTCATCTCTAAAATTGTAACCAAATTGGACTATTGTTAGCTATATTGTTTATTTGCAATTATTTGTCTCCATTTGAACATTTAAGCCTAAGATCATATATTGCCACAGGTTCACATTTTCTAATATGATTAACTTAATAGAAAATGAACAAACCTGGTGAGGAAATGTGCTCTTTGATCAATTCAGTATACTTTAATGTATGTAACTTTGTGGAAAAGCAAAGACTTGTACAAAATTTATATTTTGAGCTAAGAATAAGCAAATCTCAAACAAGAGCACATATGGTTTATGGGATGGGTTTATAATTATTTTGGATTATGGGATGCAAAAGGTTAGAGGCATGAGGTCAAATCAAATGCCAATGAAACACAGACATGTTATCAAAATCCAAAAGTATTTTAAACAAACTATATAGCTGGTATCAGAAGAATGAGGTCTATATTAGTGAACACTTGTTTTTTTATAGCATGTGCCTATCTCCAACTTTACAGAAACCAGTTATGGTACAATGTGCCTTTATACCACCTAACAGGAGTGTGTGCATGTGTGTGTGAGTACACACACACACACACACACACACACACACACACACACACACACATACATATACATATATATATATATATATATATATATATATATATATATATATATATATATCCAGACACACATTTTTTTTTAAAAAGAAAAATGGGAGAAATGAAAATTGACAGAGATAATGTGACAACTTTTCTGTAAAAAATCAGGAGATATTACTAAATCAGGTGGTATGCATGCAACAACCCCACAAGTCAGGAGCTTTTTTTCCCCCCTCCCAGCACAAAAGTTGACAGGTATGTGAATATTATAATGTTTGATTTTAAAAAATAATGATGTGATATATCATTATTCTTGAGGCTTGAAGACTTGCACACGCTTTAATTTTGGAAGTTGGCTGCAGGGATGAACATCTTAAAACTTTTTCTGTGCTTTATACTTGTAAAACTAATTCCCTTTTCATAACTGTTGTTTTTTGCTTAACGCCATTTTTCAGCACACGATAGGCTATTCATGGTGGCCAGTATTAATGGTGGAGGAAGACACCGGGAAATCACCAGAAAGAACCACGACCCACGAGAAGCTACTGGCAAGCTTTCTCACATATCCACATTCCCCGAATCTTAGACTCGAACACACCAAGACAGAGGTGAGATGGCAGTGATCCGTAACGGACAACGCTTTAGACCACTCGGGGGCCCCCTTTTCATAACTACTGTGCTCACAGTTGCAAAACATACAATTTTCTGTACATTAATGTTTGTTTTATGGAAAACTTTTGCACAAGTCAAGGCCTCAGAATAATAGACTTAATGTTTTTAACAGCTGCATCTGATCAGACTAAAGAACACACTTAATCCACTGTACATTCTGCCATTACAATGATTTTAGTGGAAACAGTAACTTGTGATCAGAAGGTAAATACCCCCAAAGCACTCAATCATGAGTGATTAAATGGTTCATCTTTTTAGCAGCCACCAAACAAAACTAGAATAATGAGAACTACAAGTGTATGAAGTGACCTCAATGACTGGTGGCTATTTGATACAGAATCATATATTCAAACAATCATTTAATCCCTTGCTTTTAGTCACATTATTATACCTGCTTAGGGCAGAATTTATTACTTATTTATTACACATTATTATACCTGCTTAGGGCAGAATTTATTACTTATTTATTACACATTATTATACCTGCTTAGGGCAGAATTTATTACTTATTTATTACACATTATTATACCTGCTCTTAAGATTAAATACAACAAATTATAATCTTATTGTAGCAAATTTGAAATACTATATGAATATTAAATTAATTAAACAACTCTTGAAATCTACAATTGTTTTAAAACTCAAGAGGTGAGGCTCTCACACCAATATTTGCTATATTTTGTGTGTTGCAGAGGTGGCATAAGAAATCAGAAATATCACAGCCTTGGGCCAGACAGAAGATCAGACCTTGCCTGAGGATTTGATTTATTGCAATGCCACCATTTTGCAAGATTTGCAAGTGTTAACCTATCCTCTATGGAGAAACTGATTTAATTGTGAGTCACAATTTTATGTTTATATAAGGTATTGTCTGAAACTGTTACTTGTGTCCTACATATTGATAAGAAATTTTTTTTTCTGTAATTCCTTCAAGTTCTTGTCTTTATAACTAATAGCAATTTTTCATATTTTCCTCTTACATGAATTAATTGATACTGGATTAACAAGACTATCTATGCATCTATTTTAATAGCAAAACAGCGAGGTATTACCCATAAACACGGCTTGTAGGGTCAACATTAGAAAACCTGAATTATTAGATTGCCATACATTTATACTTGATATATTTATCATGAGCTTTTACCTTTTAGCCCAGGCTGATGCTATGAGGAATGGCATGGGGTGCCAAGGAAAGATAGCTAAATGGACCAAGAAAATGAAAAAGGTTTGTGAATATTCATGAGAGTAAATTTGAATTTGTTGCCAGTCTGTATTATAGATAACAAAAATTAAATATTGCTCTAGTTCTGAGGGTAGTGTTGATGAGATTTTTTAACCCTTTCATCACGGCAAACCGCATATGCGGTCCAGGGGAAGTAGCCTGTCAACACTATGGACCGAGTTTTCGGTCTGGGGCAGTGTTCTTTGTTAACGTTATAATACCCGACTAAATATCTTTCGGAATACCTCAAATAACTTCCATCTGGTAATGTAGATGTTATATTTGGATTATCTCGTGAGTTTAGCTTGTATACAACTAGAAATAACGAACAAAGTAGGAACTTTTAACGTGTTTTCCGAATGCTGAAATTGTATCCAAAATGGCGGCGTTTGAAGGATTTTTTTTTTTTTAGAGGCGAGTTTTCGGAGGATTTAAATAATTTTGACCTGATAAATTTGTTTGACAATGAGGGAAGACGTATGGAGAGACAATAGAATGCACTTGTGGGTGACAGTGATGACAATGAAAATGACTTTGAAGGTTTTGAACCAGACGAATTGTACGCTCCACGTGGGTTTTTTTTTGGACGAAGCCCGAAAACCAAAGAGTTTTGTTTCAGTTTTCTGACAGAGTTGGGCACACCCGAGAGTTATATGGCTCTAGAAAGCTTCGGATTATTTTCAAATATTCTATTCAGATGAAGTTTTTGGAAAAATTGTCCGTTTAACGAACTTCAATGCGACAATCAAACGTGGCAGAGGCGATATAGGTCACTTAGGTGTGTGGACAGATCTCACCTTGGAGATCATTTTGGTTAATTTTATAGAATTTTATATATTATGGACACCATGAAAGAAAGACTTGTGTTGCTACTATGATTATTCACTAGTACATCTAGGGTCAATTGAACAAGTTTTGAGAACATTCTAAGTTTTCTAAGAGGTAATAAAATAATTGTATTTTACCTGTTGTTACCTGTTTGTACCTGCATTTTAACAGTTGTAATATGTTTGCACATTTTATTGAATTAGTCATAAAATTTGATTTTTAACCTTGATTTTGACACCTAATCCAGCCAGATATCTTTAACATTGGCAAAGTTATGTTGTTTCAAAGTCCACAAGTCATTTTGCTTTACAACTCCAAAGTTACTTAGTGTTGAGGACTCTATGCCTACAAATCACTTAGTGATGAAAGGGTTAAAATTGGATTTCTTTTATTTTTTTATTTATCTTTTCTCTTTTCAAGTCATTTACAGTAATCTGACCAGTTCTTCTTGACCTGACCTTAAGAAAATTCTTTGCAAATGTTCTTCACTGATGGACACCTCCTGTTAAGTGGGGTGAAGAATAAAGATGGTTGAACCTTCCTTCTGTAATCTGTCATGTTCCATGATCCCAGAGTTACCTAGTCATTAGAGTTGAAACAATCAGGAACATCTGATAAAGTAAACTTGGCATTTGGACAAGAAACCAAAAACAGGTGAAGCAAATTTCATCAATTTTCTGTGGAATTAATCCTTCTTTCTGTATTAAATAAGGTACTAATTAATGATTACCAGGTCTGGTGGGTTTTTTTGTTAGACTAAAATAAGATCTAGTCTAATATAATATCCTGTAGATGGTGTGGCATATTAATATAGTACTAATTAACATAACATCAGATGAAGGAATGTAATTGCCAGAAATTTTGCTGTTCATTTTCTCATATAACTGTTGTTCATATACTGCTGTAAAATTCTTTATACTTGCCTAAATTCCCTTCTTCCTTCTTTTTTTATGTCACTAGAGAATTTATATTAACATCTAAAATGTTACCTCAGAAACAGCTAAATTCCTTTCAAAAGGATTTTCTGTATCAATGGAGAAAATATCCAATGAAGGTAAATTATACCAAAGCCAAAACAATCTCCAAGGGAGAAATCTAACCTAGAGTAGATTTTTTGTTGTTTTAAGTTGCCTCCCTTAATTTAGTAAAGTTGACATGAAAGAATAGCTTTGTACCCCAAGTTTATTTGTCTGAAGTGGCTTTCACTTAATGATGCTAACAATGTTGGTGGTGTTGGTGTAAATAAAACCAGAATTCTCAAATCTTCAATTAATGTAAAATATGAAAAATTTTGTTAATGACCTGAAAATCTAAAAAGTTACATTGCTCATAAGGTAGTTTGCTAATCATAGTAACAAAGTCCAAAAAGTTGAAAATGTGTTAATCGTGACATTTATTGTGAAGTCATGCAGATGGAATTTACACATAAATACAAATACCCCAATCGAATTAAATTTGCCTACCTCAGTTAATTCAGGCACAATAAAGTTAATAAGGTTTTTGTCAAATGATTCAAATCCAAAGGAATGGATTAAAATCAAACCATTGATCATTGCTAGAACAGTTATTATTGAAATTACCTGAAAATCAAACAGTCCAGCAACATAACGATACAAATATCTATCAAAATTTGATTTACCTTTGTTGATTTGTTTGTTTCATCTAACAGGCAAGCTTCATGGGATGGATGGACAGATAGAATATAGATGTAAAAATACACACCACAAGATCAAGCATAAAGATAGGCTTTTGCACAGTAAAAAAAAATATATATATATATGGCCATCCCTGCATGCTTTATATTACTTTTAAGTTCATTACTCGAGTTAGGTGGCAAATGCAATAAACATGCAAGAAAGCATTCAACATAAATCATTAAACTTTAAATCTCTTCATGTAGGTATGACCACTGTTCTTCACCTGCCATTTTAATGAGCATGATCCATAAACTCTTTTTGTTTAGGATCTGAAATGCTTTTATGAATTTTTGAAAAGTTTGGGTTCTCTACAAACCAATAATTCTCCAAAATTTGCAGTTCTCTTATAGTTTTTGAAGCAGTAAACAAGATTATCAGGATTTAACAAGATCATATAATTTCACAATTAAACAAGACTTATCCAAGTTGCAGTTTGATTGGAATTTGGAACCTGTAAAGTGCCTGATGAATCACAGAGATGGAATTGGCCATGTGATGAGTCAGTCTCTGGATCATGATTAGCTTGCATGCCTCACAGAACAATCTTTACTTGACCCTAGATTCTTGACAATAGTATGCAAAGACAAATTATCCGCATCAGTGCTTTATCTAGCTCTAATGCTGTGAGCCCCAAAACTGGATGCATTATTTCCTTCTGCCTTCATAGCTGTCTTTATCCATGTAGCCATAGTACTTTTAAAGACAGCTCTACATGGAGGTTGTGTAGTTATCAAAAACTTTTTATCATTTCCCAGAGGTAACTGTACCAAGTCTCCTATCATGAAATGCTGTAAAAGTCATTTGTGATACATGATGACAAAGTTAACTTTGCTTCAGAAAGTCCCCAAATCATACAACTCTATCAGAAAAAATAGTAATATTATCCACATTTATGACATACAAAGTTTTGGCCACAAAGTAAGGTGAACAGGATCTCTAATTTCTGAGTCACTCATTTCAAAGAAATATTCCCCAAGGGAAATAATGTTTCCAGATGCTGAAGCACTGTGTTCATATTGCAGGTTATGCCATGACTCACCAAACTTGGCCTACATAGTAAAACTCCTCTCAAAAATCTTTTTATAAACAAAAGACATTATTACCTTGGGCTACATTACTACTCAATTTAACTAAACTAGATATGGCAGATCTGGAAGTGGTTTTTTTAGCTGTAAACTAAATCTTAATCAAAAAGCTTTTTACAAAATCCAGGATAGAATGTACCAGTGGATCAAGGGGAACAACATTTCCGAACTGAAAAGTGCAACCATTTCTGGAGATGTGTCCAGTATTGTTTCCTTGTAGATTCTCTCCATGAATTGAGTATGACACTGGCAGCTTGTTCTGATATGCCTTTATAGAACAAGGCTTTCCTGATAAGTGAAACACAGCTATCTGGGTTTTCACCACTGAATATTCCTTGAGTAGATCCTAAAGTCAACAGTCTGCAAATCGGTGCAATGATTGCTAAGCAATTATTCGTAGCAGGCATGGAAACCAGGGCTGCACTGTCCACAATGGTGCTGCAAGAACCATTTCTGCTCTGTCATCCACTATCTTCTAAAAGAGCATGTCCCACCAGGCTGAAAGGGATGGGTGGGAACATATAAAATATTAGGCCAGACCATGTCAGAGAAAGCATCAATTGCCCATGCATGTGGATCTAGTATTTGTATTTGTAGATCTGATGATTCAGTTTAGAAGCAAACATATCAGTATGAAAATGTCCAAATATTGCATGAATTTTGTTCAAGATTGCTTCCTTCAACATTCACTCTGAATCATCAATGAAATTCCAAGATAGGTGATCTGCATCCACTTTACTCTTCCCAGGAAGATGGCAAGCACTCAACCAAATATGTCTTCTTCTGATCTAGTACTCTCTTGCTATCTCCCATTTTGTTAATGTAGGCAACAGCTACAGTATTATCCATAAAGATTTTAATGTATATGTTATATTTGTGTCCACAAAGAGACTTTAATGTCACAAAACAGGTCTTTATGTGGCTCATTTTCTCCATACTACTCCAGCAACCACCAGTTTTCAGTTTTAACATTATCCGTCTCATCCTTATCCCGTCAGAGAACTCCCACTTTTGATAACAATATCTGTATTACCTCTGTAAAATGGCTTAAAGCTGATTGTAATATTTTGGAGTCACCATTTAATTGTATCTTTGGCATTACCAGGAAGAGATGCTTCATAATTACCTTTATGCATTTTCCTCAATCTGTCCTCCCTTTCCTTTATAGTAGAGAGGGACATATTCTAAACCTGGCTCACTAGCAACAATTGTCCCTATTAATTGTGCTAATTCATAAATAGTCATGTTTCTGTTTCAACACTGATTCATAAAACTCCAGCAATGTCAACCGAAATATAGTAATTGGTGTCATTCAGGTTAAATGAGGCAAAGAAGAATCTTTGGTGAACCATGGTCAGTACTGTTTGTAATGTCTCCATTTTAAATTGGTAATGTACCACATGTGTATTCAAAGCATGCAGGTTAAGTATAACCCAGATGCTCCCATCATGCTTTTCTATAATGAATATGTTAGACAAGTACTTTACAAAGGCTAACTTTGAGCTCTCATCTACTTCTTTATACATCAGTTTATCAATTTCAGTTCTAATCACAGTGGTCTCTTTGTCAGAAATTTTCCTGTTTTGAAATACATATCTGGACTGGGCTTTTATAAAGTTTGAGTCTGTAAAAATAAATGCATCAGAGGTTATCTTTTGCCAATTTTTAGCACACCAGCTAACTTTACCAGCAACATTTTCTGGCATATTATATAAGGCAGGAAATGAAAATGTTCTCATTAATTGAAAACTGCTATTTACAGTTTTTGTGGAAGATACAACACTGCCTCTGTTCACAAATCTTGATGGGTGTTGTAAGGTCTCCACTTTTTTTTAGGTTTTGTGGTCCCTGTTTATATGAATGGGACCATCTTGAATAAAAACAAAAGACTTGGGTCCTGCTTGAACACCATTATAATTTGAATTTCTTCCAGAGTTTGAAGCCAGAAACTTTTCAGACACTTTGCTTCCCAACTATTAAGCAATTTTAATATTCTCAACTTTTGAAGACAAGGTCATCTCCAAACAGGTCAGTTTCCTTATTTTTGTATGCATACTGAGATTGGTAATGTAATGAAGATAAGGTTTTATCAGTTCTTTTCTTTTCTGAGACATGTCACAGAATTCAGAAGTAAGCGTCTGCAGCACATAACCAGCATCTGCAATCACTTTGTTTACATTTGTAAGTGTGCCATCTAACATATTGTGCAGCAATTCATCCATGAGGCTGAGAAGGGGAACACAAGCAAGAAGTCCTTAAAAATTGTGGAGCTTTGCATCCATTTGTTTTGTAGGTTTTTTCATTTTAACCCAAATCTCGGAATTTACTTTAGGCACACATAAATTTTGGCAATTATGTAGCCTTAAAAGGCCATGCCTGAAGTCATTGACTGGACCATCCGATGATTCATCATGTCACCAAATCCATTGCAAGGGATTCAAAGGCACTTACAGGGAAAACGATGACAATGATTTCATGATAATGTTTCAGCCATCTTCTTGTATTATGAAAGTAGAATGTATTACTTTCAAAGACAAAATCAAACCAATCAGTTTTTTAAGGGAAATTTGTCAAAAGTGGGAAATGGAGTTTCTCTTCAAATACTAACTTATGAGTGAAGAATTTTAAATGCAAACAGTCAAATCTCCATTATTTTCAAGAATTTAAAGAATCAGAAACCTTCAAAGTATATTCTTTAGCAAATTTATCCCACCCATTTTATATTATACAATGATATGTTCATTTAGAACATTTTTTATAAGAAATATTAATAACATGGAGTGTTAACTTAACACGAAGTCTAAATAATACAATGGATTACTGAATGTATACTCTTATCCAATAATTAACTATGCATGGGTTTTTGTCAAGATTTTGATCTGTGAATTACCACAGAAGAAAATAAAATCAATAGTGAGTAAATTAATGGCTTGATATACTCAGTACTAAACAGTCTTTATCATCAGTTATTTTGTACAAGTTTAGGATCTGGTTCTGTTATTTCAAAATCTATTGTAATGATTACAGTGTATTTTAACATGAGACATTAGGCAAGAAATCATATTGAAAGAAATGGTTTCTTAATTTCAAAGCCATAAGTTATATTAAGCTTTTCACATCAATTCCAAAAATGGTCTTTTACTATAGAGTGATAAGTTGAAGGTAGTGTAAAGGTAAAATCAAACTTAGCTGCTGGACAATTCTGCATTTTATAGCTTGGATAAAAGAGAATAGCTTGCAATGATCTTGAAAAAACTAGAGTGCATTGTAATTGCTAATTTGGAATTATTCAATTTTTGCACCTCTTTCCTTCCCACTTGTATACATAATGGATGCTAAGTTGGGTTAAAAAGTATGAATTCTTAAAACTCTTGGTTACATATTTTATGATACCTTCTACCTATAAATATTAACTAGGTAACAAATAGTCATGAAATTGTAGCTGTATGAAATAATTAGTTTATTCGTTGCAAAAAGTCTTTTCATGATTTGTTTTCTACTTGTCTAATTATCCTTACATTTCTTTTGGCAGAAGTTTTGTAATTAAATTCCAGATTTAAACCATATCACCCTTTAAATGAAGATTGTTGCACTTATTCATTAATTTAATAAGAGTTAATATCAAACATTTTGCCACTAACCCCTCCAGATGCACGAGTTTTGAATTTGGAAACATTTTAAATTTTGGGCAATGTTTGGATTATTTATGCTGGAGGTCAACTGTTCAGATTGGATTAGTAGGTTCAAGCAATTGAACACAATAGGATGTGATTCAGTGTTGGTTTGAAACTGTTACAATCTTGTGGAGCATTCTGGTTTTATTTTTATGTATTCCTTTCACCATTTTCTTGTCCCCTAAAGTTTAAATGAGAAGAAATGTAAGCTTTCATTGATGGAAGAATGTTTCCAGTTTCTTTATTTCTTGATATTTAAATTAATCCCACTATTAAGTCAGGTTTTAATGAAGGATGTGGTTGTTTGCTTAAGTAACTGAACAAAATGTTATGAAAGCCACTTCGGGTTAACAACCATTGACCCTGAATTTATCATGTTGGCATTTTTCTATAAGTGAACTTCACAATAATTTACAATATTCACTTTATATTCCAGTTCTATATACAATTTATTCAAATGTGTTGGTTACTTTCTTGCCAATTGAAGATTAAGTTAAATAAAGGCTAGAGTGTGACCCACCATATTGCACTCCATTATAACAAATTCAGATATAACATGGTCTTGACATGGCTCCCCAAGTTTCATTTACCTTATTACCATTATTTTTCTCCCCCCTCCCCCCAAAAATAAGTACAAAAAGTAAATTATGTAAATTTTTATTATCATTTTGGAAAAAAAGATTCCTTATAAAATTTAATACAAGATGTTTGTTGCATGGCTCCCAAGATATCATATATATGTATTATTCTTGTACAAGGAAAACATTTCTTAAAAGTGCAAAAAATATCATGTAGAAAGTTTATTATCATTATGGGGAGGAAATCACATATGGATTCTAATATAAAATGATTGTGGCATCGCTCATAAAATTTTTGAATTTAAAAAATTTCTTAGTTTTGTGCCAAAAAATAACCATCAGAAAAATGAGTACATGTATTTGAACCCATGGCTGGAACTTTTGAGAACTCTGATGTTTGTTTATTGTTGAAAGATGACAGCTCATAGGTGTTAATGCTGTTATTACTGGTCCATAAGCAATGAAGCCATCAAATCTACTTTGTACTGTTTTCAATGCATTATTTATACAATTGTTGTTCAAACAATATCCAACCTATGTTCTATAAATTGCATACACAACTAAGCAACAAACAATGTGGTGTCTGATAAAAGATTCTCAGGAATTCATAAATCAATTAATTTGAGTACAATGCTCATCAAAGTTGTCAAGCTAAACTTTTTCAAATTATGGGTCAATAATTTATACAATACCAAACAAATGCAAGCCATCAACAGGTGCAATCAGTTGACCAGTGAATAAGGTCATCCATTCCCTACAAATATAACCCCCTTTGTTTTACTGACAATTATTCTTGCTGTAGTCTTTCAAACTAAGAGATCTACAAGTGTTAATTAGTGGACATTTTAAATGGAAAATGAGAAAGAGAAACATCAAACTTCTACTATTAAAGAAAAGATTGAAACTCTGGAAAGGATTAAAGTCCAATGTTAGACAATCACAAGTAGCTAAAGATTTAGGTGTGAATGAATCAACAATCCGAGGATGGAAGAGGGACGAGGATGGAAGAGGGACGAGGAATGAAGAGGGACAAAGTAAAATTAGGAGATGGCAAGCAAACATAAAGAAAATTTAGCAGTTTGAAATTTATACAGACACCATTATTTAACCTTCAGACATTCTGTTTCATCATTCATTACATACTATTTGCTATTGATTTTTTCCCCATTAAATTCAATTGCATACTGGTCTGTAACAAAATTAGTGAATATGTGTGCAGATATTTTCAATGGAAATACTTGTATTGTGGATTCAATGTATATGATGAGATTTGTGGTGTGTTGATACTCCTATTCATGCTTGAGATTTGATATGTATATATAATCTATACATGTGTATGCATCATTGGGTGGTTCTCTGAATAAAGTAATATATACAATCTGTTATCACTGCAGTTGTTTTTCTCCTTTAATATACATTGATTTAAAATGGTAACTGTGCCAATGAAGCACATGCATTTGCACCTGCTTTTATGACACACACACACACACACACACACACACACACACACACACAACCCCCTGCAAATTTGTTGGTAACATACATACATGGTTGCTTATAACACATTTCGGTTCATAACAGGGTTCTATGGCTCCCAACTAGTGTTATAGTGGGGTCACACTGTATGCACAGGGAATGTAGCAAAAGTCTTCTGCACTATATCAAAGAATAGAAAATGATACAAAAACATTCTGATATTTTGTCACTCTTTCCAATATTTTTTCACTCTTCCAATATTTATATTTTATTGTTTATGTATTCACTGATACTTAAACCTTATAACAGATGCAATGATTTAGCATTGGAAACAATGTTGCTATAAAATTGTATTTATATATACTATAAAGCCTTTGAAACCTGTATTGCTGCTGAAATGTTAAATGTGCCATTTAATCAGACATTGCACATTTCTAACCAGTACATGAAATAATTTTTAATGTTTTTATTGTTACCTAGCCATGTATTTCACAATAACCATTATTAATAGATCAAACTTGCACTGGTCTAAGCTTGTATACTTTAGTAAGATTGGAATTTACTAAAATATATTACTGATTTTATAAAATAAAAAAAAAACTGATGCTAAGATAATACTATAGTTTGGATGACAAAATATAGATCATTGTTATTGGGTACACCAAACTGGACATGGAGGCATACATGTAGTTCTATTAACCCTTTCATCACTAAGTAACTTTGTAGGCATAGAGTCCTCAACACTAAGTAACTTTGGAGTTGTAAAGCAAAATGACTTGTGGACTTTGAAACAACATAACTTTGCCAATATAAAAGATATCTGGCTGGATTAAGTGTCAAAATCAAGGTAAAACAACAGGTAAAATACAATTATTTTATTACCTCTTAGAAAACATAGAAAGTTCTCAAAACTTGTTCAATTGACTCTAGATGTATTAGTGAATAATCACAGTAGCAGCACAAGTCTTTCTTTCATGGTGTCCATAATATACAAGATTCTATAAAATGAACCAAAATGATCTCCAAGGTGAGATTTGTCCACACATAATTGACCTATATCGTCTTTACCATGTTTGATCGTTGCATTGAAGTTTGTTAAACGGACAATTTTTCCAAAAACTTCATCTGAATATTTGAAAAAAATCTGAAGCTTTCCTGGAGCCATTTAACACTTGGGTGTGCCCAACTCTGTCAGAAAACTGAAACAAATCTCTTTGGTTTTCGGGCTTAGTCCAAACAAAACCACGTGGAGCGAACAATTCTTCTGGTTCAAAACCTTCAAAGTCTTCTTAATCGTCATCACTGTCATCCACAAGTGCATTCCATTGTCTCTCCAGACGTCATCTCTCATTTTCATCCAAATTTACCAGGTCGAAATTATTAAAATTTTCTGATAACTCTTCTCTTAAATATCTTCAAACGTTGCCATTTTGGATACAAATTTCAGCATTCGGAAAACACGTTAAAAGTTCCTACTTTGTTGAATATTTCTAGTTGTATTCAAGCTAAACTCATAAGATCATCCAAATATAACATGTATATTACAAGATGGAAGTTATTAGAGGTAACCCTGAAAGTTATTTAGTCGGGTACTATAACATTAAAGAACACTGCCCTAGACCGAAAAAAAAAAAATCGGTTCATAGTGTTTACAGACTTACTTCCCCTGGATTGATTTTTCAGTACGTAGTGATGAAAGGGTTAAAACAAAGCAACTTGTGCATTGATGGTTGTTTATATCACAAAATGATGACAAATAATAACTTATGGTCATCCAGCATTGATAACAAAAACTTGAGGTGGAAATGATTATGTTATATTGAGGCTATTCCAGCAATACAAGAATTTTTATTTTGAAGATGACATTGCCTTACAATTTATGTGAAGTTTCCTTTTATGGGGAGCAAAAATATGATGTCATGAATGTTATATGGGAGGCACAGATAATAAGGTTAAATTTTTATATGGAAAGCAAAGGTTTCTAAAATTAAAGTATTTGAAAATACATCATTCTCTTTTATATAATTTTTAAACTGAACTGCGAAAGCCATTACAAAGCATCCTAACTAAAACCCCGTTAGCTGGGTAATTTACAAGCCTACATTTTATACTAGAACATCTGGCTACTGTTGGGGGAAAACCCACCTTTTGCTTTAAAATCTGTATTCTAATTTTATGGAATGACCTGCGAGTTAAATAAATTAATTTATTTGTTTTATTGTTAGTGTATAGTGTTTTAAGTATAACGGTCATAAGATGCTAAATGATGCCACTGGTTACTATAGTATCAGGTTGTATGATTTCAGATTTGATGTTGCATTGCTAGGAAAAAGCCAAAATTGTCAAGAACTTGTTGAACTGCACATTACATACAAGAATTAAAGCTTGAAACTGATTTTCAGGTTCCATATCCAAATTGTAAAGTCCCTGATTGTCTAACCCACCCACTTTTTGCAAGATCTTCTGTTATCATCATTGGGTTTCATTTAGATTAATTAAGCAGGTAAGCAGATTGATATTGATGAAACTTGGACTGGATTTGATTATCAGCTCTCTGCATTATTTGGTGAAGTTATAGCCACTGAATGTCTGACCCACCCACCATTGTTTCTCAATAGTAACTCATTTAATTATTATCTTTGGAACACAATCCAACAGCTTGATACCAATCAGACTTGTAAAGAAAGTCACTGTTTTAACTTGTCATTCATTATTTTATAGTAGTTTTTTTTTTTCTTCCCACCCAATATTAGATTTAAATCATTTGTGAGATCGAGCATTGTATCAAGAAGGATTAAATTACCATAGTACAGTGTGTGTTGTTCATAATTTAGCTTTATATAATCTAATTTGAAGCAAGCAATCCATGATAGAACTCTTTCCATGATAGCCTTTGAAAATGTGTTTGGAGAGAGGGGGAGCCATCAGTTACTCAAAGTTGATTAACTTCTTCCTTGTAGGTTGGAAGTTGATACACTTGATCCAACTGAGGGACAAGTAGATGAGTACCTGTTCAATGTTGCCCTATGTTAGTGTAGGAATTCCCCAAGTACTATTGGCTGAGTAATGTACCCACCTAAATCTGTCAGAGCAACCAGTTACCCTGCACACCTGTTGGGGGACAACCAAAACCCTCATTTTACTTTAAAATCTTTATCTGCTACTTCCAGTTTTATGGTATGCCTTCTATATGTTTAAGTACAAACTACCATATACAGTGCACACTTCATAAGAACTTAGCTTACCAGTATGTGCTAAATTTTCATGAAGGAATGTAATCAAATGGCAGGGTCATTGGTCCTCAATGGGTGAACCTGGACCTGAGTGCAAACCCTTCCTGTCGACTGGCATTAGAGTACATTTTTGTAAATTGTATCAACTTCCATCCTGCAAGGCAGAAGTATTTTATGTGAACTATGATGAAGAAACTTTATGGTACAATACCATCAGAGAAAATCATAGAGGCGGGGAATGTGGTTTATATAACAAATTATGATCCCATAAAGAAAGGATTTTTATTTTTTTTCCTTTATTTTTTATTTTATACACCTTTTTATAAAGTTGTAAATCTACTTTTTATCTTATATCTTGTTTACATGTTTTTGGACAGGTTTATGTAAGTCATTTATATTTATCTTTTGCAATTCTTCCTTTCAAATTTACTATTAAATTGGCACCATGTATCCAGTTTGTGCTGACAGGCCCTAAACCATATACACCCATACATCAAAAAATATGTGCATGCCTACATTACTTTCTGAAAAACATAACATTTTTGTCTATCCCCCCAATTATCCAATATATAGTATTCCCTCTAAGTTGTTGATGGGAGCCATGGAATACCATTTTATAGTTAGACAACCTTAACCCTTTCATCACTAAGTAACTTTCTAGGCATAGCGTCCTCAACACTAAGTAACTTTGGAGTTGTAAAGCAAAATGACTTTTGGACTTTGAAACAATATAACTTTGTCAATGTTAAAGATATCTGGCTGCATTAGGTGTCAAAATCAAGGTTAAAAATCAAATTTTCTGACTAATTCATTAACATGTGCATATCTATTACAACTGTCAAAATGCAGGTACAAACAGGTAACACAACAGGTAAAATACAAGTAATTATTTTATTACCTCTTAGAAAACTTAGAATGTTCTCAAAACTTGTTCAATTGACCCTAGATGTACTAGTGAATAATCACAGTAACAATACAAGTCTTTCTTTCATGGTGTCCATAATATATAAAATTCTATAAAATGAACCAAAATGATCTCCAAGGTGAGATCTGTCCACACCTATAACGCTCTGCCACGTTTGATCGCCGCATTGAAGTTTATTAAACGGACAATTTTTCCAAAACCTTCATCTGAATAGAATATTTGAAAATATTCCGAAGCTTTCCTGGAGACATCTAACACTCGAGTGTGCCCAATTCTGTCAGAAAACTGAAACAAATATCTTTGGTTTTCCGGCTTGGTCCAAACAAAGCCATGTGGTGTGCACAATTCCTCTGGTTCAAAACCTTCAAAGTTTTCTTCATCGTAATCACTGTTACCCACAGGTGCATTCCATTGTCTCTCCAGATGTCTTCTCTCATTTTCATCCAAATTTACCAGGTCAAAATTATTTAAATCCTCCGATAACCTACTCTGAAATTTGTTCAAACGTTGCCATTTTGGATACAAATTTCAGCATTCGGAAAACATGTTAAAAGTTCATACTTTGTTCGATATTTCTAGTTGTATTCAAAGCTAAACTCACTAGATCATCCAAATATAACATCTACATTACAAGAAGGAAATTTATAGAGGTACCCCAAAAGTTATTTAGTCAGGTACTATAACGTTAAGGAAGAGCACTGCCCTAGACCGAAAACTCGGTCCATAGTGTTGGCGGACTTACTTCCCCTGGACCGATTTTTTGGTCTGTAGTGATGAAAGAGTTAAATGAAATACATTTTGCATATAAAAATGAGATCTATGATTATACTCACAGTATAGCAGTAAATGTGTGATAATAGTGAGAGGGTGCTGTACTTACTGAATATCTTGTGCCCATTAATCATTCTGTATAGACTGTAAATTGTAAAGTTGTCATATGTCCCTATCCAGTGTCTTGTACACAAATATGACTCTCACAACCTTGAAAAATCTTTAAATCTGAGGGGTAACATTAAAAACTACTTGAATTTTGTAGCTCCATTAATTTGTGAGGGAATACAAAATGTCAATATTGGAAAAAATATATCAGTTTCAAAATGCAAGACTTTTGTTTACATACTTTCCAAAAGCAATGAAATGGGATGCAATTGTCAGGATCAAATGAAACAACATTTGCTAGAGGGATTAGAGTCACTTTGCAGTCGTACCTTGCTAATTACATTTATAAAAGGATAACTAATTTATTAAGAATGTGGTCCAACTAGGAATGAGCTGTATGCAGTTCAAAATGGGTGCATGACATTTTATGTAAGATAAAGTACTCCACTAAAACTTTTGGAAGTTCTGACATTTAACTTGTGGAAGTTTTGGCATTTTTTTAAAGTCCTCACACTGTCCTTTGAAAAAGCTCACCTGGGCTATCTAAACCATAATAGATAAGAATACCGACACAGAAAGATGCATGCACATTTACACACACACACACACACACACACACACACACACACACACACACACACAGATTTCATGATCCTGAAGCATCTAGTATATTGCATTGAATTACCATCTATCCCAATCAGCTAGTGTATATATACTGCATTGCAAAATCCCCCAACCATCCAGTATATACTAATTTGCAATGCTCCCCAGTCATCTAGTATATATACTGAATTGCCATGTCACTCAACTATCCAGTGTGTGGTGTGTGTGTGTGTGTGTGTGTGTGTATATATATATATATATATATATATATATATATATATATATATATATATATATATTGAATTGCCGTATCTACCAACCAGAAAATAGGGTATCTTTGAACAGAACAAGCTGCAGGCATAAAGGATACCAGCTTTCAAGACCTGTTGAACTCTGAAGACAGATGAAGTAGGATCTTAAATGGTGAAGCATTGCAGGGTAAACAGGGGTAAGTTATTATTATGACGTTATTTAAAGAGGGTAACTCAATTAGCTAAGAACTAATCTACCTTGAGGCCCTCATTCAAAGGAATTTATTGATTTTTGCTGCATCTCTGAAAGCATATTTGGTTACCACAAACAAATAAGGGACTTTGTAAAGGGAGTAAGATATTTGTCAGTATATAAACATAATGAATTAATTTATATACAGTAGAACCTGTCATTAGTGACCTCTACTATGAGCAACCTCTCATGAACGACCACAATCATAATGCATGGATATATTATATTATATAAACGCTCTGTTATGAGCAAACATCTCCTGAACGTGACCAGCATCCACGATTTCTTGGCAAAATATGCATTTAAACACTGCTATAAATGAATGCTTCACAAAAAACAGATTATCACCATTGACCTTGACTTAATCCTTTGTAAAAACGAGAGCTCAGGATACATATAGTATGCAAACTATGTGCACATTAAATAATACTAAACAACCATAAGGCAGGATAAACACCAATAATATTTGTATCAACGACGGCATAAATAGTAAGGATTGTGTGAAATAGTCGGGCGTATGGTTTTATTTGTAAATTGAAGTAAGCACTGGAGGAAAGATTTAACGTTAAGAAGTAAAAAAAGGGGAGACAGATCGCAAAATAGCAACCAGTTTAAATATAGGTAAAATGCAAATTCAGAATGTCATCAAAGACAAGGAGTCCATTAGAAATGCATGGCAGAAAGGTGCACAAGCACAGAGGAAAGTTACCTTTTGGTTAGGATAACTTTTGGTTAGGATAAATAGTGTTACCCTTTGTTTATTCTGCAACTAATATACATATGCTAATCCATGTACATATTCAGGTGATTTTCAAATATAAATTTGACTCTTATTGCTTGATAGATGTACAATATATATCTTTATTTTATAACATTATTTTGAGAGAAATACATGCAATATTTAAAAAGATTTATGAACAAAGGATATGATACATGTAGAGTGAGTATGGATATTATTTTCTTCAGTGCTAACTATTGACCTTGGAAACCAGTCCATTTTCACACCGTTATGAGAGACCATCTGTCTTAAAAGACCATTTTTGGTTGGCAGAAGGGGTAGTCTCTCAACTGTCTTTCACTATATTTATTTTCTGCTAGGCAGTGAATTAATGAATATTCCAGTGAAATATATATATATATATATATATATATATATATATATATATTAGTCCCCCTTTTAAACGACTTCCACAGACTAGAGGCCACTAGCTCCTAACAGCCAAAATCCATCAGCACCAACGAGTTTGTGTTCAAAAGTACCCCTCATGAAAGGCTACCCCATTAACACAACCAGCATGTCAGTGCCGATTAATAACCAGACCTAATTGTCAAGATCATACCACAGTCAGCATAGGCTAAAAATATATTTTGTGCAGAGAAATTAACCTGGAACAAACAGGTTACCAGACAAGGACTGAAAAATCATGTGACAAAACACTGCTTCCTTTATGAAGTCATTCTGTCTGCTCTAGAAATGATTTGTCTGCATAATAAAATCTCATGCAGTTAGCAACATCTGAATAAATAATTATCAAACATTAACATGTCATCATATAAACGGAGACGATTATTTCAGAAAAAGTTATAGTCTATAACACTGGGTGAGGTGGGAGGGGGATTTACCAAACAATTTTATGTAGAAGACTAAAAAAAAAATTATGTTGAAAAGACTCGAATAAACATTGTAATCAATGAAATTATTCAGCAGCAGTGAGAAAATGGAGCAAATGGAATGAAAATTACATATGTACCAAGATTTAAATGATTTTGAGTAGTTTTGCAATGTGCATGACAACAACACCCACTTGCATGTCATGCTTATGCCAAGAATAAGAACTATTAATGCATATTCAGTTTAAATAAGTCAATTATTGTAACAAGAACCTTTGAATAATTAATGTTACATTTAAACAAAGATATTGAATGCTTTGAAGAATGTGGCTTTTTTACTTCGTACATTACATATACTTCTCACAAAAAATTGAGGCCCTCTCTGGAAAGGCCACCCATCTTATAAGACCACTTTCCCAGTGCAGAAGGGGTGGCCGTATAAAAGGCGGATTACTGTGTATTTTTTTTAAAAATATGATAGCAACGGTTATTTATGGCAACAATTGACATCCTTTGTGTTAAATGGTGGAAGAAGAATTTGTGGCATATGAAATCAGATAAATCATAGCCTTGGAATCGATATAAGATGACAAGTTGGCTAAGGCCTAATGCATTGCAATGCCACCATTGGCCAGATTTGTAAGTGCAACTTATCTTCAGGAAGGAAACTGTATTGTGAGTCAAAGTCCTGATCATGTTTATGTAAGTTTTTTTTTTTTGTTATCCAAACTGTTACTCATGTACCATATTTTGATAATAATTTGTGACAGTTCCTTCAAGATCTTATTAGTGTATTCAGTTCTTAATTTTGGTGTAAATATTCAAATTATTATTCGCTGGAATTATAGAGTGCTCAATAATATTCTTGGACTAAAACGTTTGGAATAATTGGGAATTCAGACAAGGACATTTTGGATTATATTACTCTGATACATTAAAAAACTGTTAGCACATTGTCACACTACAGGACATTAACACAATAGCATGTTTGAGACTACTGGCACATCAACACATTCAATATTGGAACTTCCTTGGAACACCACTGGAACATATGTTTGAACCTGTGATAAAACTTTTAGGACTATTTGGGATTTAATTCACAAAACTCTAAGTTCTCTTCAAATTTTCACTTTGCATTCAAGGGAAATAAATTATTTGTTGAATTTTGCAAAACTTGATGGTTTTTGCTCTTTTCTGTTGCTTAGTTTATTTAACCCTTTCATCACGGCAAACCGCATATGCGGTCCAGGGGAAGTAGCCCGTCAACACTATGGACCGCGTTTTCGGTCTGGGGCAGTGTTCTTTGTTAACGTTATAGTACCCGACTAGATATCTTTCGGAATACTTCAAATAACTTCCATCTGGTAATGTAGATGTTATATTTGGATTATCTCGTGAGTTTAGCTTGTATACAACTAGAAATAACGAGCAAAGTAGGAACTTTAAACGTGTTTTCCGAATGCTGAAATTTGTATCCAAAATGGCGGCGTTTGAAGGATTTTTTTTTTTTTTAAAAGCGAGTTTTCGGAGGATTTAAATAATTTTGACCTGATAAATTTGTTTGACAATGAGGGAAGACGTATGGAGAGACAATGGAATGCACTTGTGGGTGACAGTGATGACATTGAATATGACTTTGAAGGTTTTGAACCAGACGAATTGTACGCTCCACGTGGGTTTTTTTTGGACGAAGCCCGAAAACCAAAAAGATTTGTTTCAGTTTTCTGACAGAGTTGGGCACACCCAAGAGTTAAATGGCTCCAGGAAGCTTCGGATTATTTTCAAATATTCTATTCAGATGAAGTTTTTGGAAAAATTGTCCGTTTAACGAACTTCAATGCGACGATCAAACGTGGCAGAGGCGATATAGGTCACTTAGGTGTGTGGACAGATCTCACCTTGGAGATCATTTTGGTTAATTTTATAGAATTTTATATATTATGGACACCATGAAAGAAAGACTTGTGTTGCTACTATGATTATTCACTAGTACATCTAGGGTCAATTGAACAAGTTTTGGGAACATTCTAAGTTTTCTAAGAGGTAATAAAATAATTGTATTTTACCTGTTGTTACCTGTTTGTACCTGCATTTTAACAGTTGTAATAGATATGCACATTTTATTGAATTAGTCATAAAGTTTGATTTTTAACCTTGATTTTGACACCTAATCTAGCCAGATATCTTTAACATTGGCAAAGTTATGTTGTTTCAAAGTCCACAAGTCATTTTGCTTTACCACTCCAAAGTTATTTAGTGTTGAGGACTCTATGCCTACAAATCACTTAGTGATGAAAGGGTTAAGACCATTGAGCCATAACAATATTTTCATTTAACATGTATCTTAATTTTATTAAATGATAAAGAATAATAAATGAGCATTTTTATACAGACATTACTATTTATTCGTAATCATACATGTATAAGAGATTGACCTAGTGTCTATGTTTCTGACCAATCACACATAGCAAAATGCCAGTAGGTAGTCATCCAACCTTGTGTTGAAATGCCCCATTTTAAGTCATTAACCCCTAGCACCCGATAACTCATCACACTTTTCACCCCTCCTCTCCCGAGCGCCTTGTTAGCGAGGCAGAGTTTACCTAGCTTGTATCCTGGGCACAGAGTTTGAGAGGCAGTATTTGGCATGGCTTATTTCCCATACGACAAGTTAAGTTGTCGAAAACCATGGTTGATTTCAAGCAATTTTCTAATTATTCAGGCAATTGAACCAATAAAATTTTAGCTTACACAGACAGTGAACTCTGCTGAATAAAGGGAAAAAATATAATTGCAATAGCGCCAGTAATAGTGAAGTTATTTTGATTTGAAAATGATGAAAATTGTCGAGAATCAGCCACTTGGAGCGGAATTTTACCTGACAGACTAACAAAGAATTTTCTGGATTCTCATCGGACGAAATCGATAGTGACATTAAAAAAGCAATTGATGATAATAGCGAGAGTGATGATAATGAGGATGAAAAGAGAATGGAGAAGAAAATGGTGGAAGAAGATGGATTATAAATGACAGAACACGCATCGACAAGAGGCAATTTATGGGACCAACACCAGAGCCAAAAACAACAGATGTAGACTCTGATGCAAATGGTTGTAATTTTTTAAAAATTTTTTGAGGTTTTTCCCAGCATTTTTGTTTCAGTTGATTGTATGTGAGACCATCCCTTATGCAAGACAAAAGCAGGTGGAGAAAAAAGACCAAAACTGGAGAGATGTTACTGAGATAGAATTGAAAGCATAGATGGGAATGAGAGTTTTTATGAGCATTCTTCAGTTCTCTGAGACAGCCATGTACTGGTCAACAGATGCTTTATTTAGAAACTTAAGTTTGAGAAGGATCGTGAAGAGAGACAGGTTTGACTAAATATCACAATATTTTTATAAAAATGATAGTCGTCATAATCCTCCTCGACGTCAACCAGGTCATGACAAGTTTCATCACATAAGACCAGTGCACGATGCCATTCAAAACTGCTGCTTACACTACTACAATCCTCATGAAAATGTAAGTGTAGACGAAGCAATGATAAAATTTCAAGGTAGGTTAGCCTATATACCAGCCAAGCCAAAAAGTATGGAATCAAGGTGTGGATGATGGCTGATCCAGAAAATGGCTACACGAACGAATCTCAGGTATATAGAGGTAAGGATGCAGGTACCAGAGAAGTGGGATTAGCCACACATGTTATGGACCTAACACAAAAGATTTGGGAAAGAAACCATATTGTAAATGTAGATAATTATTTCACTAGCCTAGACTTATTTGAGAAGCTTCTACAAAAAGGTACATATGCATGCAAGAAACAACAGAAGAGGATATCCTGTACAGCATCTTAATAAGAGAGATATTAAGGTTCAAAGGGAATTCAAAATGGCACAGCGAGGAAATTTGGATGGACAAGAGGCACATCTACACCCTATCAACAGCAGAAGATCCAGCAGCCATAGAAAAAAAGTACAGCGCAAATCCAAAAATGGAGATGTGAGGAACATCAAAGCACCATCCATCATTCAAGAGTACAACATCAACATGAACAGAGTGGACATAGCAGACCAGCTGAGAACACAGTACAGTACATACAGAGCAGTTAAAAATTGGTGGTTGTACCTTTTTCTATTTTTGTTTGATATTGATGTCACCAATGGATTCATACTAATGAGAGAATCATGTCAATCGGAGCAGGAACAGATGGGAAAAAACACACAGTATTGGTGACTACCTGGAAAATGATTTAGCCACATTAGTGACAAACACAGAAGGCCACTTTCCTAAGAATGGTGAGAAGAGGTACCTGAATAAAAGTTATACAAGCATTTACATTAAACAGGGGTCACACTATCAGGCTGATGTTTACAACAGGTGTCAAAAGGCACTTCCATGAGAATGGTGTAAAGGCATCAAAATGTGAATGGAATAGAGATGTCCAAAGGCACTTGCATGAGATTATGAGTTAAGAAGAATACACGGGAATGTATCATTATCATTTCTGATCCTTACTTTGCTAAAATAACTAATGTTTCCAAAGTAATAAGAGATATTACTAAGAAGTAGATTTCTTAAACAAGTGAAAGCAAATACTTAAGTGCATCAAAACTGGGGTTCAAGAAGATGGACCACCTTGCTGCAGTGTGTTCTTTTGGTTTTGTAAGGTGCTATAGATCTTTGAGAAAGCACATGGTTTTAGAGAATGGTTAAAACTTTGTTGCTAATATACACCTTAAAAAATGGGACTGAAAGAGCTACAATGTTTGTCAACACAAAATGAATGCCATAACACTCCATGGTGAAGAAAAAACTTAAAAAATTTAGAGCATTGTCTGTTGTCATAATTCTGAAATTTGGATCACTCAAAATCTGGAGCAGTCCGAAATTTGTATGATTCAAAATCGGGGCAAATATGAATTTGGGGTAATTTAATAACATAACTTTTTCTTTTTTTAAAGATAACCTTTACCTGAATTTTGGGTATTTTAATAATATAACTTCTTAGAGATAACTTTTACCTGAATTAAATTCGCTATGACAGAATGTTTTGTTTTGTTATTTTCTTTTTTGTTGTTTTTAATAATGGCCAGAAAGGAGACAAACGATTCAGACTTCAATGCTGTCTGTCTGTCGTCTGCAAAGATGGGACAGTATTTATACTCTCTGAACCCTTGGAGAACCTCGGATGTGTACATCAACATCAACAGCCGGGACACTCGAGGTTTCCCGATTGGGTTTAGAAATGGGAGTGCTACCACCTCCAGCTCAACAACATAGAATGCTGGGAACAATGGCGCCATTACAAAACTAACGAAGCACGTTCCGTAATGGCACCACAAAAGCAATTCCCTGGAGAAGGTTTTTGAAGGTGTATCTCCAGCTAGTGAAATTGATAATGAAAATGACAATAGGAATGAAAATTGGGAAATGAAAAGTTCCTTCGAGGAAAAGTTGGATAGAAATTTGAGTGAGTTTGCAAATGAGGTGAAAAATACAATTTTCTCAGAGTTAGACAATGAGTACACAATTTGAAAATGTTTCTCACAAACTGCATGAAATGCAAGCAAGGATTGAAAAAGTAGAAAGTAATGCATCTATTAAAGATAACACAAAAGAAAACAAAGTTGCAAAAGAATCAGAAAGCAAAGTGGTAAACCATAATGTGCATTCATTGCATAAATTGGCCCAGAATGGTGTAACAAACACAACCCTTAAATAAAACCTCAGCTATTTGATGGAAATATAGACATTGATGAATATCTCACTCAATTTAACATTGTGGCAGAAATCAATGGTTGGAATAATCATGAAAGAGCATTGTACCTAGCTAGAAGTTTGTCTGGGGAAGCTCGTTCATTGCTCAGCAAATTGGAAAACGAACAGAGAACAAATTATGATACTCTAGTTAGAGCTCTCATCAATAGATTTGGTTCTATACACAGAGCAGAGATCTTTCGCTCAAAACTGAAATCTCATTACCGAGAAAAAGGGGAGACACTTCCTGAACTTGCTCAGAATATCAGAAAACTTTCCAGATTAGCCTATCCTTCTGCAAGCAAAGATGTGATAGAAATTTTAGCGATAGAACAGTTCACTGAAGCTATCAATGACTGATATAAGATTGAGACTTAGGGAACATGGCCCAAAGACCATGTCTAAAAGTTGAAACATTGGCTGTAAAACTAGAAGCGCATAGAATAGCTGATAGACAAAGAAACAGGACAGTTGGTTTTGTTCAAGTGAATGATGTTAAAGGGTGTGGAGATTGTAAACAAAACTGTGGGAGTGATGAACTCAAACAAAACTTGGAAAGGCTTATTGCAACAATAGGTGAACTTGTCCAATAAATAAAATTGAACCAGCAAAGCAATAAGTCACAAAATTATCATGGTCCAATACATCAGATCAATGATAGAAATTATGCAAATGAGTCAAGAGAGAGATATGGTGGTTTTAACCATCCACAAAATAATATCAAACCTAAATGGGGAGATAACCCCAGGCATAATTCAAATTATAGATCAAATTATGACAAATCAATATACAGAATACAGAGAGTCCAAGACATAAGCCAAAAGTTGTACATCATGACAAAACTAAAATCATTTCATGGAGAAGTTATTTCTCCTTGTTAACCAATAATAAGAAAGTGTTTTCAGATGTACAAGTTTTCAGATTTTACACACAGTTAGTTTTGCTTCTAGTAATATTACAAAGTTATTTATTTGGTTGCCGAGTAAAATCTATTGAAACAGAATTAATTGGAACTGAATGAATGGAAATTTAATAGTTCTAAGATTGTGTCATTAAAAATAAAAAAATAAAAAAAAATTATTATTATTGTATATAAGTCTTGAAAACATGCATAAGTTTTATGAAACATATATATATATATATATATATTTATTTATATTGTCAATTACTTAGTCAGGATGGTCTCTATTTTATTATTTGCAGAGTGGTAACTGGACTTGCGGGATTTGTGAAGATATCAGATTTTTCACTAGAAACAAATGTGTGAATCACTTGATTGAACAACATTCTGCAATTAGCTATAAGTGTAAAATTTGCAGAAAATTATTCATAAGGAATGACAATCCCCACTCATGTAAAGCACAGAAAGAAGATTTTGGAAGATTTGCTCAACTATTCGGAAAACGAGGTCAAGATGCAGAGAATGAGCTAAATGAGTTTATCAATACAGTAGTTAATAAAAATGTAAGAAATGTGACTGATATCTCTAAGGTGATGTACAGTCTATCATAGAGAAAACGACACTCCTCCGAAATATCCAACAAGAAACACTGTGTAAATCTAACAACATACACCACCACTACCAAGGTCAAATCCTATGAAACTTCCAAACTGGAAAGATACAAAAGTCAAAATAAATCACCTGTTTTTTCTACCCCAATCAATTCAAGGTCCAATACTAGTTCCTCTTCAAGAAGTCACAGTTCAAGCCCTAACCTAAAAGAGTTATTACTCCACCAATCCCATCAATATTCAATGAACTTCTTTGAGTTGAAGATACAGAGATTTTATTGGGAATAGAGGATGATGAGTTTGTCCTAGAGGAAGAAATAACAAGTGCAGAAAAAGACAATAAAAGAAATAATGAAATGTCTGAAAAGTAGGAGAAAGGAAATGGAAAAGAGAACAAGTAGAAAAGAAAGAGGAAAGATACTAATTAATGAGAAAGGTGAAAATGGCACCAACATTTGTCAAGATAAGATTACAAATGAAGCGGAAAAGAGGAGAGTTAGAGATGAGGGATTGGAAGGAAAGAGGGATCTAAATAAGAAAACAGATAGTACAGTATTGAAACAACCAATGAATAAAAAGGAAGTGAATAGTAATGATGGAAAATGTGTAGGTAACGAGATACAAAGTAGATTAAAAGAAACTACAACAAATGCAAAATAGTTAGCTTATGTTAAATGTGGGGGTGTAAAATGGAAACTAGTAGCATTAATTTGTGCAAAGAGCCTGGGTCACTCTTTGCCAAGGCAATAGAATCTAGTGTACACTGTTGTTCAAATAACAATATTTTTTTCTTTGCTAGAGACCCCACCCATATGAGATTTATTTTAAACTACCTTCATTACAATGGCTCTATGCCAGAAGCCTTAATTCCTAGAGACAGGCGAAACTTAACAGAAATTTTACATGAAGTTGCCTGTCCTCATTACTCTGGAAAAGGCTCAATTTCTCACTTGAGTGGGGAGAAGTTTAAAAACAATTTCTGTAAACCTATAATGTATGGAAATTTGAAATAAATATAATGTAAATTGAAATTTGGCTAGACTATCGAGTTGAAAAAGTGTTTGAAACTTGTGAATGATGGGATGCTTTTGAGAAACTGTAAATCAATAATGCAGAACACAGGACCAAAATATTACAAGGACCACTGGACCCAAATATCCCATGGACCACTGGACAAAAATCTCCCATGGACTATTGGACCCAAATATCACATAGACTATTGGACCTAGAGATGGCTGACGAGTATTATACCGAACATGTAGAAAACTAAATATCTTGATGTACACTCAATAATTTATAATTGAATTTTACTGTTAATTCTATTAAGAATACTTACCTATGCTTTGTACAAGAATATTACAGCTTGTTTAATTCCATCAGAAACTGGGTCATTTCATTTTTCTTCATATAATCTTAATGGTTATAAACATATTTCATCTAAAATAAAATACAAGTATGAAGTAAATATTTTATATTCAACAAATATGTACTGTAATATGATGTACAAAATTAAGTATTATTAGGATACAACTTTTATTGCTGATATGTGTGTATATTTATTCTCAAAATAATCATTTTTTATATAAATAAGATGAATGTAACAATATTAATTTTATGATGGATTACAATGTCAATATATTTTTGTGTTAAAGAGTTTTCATGGTAATAATACAAATGAAATTCTGAATACATTTCCTCCTTGTCCTTCTAGCTATGAATTATTAATGTTATAGAATAGTGAATAAATGTGATGGTAATGTTTTTCCAGGAAAATAAAAACCGGATGGGTTTGAATCCCACTGGGGCTGACCTATTGCTTCGTTAGTTTTGTAATGGCACCATTATTCCCAGCATTCTATGTTTAGAGCGAGGTGGTAGCGCTCCCGTTTCTAAACCCAAACGGGGAACCTTGAGTGTCCCGGCTGTTGATGTAAACATCCGAGGTTCTCCAAGGATTCGGAGATTATAAATACTGTCCTGAGTTTGCAGATGACAGAGAGACAGCATTGAAGTCTAAATCGTTTGTCTCCTTTCTGACCATTATTAAAATCAAAAAAAAAAAAAGAAAAAAAAAAACAAAAAAAAACATTCTGTCATGGCAAATTTAATTCAGGTAAAAGTTATCTCTAAGAATTTATGTGATTAAAATACCCAAAATTCAGGTAAAGGTTATCTCTAAAAAAAAAAAAAAGTTATGTTATTAAATTATCCAAAATTCGGATTTGCCCAGATTTTTAATCATACAAATTTCGGACTGCTCCAGATTTTGAGTCATAAAAATTTCGGAACTATCCAAAATTCTGATTGGCCCAGATTTTGAATGATAAAAATTTCTGACTGCTCCAGATTTTGAGTGATCCGAATTTCGGAATTATCCAAAGTTTGGGTTTGCCCAGATTTTGAATGACACAAATTTTGGACTGCTCCAGATTTTGAGTTATACAACTTTCGGAACTATCCAAAATTCGGGTTTGCCCTGATTTTTAATGATACAAATTTTGGACTGCTCCAGATTTTGAGTGATCCAAATTTCAGAACTATCCAAAATTCTGATTTGCCCAGATTTTGAATGATACAAATTTTGGACTGCTCCAGATTTTGAGTGATCCGAATTTCGGAATTATCCAAAATTCGGATTTGCTCAGGTTTATATTTAAAAGGTTTTTATTGTATAGGTAGTTAATAGAGATAGATTAGTACAAGCCTCTACCACTAAGATTATATTTTTGCTGTAAGCATAAATAAATAAACAATAACCTCAATTTTTATTAAAATCACTGTATAATACATTTATGATAAAATTGTTTCCTGAAGTATACATGAACAGTTGTGTAATAAGCAAACAATCTTATTTCCTTACGTTGTATAGTAAATGTATGGACATGAAGTGAAATTGTTATTCTGTATGTCAATATAATTCTAATCTATGATTATTAGAAAAAGAAATTAAGAGAACACAATAAAAGTAAAACAAAATTTATTCTGTATTTATTTACCTCATATATATATATATATATATATATATATATATATATATATATATATATATATATATATATATATATATATATATATATATATATATTAGTCCGAATCATACCATTGGGGGACAAAAGCGCGATGATTGGGGGACTATGTCCCCGAACCTTGAAATATTTGGTACCCTAATAGTCAAAACACATTTACAGGCAAGTAAATAGAAAAAAACAACTTTATGTGTCAATTAACAAAACGCTTAGTAAACTTAAGTTTAAAAATATTTAGAGTTTAGCTAGTCACATTTGAAAAATAACTAGAATCTTTGAAAAGCCGTATATATTTGCTTCTTTTTGAAATAGCTACCATTGGGGTACTTTTAGTTTTTTAACATTTTCTGTTAGGCAATCTATATATAATATGGTCAAAATTTTGTATAATAGTATATAAAGAAGACTAATATTTAAATTCAAAGTGACAATGGAAAAATCTTCATCGTAGAATAACTGTTCAAAATATATTTTTTCGAAGGTGAACAAAACATGGTCTGAATCAAAACCGGCTTCAAGGGCCAATATTACTAGGTTTGCAAGGCTGTAAAGGAAAGTGAAAATGTGCTCCTGAGGGCAGATTTAAGCTTTAGACTAGTGAAAGAGAAGTATGTACACTGAAAATAACATGCATCTTCTAACTTTATTGTTTTAAGTTTAGAATAAGTTTTGATTGTTGATAGTAATTAAATCATTACCATTTGATGTTATTTTACAATGCGCGGCAAACGCGCTAATGTAAGAGTTTAAACCGCCAAAGCTACGATGTCGTAGCCTCAACAAAAGGACTAAGTTACTAATATTAGTACTAAAACCGCCGGTGCTCGACGCAAGCTTGATGTTATGCAAAAAACATTAAAGGAAAAAAGTCATACAGAGTGACAGAAATACCTCAGATTACCCCCATGATCCGTTCTGACATTGACCCTCTATATCAGCATCATGATCAGTGCTAGACATCACTATAAACCAGTGTTTTCCTTTACCCACAGTTGTGCATCAGGGACACACATTTGGGGAAAATTGACGGACACATTTTTTTTCCGTACGTTGTTTTGACGCAACGGATTTGCAAAAAGATTTGCCTCAATAAAAGAAAGATCTAAAAGTTCAAGTGTAACTTGTTAAAGAGAAGATGAATCCTTAAACTCTGATTTTTGGATAAATGTGTTTTAAGATGAAGTAAAATGAAACCTATGATAGTACACATTTTATGACAGGCAGTAAATTAACTCTCATTTGGTTAAAAAGATTTATATGAATTTTTATATTGGCTTAAATGGAATGTGTAATTCTATAATATTGCTACAAAAAGATTATAAAGAGACTGTTAAAAGTACAACTTTAAACTAAAAAAAATGAACTAATACAATTATCCTTTGAATGGACAATGTATTTGTGTGTTAATTGTGTGTGTTGTTTTATTTGTATTTGAGAGAGAGATAGACTGTTGTGCAAGTTGCAATAGCCAATTTTGGCTGAAAAAGTATGGATCAGCTAAAAATTTGCCAGTATACTATATTTTAACCCCCACATTTTTTATTTAAACCCCAGTTCTGACATCAAGGGTTTTTGTTGACCCTCAGTTTTACACCCCTGACTGATAAACTGGAAATCATGCTACATGTCTGCTGCAGGATGATCATGCATCAGACATGTAGCATGATGTCACACCCAGTCAAATTATCCTGACAACAGGCCAACCAGTCCTAGCACTAACCTCCTAATGCTGATCGTCATGCGAGGCAGCTGTTAGTACCATTTTTTTAAGTCCTTTATATAACTTGATCTGAGGCAGACACACTAAAGTATTTCTGAAAATGACCATTCTCTTTAATAAAACTGAATTGTGAAATCCCTTACAAAAGTGTTCTAACTTAAGAGCCGATTGCTGGGTAATTTACAAACTACATTTTATACTAGGACAACCGTCTGCTGTTGGGGAAACACTCACTTGTTACTTTCAAATCTGTTTTGGTTGCTTTCAGTTTTACAAAATGACCTGCAATTTAAAAAATTTAATATTTAGTTCATTGTCACAGATAAGTGTATACTGTATTCGAGTATAATAGTCGCACAACACAAAATGTCGCCTCTGTTAGTATCAGGTTGTATGATTTTCAAATTTAATGTGACATCACTACTAAAAAGTCAAAATTGTTGAGAATTGGTTGGACCTTCCATTACAGATTGATTAAAATGCCTGTAAACTACATTAGACCAGTTTGTCTTTGAAAAACATGTTCATAGACAGAACCTCAGCCTGATGTTCATGAATAACATTTTATTATTTAAAAAACATCATTTCTAAGTTGTATGTCACTGTTGTTATAGGGTTTAATGCCACTTTTCAGCACAATATAGGCTATCCTTGGCATCCAGTATTAAAGGTGAAAGGAAAAAAAAACCCACCGACTCACAAGAAGTTACTGGCAAGCTTTCTCACATACCTACATTGGCTGGATCCGGGGCTCGAACCCACGCATAGATGAGATGTCAATAATCCGTAATGTAGAGTGCTCTTGACTACTTGGCCACTCAGGGTCCCCTTGTAAGCCACTGAACTATTCTTGGAATTATGTGCCTGTCCAAGGAATACATTGAAGGCTTTCAGGGATGCGGCTGGAACATCAAATACACATAAAATTCTCCGAGGACAAACCTTTTATCTGTGTAATGCATCCTCATGATATGCCTGAGTTTCCACCCTAATACTTCCCTTTTTATATTTTATATCAGCCATGGCCAATCTGCAGAATACCTAGTGATTTGACTTGGGTAAAAGGGCATGGAACCAATTTGACTAATTAACAACTAATCCTTTTATGATGTGATGACTTTAAAGAAACTGATGTTCTGTTGAATGAGTATTTACATGTAATCTAATGTATGAAAGTGATCAAGGCTTTCTCTGAGTCTGAGTTGGACAGTGCTGTCCAATCATTAATACATTACAATAGTAATGATGATAATAACTGCTACTTTAATGATCAGACTAGGGCACTACAGTATCTCTAAGCACTTTTTAAATAGTGCGTAAAAGTGCTTTGGCTTATAAAAATTAGTCACTAAAATCTTTTGTCATATTTTGGAAAATAACTTAAAATAAAAACAACAGAAATGTTAATAACAACCATTGAATATACAAAAATTGGAGCACAGATGAAGCAAACAAAGAGAACTATAACTTGGAATATGTATTTAATGCAGACCCTGACTCAACTATTGTAAAATATGCTAGTGATGCACTCTAATTGTGAAAGGTGTCATAGGGGGCTTTGTAATTCTCAAAGATGATATAAATATCATCTAAATGGAGGAGTTAGATTTATTTGATTCCCACAAACTAGTTGAAACTTATATTGATAATAGCTTGTGTTAGCTTAAGAAATCAGCTGAACTTGGATGCAACTAATAGGAATTAGTTTGTTTGACCAGAAGTCTGTAGAAAAGCATGTCTCACTGATAACTTGAAAAGTAAAGATAAGGAACCAGAAATATAATTTTTTTAAAAATGAACCTGTCTTGAATACGTGTGGAGATCCCCCTAACCTTGGGCCTTGCTGTGTGTGTTTTCTATATGAAGCACTTGACCTGAGATTGCATCATTTTAAAAGTTGAACATTTGCATTTAATGTTGGTTTTGTCCTGCTTCCTTATAAACAAAATACATCATTCTCTCGATCTTGCAGACACTTTAGTGACTTAGCTGAACGAGGCGTGTGGGATGAAATTTGTAATTAATCAGATAGAAATACAAAAACATTGCTTTCATGTATTCATTTTCCAATACACTGTATTTTACAGAACTAAGCAATTTTTTCTTTCATCCAGTTGTCCAGGAAAGATTTTTTTCAGAAAATTCACTCGTACTACCTACCTTTTCACTTGTCTTGTGTTTATATCACTTATCAAGATTTGATTAGATGTTTGCACTATAATCCATAGAGAGAACTAATGAACATTTCTTGAGCTTGTATGATGTATTATTGTTCTTGAATGGTATATAATTTGTTATTTAAGTTAATAATGAACTGTTCATAATTTCAAGAATTGCATTTTGCAGGTTCTGAGTCTCTTAACAGAATTTTGCAAATTAAATTTCATGACTTTTAAAATGTCTTTTTTTAAAAATGAGTATTAATTAACAAAGAAACTTCAATATAGTTGATAGTCATTATAACCATACGTGTTGTAAAAAAAATAATTGGTGTCCTAGAAGGTAACTGTTTCTCTTCCTTCAGATCCTGAGTACTATGTTTTAATAGAGACCATACATAAAACAGACTTCAGAAAGTAATAAATATGAATCTGATTTTAAAAGATTGCAGAATCCATATAACATTTGTTTTCAGAAAAATAATAATACTTTAAATTGCACATTTTTATATTCTATATCACTAGACTTGATGAACTAAACCAAAGAAATAACAGATTCACAGAAAAAGCAGAATCATGGCAGCTGTGCTCACACATGGAAAGAGAATGGTAAGAAAACTGCTTTCTCTATCATGCATGAATGAACCAACTAATTCCATGGGTTTGAAATTATACTGCAGTCTCTCTGTGGGATGTGATATTTTTCCTTTTTACTTAAATACTATGGCCAGCATCATGATCTTTGCCATTTGAACAAAAATCTCTGGACAATGTGCACATTGTTTTTGTTTGTAGAAAGAAAAGTTGCATCAATTTTCTTGTCATTCAGTATAAACAAATCAAGACTGATTGATTTTAGATTATTTTAGTAATACTATAGGATTAAATGATTATGGGTAGATATTCATCAAAAAGTAAATTTTATGTATTCACTCACAAAATGAACATTAAGTTCAGACTTTTTGTTAACTTTGTGAGTGAATATGCACATTTTACATGTTGATCAATGTTCACCTAAGATCATTTAATCCTTATAACTTTAATTTCCCAACTTTCTGTCATCAAATCACTGAATTACATCAAAAAAGCATTTGATTTTAGGTAGCACACAGCTGACATGGAGCCAAAATATCAAGCCTATCTTTGCAAACCAAGGGTCATCAATCCATATAATTCATTGTGAATGTGGAACTAATGTATTAATAACCCTTGGTTAGTGTGTGTGAGAGATTTACATTTTTTACATAGCTTTAACAATTTTTCAGTCATATGCTAGGATGTCTAAAATGTGACAGATTATAGTGATGTCTAATCACTGGGGCATCATGCCACAAACATGTGACATGATGTTCCACCCAGTCACATTATCCTAACAACAGGCCAACCAGTCCTAACACTAATCTCTAAATGCTGAGGCCAAGTGAGACAGCTGTTAGTACCATTTTTTAAAGTCTTTGGTATGACTCATCCAGGATTTAAACCCATGACCTTCTGCATCCAAGGCACACACTCAAGCCACTAGGCCAGAGGGAGTGGTTAAACCCTTGGTTAATTAAAATGACCCAGCCTGTAGGGCCTTACAAATCCACTTGCCTTACACCCAAGACAAGCTCAAATTTGGCTTGGGCAAACTCAAGTTTCCAAGGTAAAAAATTTAGAAAGAGAGAGGTGGTGTTCAATTAGTAATGCTTTCTAACAGTAGTTTTACACTCTCCAATCTCTCCAAAGTATCAATAGATATATAAACACCTTTATAGCAATGATATGTACTCCATTCTTCAATAATAATAATATTAATAAAGACTTTTTTAGCACCTAATCTTTAGAGGCTCAAAGCTTTTTACAGCATTTGACAACATGTAAAATCATGAGGTGATTACAAAAATAAAAACAAACACCACAAAATTAGAAAACAGAAAACATGCTGTACATATGTAAGGTAAGAAAACATTAGGTCTTTAAGTCTGTTATTGCAGTTGAAATAGGTGCATTTTAAGAGTTCTCTTGAATGAGATTACCGTGTCTTTGTGTCTAAGGTCAGTGGGCAATTCATTCCATGTTTCTGGGCCCTAGTATACAATAGAATGGTGTTCATATAATTTCATTTTCATACTGGTAATAATTAGAATATGAGTGTAACATCTGGCTTAGGTACTGACTGTGAATTTAATGTTTGTGTTGCTGATATTTCTTGTTTGAGGTAAAGAATGTGAATGAGAAAGTATTTATATTGTAATCAGAATGACTTCAGTTATGTCATCATATATCTACTGCTTGTTACATGTCATTCATGATTTCACATTGGAAATGCACCTCTCCATGCCTTAGATAGAAGCTTCAACTTTAGATGGGTGGCTAGATTTGTATATATTGGTATCATTAGAATACAATTGGTGAGACAGTGGATGATGAGCTATGATGCTTGAGATTGGCTGAGTGTATAGAATGAAGAGAACAGGTCCAAGAAAAAACAGATCCCTGTGGAACACCACAACATTGACCAAGTAGGACTTGAACCATAGTAAGGCTATATCATGAAAGATAAATACTTGCTAGAGAGGGTGAAGTAATATATCATGATTCATTGTGTCAAATGCCGCAGACAAGTCAAGGAGATTGAGGACTGTAGTCTTTTCGCTATCCAAAGCAGAGGGAAGATCAGTACTGTGGCAAGGGCGATATGCATACATATGTTTCTCTTAGCATCAAATAACATAACTGCCTGCAGTTTCTTCCATCTATTGATCCTTTAGTTCACAAGATACACTGTCAAAATCCATTATTTCCATCTTGTGGTCAGTGTTAAGGTCAACTTCACATATTTTGGCACAGACACAATAGTGTGAATATTTACTACCCAAGGCATGTTTTGACAGTAGGAAATAAACATTGATATTTTAACTTGTCAATTACAGCCACTTTTAGTATTTGTAAGTATACAATTTTCTGACTTTAAAGTCCCAACCTAGCCATAGGCAGTGTGTCAGTTCCCAGTGCAGATTTCTGACTCTAAACAATCTGATTGTCAAAAATTGTTTTGTTGCCCATCACTAACTTCATACTGATGAGTTGATTATTGTTAATAATATAACTCTTGAGATTTCTGTCACAGCTGTGTTTGCAAATAAAAGGCACTCATCTCTAATGATTAACCACTTGGAAGTCTACAGCCCAAAAGAAGTATTTATAATCTATTATTTGTGTGATTATTATGTGACACTGATGCATAGCTGCTGTTTGGCAAATAATGAAATGGATAAAATCAAATCTTTGCAAAGTTGGCATGTCAACTATGGTTTAGATGCATGTTGCCAATTTAAGGAAGCAGACGTGAGTGGACACAACACTCCCAGAAAAAAAGAAAAGTGAATTCATTAATACTGGCTATATAATGAAGAACTCGATTTTAACTTGTTTTCTTGCTAGATGGATATGTACTTAAAGCAGAATGGTCAATTGATCTTTAAATGAAAATGTAGATACAGAAAAATATGATAAATTGAAATTTGATTAAAATTAAGTTCAAATGATTTAGGTTTAGTTTACATTGTTTCTTTATCAGGGAATTGATAGATGTGACAGACAAAGCTTGTTACAGCTCATATGTCTCAAGGTTATGTTCCTGACAGGAGATAGAGAAGGGCTACTTAAAGATTTAGTGAACAATATTTCAGTAAAATTTTGTTAGTTATTCTATAATTTTTTTAATTTTTTTTATGGGTAGGCTTTTATATGTATATATGAGACAGTAATAAGTATTGAGGAAGTAAAATAATGATGAAATCTGTAACCCTTAGCCAATGTTTGCAAGACATTAGCTGTACATTACCATGGAGCAACATGTTCATGGATATTTTTTACATCACTGGAACCTTTTAGATACACCCTTTGTGGTAAAAATTGCTAGCTACCAGCTTTGATTGAGACCTGTTTTTGTGATGATTATTTGAGAAATCCCTGTGCTGCCACATAATAGTTAATGGACTTTATTGAAAAATATACAAATTTGAGGGCTTAATGCAGTATGTAGTGAATTGATGATTACAATTAACCTTTTACACTAAAATGTGTATTTGACACCAACATTGGTGCCCAAACAGTCAAATGAGAAAGTCACTGGGATACAAAGAATGCCATCCATGGTACTTCTACTAGGTACATTATATTCACAATACTGTAGATGAAGAAAATTTTGGGAATCTGGAAGGTCCAAGAGTGAGTTTGAAATTTGAGTCTTTTTGTTACTAACTTACTTATTATTGCATAACAATGCACTGGTATTGTTTTACTGAATTCTGGAAATGAAAAAAAAATTGATTTTGAATTGGGCATAAATAACAGTCTATAAGCCTATGCATAAGCCTTTTGAAGAGAAACAGGAAGTAATCTAGATCTATATTGTATTTTTCAGGTTATGGTGTTTTCACTGATAAGGAATGGAAAAGGGGGATTTTTTGTTAGAGTATTTTGGAGAACGCATAAGTTTCCAAGAGGCAGAAGAACGTGAGGGAAAATATGTTAAAGACGGGATGAAAATGTTCTATATCTTTTCATACAGATTTGATGGAAAACAAGAGTGGTATGCTTATTTTGTATTTTATAAATATGATTCAGTAGCCAAAGTCTCTGAGATACACCCACATTGTGCAAGGTTTGAACCTCATCTTCCTGTTTAGCATACGTTTTTGTGACATGCTTTCAAATCTTCTGTGCACAGACATTACAAATTAAACACCCATGGCCAAATTTTGAGGAGTACATTGCCAAATTAAGGTGTTTATATATCTAACATTGAAAATGTTGATAGCATCTTTGGTCATTTAATATTTGTACATGCATACTAAATGAAGAAAAAAAAAACTGTTAAACAATGGAAACTTGTTAAGCTGAAACAAATACCACATTTTCCTATTTTAAATATTCATTAAAGTTTTGAGATATGATTTGAATATATGTTGATGTTAATGAAAGTATCAAATTCATTCTCCTTTTTTTTGCCTACTTTGGTATTTATGGACACCCCCACCAACACCACTCCCAATTAAGCTACATTGAAAACAATGTGAACTATGTCATAAAAATCTAATTAAATGACACTGTTGGCCTCTTAAGGACATTTTTGAGGATTCATTGTAAAAGTCAAATCAGTGTTATTTTTCCAGCTTATCTTCAAAGTCATTACAACAATGAATGTTCCTATTGTGTTGAAGGCAGATGGTAAAGAGTATTTATTAAACAAAGAATAACATTAAAACAACAGTTAACCACATGAATTTGTAATTTGTAATTGTATGTTGATTTTACACATTGTCAACCATAATATGCTAACAACTTTTTAACTGCTATCTTGAAATTGAATCCACATTAAAATTTTGACTGAGTAAAATTGCAAAAAAAATCCTTGTTTATTACTGACTTTCTTTAAAAAAAATAGGCAAGATATGATGCTCCATGGATCCTTTTTTTGATGAAATAAAGTGGTATTTGGGGAAATTTTCCTGTTTTTTATATTATAGCATAGATGCTACATGCATGCAGGGCCGACTCTGTCATTATGTAAATGATGCTTTTCCGGAGCCACCAAACTGTGTCATGAAGTTGAAAAAGTTTCAGAATCAGAAGAAACCACGCTTATGTCTATTTGCTCAAAGAGATATAAAGAAAGGGGAGGAACTGGTTTATGACTATGGGGATGAAACAAGAAATCTTTGGTGGAGGAAGAAGGTATGTTTTGAGGTAATCATGGATATTTATTATACAAGAGTTACTGCATATTGACATCAGTGCCCTTTAACATATTCTTCAGGTCATGTTTAAGACACTGAATGTAATCATCATTGAAATTCTTAAGTTCTGAAAGTTATTTTTCATAGCTTCACTTTGAGCCACATGTTGATGTACTTGCTCGAGTCCAAAGGGTTTGAAAAAGCTTTGACCCCTAAGGTATCACTTATACAGCAGTGATGATGATGGCATCACATTTTATCAGCATTTTTAAAGTAATTGTTTGTTCATATTTAGTGATATTGAATTATAACACATGTTTTGCTAACAAAGTCTTACATGCCACATGAAATTTCTCCTTTATTTTCTAAAGTTTTAAGAAATTTCTGAGAGTAGTAATAGAAGCAGAATGAAAGACCAGTATCACATATATGTCTTAAATCAGTCATATAAATATTTTGTTTTGTTTTTGTTGGCCAGTTTCTTGTATTTTCAATTTTTATGTCCCACAATTAATGTGGAAGAAGGATATGGTGTAATCTGTGTCTGTTCACCCATCAATCCATCCATCAAACAGTTTTAAAGATTTCACCTATGTCATTTCTCAGATACAAGTGTCCATCAAAGTGGTGGTTTCGCATTTATGTTTTTTGAGCACATTTGTAATCTGTTGTTGTTTTTTTAATGTAGAAAAACCAAGGAAAGAATAATGAGATGCTATCGTCTATAGGTAACTGCTGTGTGGTTTTTTTTGTTGAGCTACCTTGGCTGAAGCTTGAATAATCATTCACTTTGGTGACCATATGTTGGTCCTCACCCTTCATTAACCTCAAAGTTAAAGTATAGATTAATTTCACTGTTAGTGTTTTTTTACTTTGTTAAAAAAAGGTGAGCTCAACAAAAATGGTTCTCTTGGTTTTGTTTATGTTGTTTTCTTTTTAATATTTATTTTTAAAATAGTTGCTGCTGCACTGGTAAATACAAAACTTTATCAAAGATGACTATTTGATTTACCACAAAGCAGTTTCTTAACATTTTTGTTGTTGGCCAGATTGCAAAGCAGGTTCCAACTTATAGATTGATGGTATCTTGGTATCTGTTAGTCTGACTAATGGGAACATTTTGCTCTTCAAGTTCTATTTTGCTGATAAGATATTTCAGAGTAATGCAACATCACACTGAAAGTCACGCTGACCTATATTTCATGCTACACTCATCATGATTAACCTTTGTCCTAAATTTCATGTCTTAATTATAATAATCAGTGGCATTAAAATGGTTTGGGGATGTGTTTTTGTAACATTTAGAATTGGTCACTCTGTGACATATATTCAGACTTTTTTTTTTCTTGCTGCATTTTCAGCTTTTCTTTCCACTTGTTCATGGTAAAGTCATTTAACAGGATAAGATTGTTCATTTTGATTTCTTCAGAACATTTGATTATGATGAAACACATTTTGCAGTCTGGCCATACAACAATCAGTGGTTTTCTTTTATTGTTCATGTAGATAATTTTCTTCCTTAGTAAATGTCAAAAAAGGGTAGACCATGATATGCAAGTATGATTCCATTGTATTTCTTGCATTTGGTGGTAAAAATTTGTTTATATTTTTTTAAGCAATCACTTGTAAGGCTGCCTTTCCTTGAAAAGACACTAAAATTAAGATAATGATATGACATGATCATAATGGTGCTCCCCATCAAGAATAATGAAAAAAATTATTGTCAAAATGTCAGATATATTCAAGAAGAAAAAATTTTAAAAGTGTCCTATATTGTCAGGCAGAGAAATTGGTGATTTCCAGCATTTCCATGTACTATGTGCATGTACTAGCATGTAGCATGTACTATCCAGCATTTCCAGCATGTACAGTTATACACATAATCACACTGGCAAAACAGGCACTGCAGCATGGGAAAACAAAGTGTCAGGTGTATGCTATTACTTGTACCCCAAGAGTCAATGACCAACCTTAAACCAGTTCTACCTTGGATAATTTAATTGTCCTAATGTAAAGTGAGAGTGCAGTGCATGTTTACAATTAGAGAAAAAGGAGTCTCATTTTTTTAAAAAATCTCCTTGTAACAGAGTGTAATCAAAATTATTTTTAGGCTAAAGTGATCATTCTGGTTGGATTTTGGTGGTTAGGCTGTCACTTTAAATATTAATGATCAACAAAGAACTTGATGATGGTCATATTAGTTTAAAATGTATGTACCACCAGAGAAAATTATATCCGTTTGGGAGGAGGGAGTTTATATGGAAAATTTCGATCCTATATTGTAAGGATTAATTTAATTATTTTTACCTCCTCTTGTATACCTTTTACAAAGTTTATACATTACATTTTTATCTTTTATATTGTTTACATGTTTATAGACAAGTTGGTCTAAGTTACTTTATTTTATTTATTTATTTACTGTTCTTTATTATTTTATATAACTTTGAAATAGGCACAATGTGGTCAATATTGTGCTGACATGTCCTAAATCATAAACAATGCATACATAAATACCTGACAGATGAGATGAATCTATAGCATTAATGAAATTTGACCTGGTATCCACCATTTGCATTGCTAGGCACATGACTACCCAAATTTCAGCCAACATGTCCATGCAATCAAAAGTTTAGCATGGTCATCTAGATAGGGACATGTCTACCAAATTTTATTTGTATATCTTAAGTGGGTTTTGCATGAGCTAATCCATATATTAAACCCCCAATTTTTAATTTTGAAACAAATATATACCTAGTGAGATGTATACCTCTTTTCAAGTCATAATTTTCTTAAATATATAATTTAAATAATTGGTATGCTGAGCTTGTTGACATAAAAGAGGGAGAAAATTTTGAAAGTGATCCATTGGAGATCTGTAAATTTCAGTTAAAATGGTTAGCATGGTGCTTTGTTTATGATATTCAAGCAAATGAAAATTTTATAAATTTCCTTTGACTGCTTAAATAGATAATGTGTGCTATAAACATTTTGATCACACCTATAATTGGCTGAATCTTTTGTGAATTTCAGTCTCTGATGATGATCCGTTTGATCTAGACAAAACATATATTCCTGATGCAAGTAGTGGTAAGTTGATTCTTCAGAGACAAGAAAGATATGTTCAGAAGTTTCAATCTCTTAGTTTCTGTATCTTTTCATTATAAATAACTAATATAAGGTATTCTCATCTGGTGTTGAAATTATTTCTACAGCGGTATCCAACCAATTTCAGTATAAGAACATCTTTACAGAGTTGAAACCACCTTTCATCTTGAAACTTGTAATCATATCATTTTCAATGCTTTTTTATACTTATGAATATATGTCAATCATTTTAATGTACATGAATATTTGTCAACTACACTGTACTTCACAATGGTATTACCAACTGGAGAGTTGAACTATTCAAGATCAAAGACAGGCCTTGCTGATTTTGCTCAACTCAAGTTATTTTATATGTGTGTCATAAGGCAGAGTGTATTATGTTATGATGTTATCCACCTATTACAGGTTAGGTTTCTGCACAATAAGTTTAGTTGTCCACCATCAAGTGTACTGTTGCCAAATTTTGTGGATAATTTGTACTTGTGGTACAAGGAAAACCCTATCTATTCAGAAGCTTAAATGTCAAGATTACTGACTGAAAGAAAGAAAAGTTTCTGAACAATCAATCAAGTTTCCCAGTTACCAGACTGTGGATAGGTTGCACTTGGGATAAGGAAGAACTGTATTGATTTCAGGGTCCAAAAGTCATGGTCATTTTGACTTAAGCTAAAAAAAATGGTTTCCATACAGTAACTTAAGATCCCACCCCTATCAACTGTGGTTACCAAATTGCATGTATGGCTTGCACTTGGCATAAGGAAAAACCTATTCATTTTCAAATCAAAAGGACAAACATCAAAGTCACTGTGGTATTAAAAATAAGATTAGTTTCTGCATAGTAACATTAGTTTTACCTAACATACCTCAACAAAATGTTATGGATGGCTTGCACATGGGTAAAGGAAGTTTATTGATTTTGGGGTCAGAAATTCAAAGGTCAAGGTCAGTGACTTGAAAAGAAAGGTGGTTTCTTTCACAAGTATAGGAGTTATCAATACAGACTATGAAACATGGGGTGGGTACATAATGTGTTGTTCAGAGTACTCTTTTTAGATACAGTCAATAAGCATAGTGTTATTCTTGTTTATCCTAAAGCATATATGTCCAAAATTTTATTTAAAATTTGAAATATACTTAATTTGTGATAATATAAGGTGTAAAGATTTTTCTTTGTTTAACTATTTCTTAAACATTTCAGATTATGTTTCTGACAGCATTACATCAAGCAACCAATCAACATACTAAGTAAGTATAGAAATATTGCATAATTGATTAACATTTGAAAACTTTTTTTAAAAAGTTTTTTCTCCACTTCAAGAACTATACAAAATTTACACTAACTTTATTTCAGAGCAAACAATTTTATTCTTTCAAATTCAAAACACCATATGCTGGTACACACCTTATAAATATATGGCATACCATAGGGTCTGTTTTAGGATGTTCATACAAATTACAATGCATCATGCCAAAAAATTAACTGAATGTGCAAAATTTGTTCATTTTTTTTGCAAGGCATATCTTATTTACTTCAATAAATATCTCCAATATTTTAGAAATTTTCCCACCTTTTTTAAAATTGGGATGGGTGTGTGCGTTCAAACCAAGCATTTTAGTTATATAATATTTAGAAATTATTTCCTTACTTGGCAGTTTCCCAATTTCTCACACAGTTGTTTCGTGTATTAAAAATATTTAGGGTTACATAATATATCTTGATGCAATTTTTTATTATCTGAATAAGATGGTGTAGTGATGCCATCAGTCGCTAAAAGTGTGCAAATGTACAGAAATGACCATATATCATGCAGGTTTAATTTAAGTATGCATTAGAACCCCTTATTAAAATTTTAATTTACTCAAAACAACTCTTTATTAGCCAATTATTTAAACATGGTCATAAACTTTAATTCATTTCATGACATGGCAGTTTGAGATATTTTTATAATATTGTCATTACTCCTAGTCACTCTACTTTGCTGAACCAGAAATCTATCAAAGAATAAACAGTTGGCTTTTGACCTTGCATAAGCCAGATGAGCAAAGCACCTTTAATATTTATTTACAGCTGACTGTCTAGATATGTCTGATGAAATCAGCATTTCCCCTCATTGGTTCTCCAACAGTAAAATGACCAGTGATATAGCCAACAAAACATATACCACCTCTTCTCCAGAAAACATGGACATAACTGCTTCACTTGACACCAACCAAGCTGGTATGTTTGAGTTTTAAATGACATCTGTAACTTCATAGCCTTTATGCACATTTTTGGTTTTGGAGTAGGTAAGATAATTTTCAAATTTTCCATCCATCAATAGGGACCATTCCTAACATACTCTCAGTAAACTTGTGGTATGATGCAAATCAGGAATAAATTCAAGGCCACTAAATTGACTAGTAACATGTTTTGAAATACAGTTTCCTTGGAGGTATCATGTTAAAAGATGACTTCTTTTTATCAGTGTTAATTTTGTTTTTACCATTTACTTTAAAATTACCTGTCAAAAATTTAATGGAGGGCATGTTTATTGTGTTTGACTTGTAAAAACATATATGAATTGTGGACCTTGAGAATTTCATTATGGTTTGTTTTACAGGTATGACTAATACAGTCACCATCTCTGCTGTTTCATACACCCCTACGAATGAAGTTGACCACTTAAGTGACACTTCGAATATCCCTCCAAGTGTTACTGATAGCAGTCCAATAAATAACACTACCAGCACCCTTCCATGTGAAGAGACCACCATTTCCACAGGGATTGTGAACCAAGCTGACACTTCTAGTGCCCCTCTCAGTGACATAGCTAATATGACCAAAGAAGCAGGTACAAGATTAGATAAATTGTTTTGACTATATGTTCACTTTTAAACCTGTTGCTACAAAAGTTTAAGTGTGGGTGAATCTTAAGGTAAACATTTCTCACATTTCCATAACTATTTACTGCTATAATTTCATTGTATTTGCTAGGAAATATTTCACAAACGTGTGCTTCAGTTCAAGGTATCTATTTTATGAGCTGTCATTATTCTTAAATATGTAGTTTGCCTTCATTGTGGCAATGTTGCAATATCTTCTTGTCATTATCATTAAAATAATCCTTTTTATGCCTGCATAGGGTCAAAAACCCATTATAAGATACCCACATACATGTCTCATGGCATTGGTTTTTCTTTTCTTTTCAGATTTTCATTGTGTCCAATGTGACCGCAGATTCAAAACAAAAAGGGATTTCTCCAATCATGTAAAGTCTCACAAAAAAGGTAATTTTTAACAAAATTCTGGTGAAGTTGAAAAAATTTATAATTTTTAACTTTTTTAATCAAAGGTCAATGTTTGTTTTGTAGACGATGGGGAATATTTAATGATGTCTTACCTTTTGTTCATTTCATTTTTTTTTACTTGTCTGTCCCAGTTTCATTTCTGTGCATTAATTTCCTTAATTATGGCTTGACCTTTAATCTAGTAGGTAGCTTGAAATTGATGGCCAGATTAGATTTTTAGGTTACACATCCAAATTTAACATTTTCAAAGCCCCTGAAACCAACCCACTTTCACAAGATCTTCTGTTTTCATCATTGGGTTTCATTCAGATTGTGTAGATATGCAGTTTGATATTGATGAAACTTGGACTGTGTTTGATTGTCATCTCTGCGTTATTATTTGGTGGAGTGGTAGCCAGTGTGTGTCAGACCCACCCACCTTTGTTTCTCAACATTAACTCTTTAATTATTATCTTTGGGTCATAACCAAACTTGGTGTTGCCCTAAGTTAGTGTAGGACATTCCGTAAGCACCATGAGCAGAGTAATTTACCCACCTTAATCTGTCAGAGCAACCAGTTACATGTACCCCTGGATGACCAAACCCCTAATGTTACTTTAAAATCTTTATCTGCTACTTCTAGTGTTATGGAATGCCTTGTATAGGTTTATGTACACCCTCCTATATATAGTGCACACCACATAAGAACTTTGCTTACAGTATGTGCTAAATTTTCATGAAGGAATATGATCAAAATGGCAGGATGATTGGTTCTCATTGGGTGAACCTGGACTAGAGTGCAAACCTTTCCTGTCTACTGGCATTGCAGTACATTTTTGTCAAGTGTATCAACTTTTAACCTGCAAGGCAAAAATTTTTTATGTGAACTTAACTGAAGAAATTTTATGGTGATGTACCATCAGAAAAAATCATAGATGGGGGGAATGTGATTTATATAATAATTTTTGATCCTATAATGTAAGGATTTTTTTAATTTTTTCCTTTATTTTTATATACCTTTTACAAAGTTGTAACACTACTTTTTATCTTTTATCTTGTTTACATGTTTTTGGACAGTTTTGTCTTAAGTCATTTTATTTGATTTATTTATTGCAGTTCTTTATTATTCCTTTAGAAATTAATTTTAAATTGGCACCTGTAGAAATGTTCAACCGTGAAAAATTTAGTTCTCTTAAAAAAGCTATCTACAAAATAAAGAAGACAAAGAAGATTCAAGCATCAAGTATGGCTTAAAGGAAAATATCTACTACTTACTGATAACAAGTGCAGAAATCTTGAAAGGAGAAGCATTGCAGGGCAAACAGGGAGAAGTAAAAGCAACAGAGTTGGACTACTTTGTTTCAGTGTTAAAGTTGAACCAACGAACAGTTTTTGGTGATGCAAGATACATGATCACCCAAAGTAGGCAAGAAAGGCTACGATTGCCAGGTAGACTACCAGATAATGAACCAGTGGAAAAGCTTCGAAAGTACACAATGGAAGTGATAAAAAAAACACTGAAGGCAAATTTGATTTCATTGGAAAACATGACTTTGTAGAACTTCGCAATGCAGTTAGTTCTAGACTAACTCTTTTCAATGCTCGTCGAGGTGGAGAACCCAGTAGATTGAAGGTTAATCACTGGTGCAAGAGAAATCAATGGATTACAGAGTCCCAGATGAAGAATTTGGATTATCTTTCACCAGTTGAGAGAAAAGTGTTTTGTGACATAGAGGTCACTTTCCAGCAAGGAAAAGGGACAAGACTTGTATCATGTTTGATACCTGGCGACTGCAGGAAGGCAATGGACATACTCTGTGACAGAAATATTCGTATGGATGCAGGCATTTTAGCAACAAATGAATTCATCTTTCCAAATACCGAGTCTTCACCAAACCATGTCATTGGATGGGACTGCATAGATTACATGTGTAAAAAGGCTGGAATTGAAAATTCAAATATCAATGCCACAAATAACAGAGCTAGGTTAAGTACTATGTATGCAGCACTTGATGTCAGACCAGAAGATAGAACCTATTTCTACCAGCACATGGGGCATACAAAGGAAGTGAATGAAAATGTCTACCAAAGACCATTGCCAGTTATGACTATAGCCAAAGTGGGATTGCATTTGCAGAGTTTTGACCATGGTAAATACCTCTGTGTTTTAAAAGTGTAGTAATCTGTAATAAATTCAAGTGTCACTAATAAATAGTCACAAGCTCTTGTTTTAATGCTAGCACTTTGGTAGTATTATGTTAAAGGGTGGTTCATTTATCAGTGATAGTATTGTTTGTACGAGTTATTTTAAAATTACCTGTCAGTTAGTGGAGGGTATCTTTGTAACGAAGTTTGGCTATATGGATATCGGACATTGATATTTTAATTATGGTTTGCTTTGCATGTATGTCTGATACAGTTGCCAACTCTGCTGCATCTGATACCCTTAGGAATGAAATTGACCCCTTAAGTGAGACTTCCAGCACCCCTCCAAGTGATACCAATAGCTGTCCAAGAAATAGCGCTGCCAGTGCCCTCTCATGTGAAGAGGCCACCATTTGCACAGGGATTGCAAACCAAGGTGCTTCAGCTGACACTGATAGTGCCCCTCTCAGTGACATAAATATGACCAATCAAGAAGGTATATGTTTTAAGATTAAATAGATTGTTTGGATTATGTTTTCACTTTTAAACCTATTGCTACTAAAGTTTAAGTGTGGGTGAATCCATTGTTTAAAATTTGTCACTTCCAGATATCTTGCATGCAATACATGATAAATATCCATGACTGGTTTACATGTACGAGTGTATAATGGTATGCACTTGAAAGTGAAGTAAAGATAATGCTAGAAAGTCATTTTGTTGTCTTTAAAATAATTAATAAAGGTTTCCCCTGTTTGAGCACAAGTTAAAATTATGCTTGAAAGATTAGCTGGGAAGCTGTTAATCATTACAAGGGTTTTTAGAGAGCTGAAGAAATTGCTCAATACTCCAGAATTTATCAAATAATCAATGCCTGACCTAAAGTTGTAAAAACTGGTACACAAAAAAATAGGTAAAAATGATTCCTTAGTGGTATTCATGTAGGAGACTTGTTTACCACAAGATATACTATCGTCTTCACATGATTTGCATAATATGTGTGGTATCATTCCTACTTCCCTCTTATTGGGTCACAGGGGGGAGGCTGTATAAAATACAAAAATTGCATATACAGTGACAGTTTTTAATGACATTTGATGAAACTGAATATAACCCGTCATAGGAAGAAGACGTGTCACATATGTGACATATTTTGCATTTTAATGTCTGGGTCACTGTCTGTGTAAGGGTGAGCATGGGGTGGGGTATGAAAGAATTTTTAAAAATCATCAGGATTTATGATGGCAAGCCATCCAAATTGCCTTGCTTTTTATGCTTTTAGCGATCCTGACTAACAAATGAAGAGGAAGGGTAACATTTGATTTTGTTTCATGAAGATGTAACCTCTACCATTGTGTAACAACTTTACCAGCTAAATGTATGCAGGCAACAAATGTCTTTTAATTTTCAATTCTTATTACAGATCAAAGGTTTCATTGGGATGCACCAACTACAAAAATCTTAAAAGATTATTTCTTCCACTGGATTAATATGCCTTATGGCTGCAGCCTTCCAGGTACTGTGCTCATACATTGTATACATTTTGGCTAGTACATCCTTGCATCATTTTTTTGTACTTTTTCTTGGTTTTGAATACCTTTTCTTAAATAATTTTGAGATCAAGAGTTTTGTTGCTATATGGCTGGTTTTCACAGAATTAAAATAAAATTGTAAATGATAATGTAATATAAATAATTTTTTTCTTCCTATGTAATTTATCAACACAGGGATATAAATCATTGAAACTGGTTTCTGCATTTAATATTTAGTATTCATTCATGCAAACTACAAAGAAAACTGATTAAATATGAATTCAAAATTAATCAGAAAACTTTCAAGATATATAGGCTGTTTGGAGTACAATCTCAGTAGAAGCAACACTTGCAAGATTGTCTAGTGCATTGCATTGGGATGCAGTATTAGTCTCTGGTCTCTATCTTTCAGGTAAAACAGCAGTGGAACAATGGATACTGGAAAACAAAATCCAAGCACCATACAACAAAGTCAGGACTAAAATAATGAACATGAAGAGGCTTCAGCAAGAAAAAACTAGGCAACAGTTACAGAAAATTGGTTTACCTTAAGTGCCTGTTCTTGGAACCCTTGTGTCAATCCATCCATCTTTCCTTCCATCCATCTGGCATACACTCATATTGATTTATCTAGTCCTGGTTTTCAGTGAATTGCCATGAAATTTTATAAATATTATAGGCATCACTCAATGATGATTATATAGACAAATGATTTTGTTCTGCAATTTGTGTGAATTCTCATTTCTTACTTGCAACTGAATTCCACGATTGACAAAGTCTTTTAAACACAATTATCTTACATTTTTCAGTGGATTGCTGTGAAACTTGGTAAATGTTGTAGTCATCAAATTGTCATGTGCATATCAACAAATAACTTTGTTCTTCAGTTATTGCCATTTTTATCAATTTAGCTCAATACAGAGTATGTCATAATCTTGTAAATATAAAGTCCGTTTCTGATGGATCCCTGTGAAACTTGATTCATTTTATGGTCAACATCTGAAGATGCACATGTCAACAAATTACTATACTCCTGCAATGGTTGCTTGAATTATTGTCTTTTAATTGCAGTTTGATGTAGTGCATGATTAAATCTTGTGAATGCAATTAGTCAATTTTTTAGCTCATCTCCATGAAAGATAATTTGAAGATGCCCTCCTGAAATGATTGTTGTTGATTTATTGTTTTACAGTGATAAATTTTTGTGCATGCGACTAGTCCTGCAGTGCATATAATATAAATATGATGCAGATATGTCTATACTTTTGTGAAGGAGTTAGAAAAACAGACATAATTGACCTTGGGTTACAGTGAAGGTCATAGCTTGTATTTTTGTAATTGCCTATGGCACAGATCTGCATATACAATATGGATATCCATGGGTTTTTTTATATGTTTATGGGGTGGTATGTCATCAGTCCAGCACAAGCTTGTTATCACCTAAACAACTTCAGGATTGCCATGAAACTGTAGACACACATTCATCCCACATACTAGTTGCTCCCAAATGAAAATGGTGCTATTTGGACATCCAGTATGGCTACAACAGTGGCCATCTTAAAATTCTTGTCACTACTCCAACTAAATGAATGAATGGGTTTCACTATGCTCTGATGCTTAGTTGGACCTAAATAAAAATGGTGCTGATTTGGAGTCCAATATGACCACCACGGCTGCCATCTTGAAAATCTTATTATCGCTACTCGTTCTGACTAAAAAGTATTATTACTATGGCATTGTCTCTAGAAGTTTTCTAGTTGGTCATAAATTAATGTGCTGTCAATTGCACAACCATTATGACCACTGCAGTGGCCATCTTGAAATCTTATCACTGATCTTCCTAAATGGATGATCATATTAGCATGCTTTTTTACTTCTTGTAGCATCTAGTTGGTCCTAAAAGAAAATGCTGCTACTCAGACATCCTATATGGCTGCTGCAGTTACCATCTTGAAAATCTTGTTATCACTACTAATCCTGAATGAATGGTCTTATTGGCATTAGGTTTTCATCGAATGACTTCTTGCCATGTCATGGTCATCATGACAGTCTTGTTGCTACTTCTAAATGGCTAGTAATATTGATGGTGTGTTTTCACCACAAGACTTCTTATGATGTCTAGCTTCTAAATGGAAATGGTACCAATATGATATCCAATATGGCCATCATGACTGCCATCTTGAAAATCTTATCACATAGTCGGTATTGTTTTCCTACAGTGCGTGCAGTTTCATATTTTTGATATTATGCATGTGAACAAATCGCTTTATGTGATTCTGATTGGTTCAGATGAGATCATGAAATTATTGTGCATTAGTGTTTTTAATGATTGGCTGCGACCGTGTGAACACGTTTTTAACCGCGCCTACTGGAATGTTTTGATATCAGTCAACATTTTTTGGCGGCCATTTTTTAACTCGACTTACAAATGAAAATTGAGGAAATATCATACCGGCTGTCTCAATATGGATATGCTACTCCCACAGTGGTTCATTATGTCATGTTTAACAATATCATCATAAGAAAATGGCATAAAACTACGAATAAAACTAAGGGATAGCGGGGTGGGTATGGTGCGTATATCAGTAACATAGATATAGAATCCACTGTATATATAAGTATGGTTTAAATGTTAAATTAACTAAGTAAACAAACTCACCTCTGTTCGGAGAATAATCTGGACATGAATGGGTCTCCTAACTGACAGATCTTTATCCAACCACATCATCTTTACGTAGCATATATGGGATGTCAATCCAATACAAAAATAAATTTGTTTATGTCTTTTTTTGTAGTCTACTTTTCAAATCAATCATTACAAATATTAGGTCACAAATGCATTGCAGTAAATGTGGGACTTTTTGCATCCAGTAATCCATTTCACATGAAAATTGAAACAATATAATGTTTTTAAACATACATTTTAGGGACAATGTGTATTCTAAGGTCGGTCTGCTGTTTTAAGATTGCTTATCATAAAAGAATGTGGCAGCATCACATCACATTTATAATTCTGTTTTGAAAAATGATTTTGTGGTTAACAAATGTTATGTTTATTCGGATGGAAGCTTTTTCTTTAATTTATAGTTCGTAAAGCAGTACAATCTAATTTTACTAGTTAAACTTTGTTTGGGACTATATTTTATGCACAACAAATGAAAGGTACATCGTCTGTCAGAATGAATGAAATTATTCGTTTTTCTATCAATCTAAATAATTTCCACTGAAATATAAACTATGTGATAAAAAGAATCTCAAATGGGTAACGATTTAATATTAAATTTATGAAACTCGTTGAATAATGTCCAGCTTTTGCTCGCCAAGGCTCACAAAAGCTGGACTTTATTCAACTTGTTTCATAAATTCAATATTAAATCATTACCCATTTGAGATCTTCTATTTATCAGTACTCCAAACAGAACTGATAGTCATGTCAGCTTGAGGTTTCCACCAGAAGATTTCTTATCATGTCTTCTTGGTATGAAATGAAAATGATGCAGATGTGACAAACAGTATGTCCACAACAAGAGCTAATTTGAAAATCTTGTTATTGTTGAAGAAAATTAAAAATGGTTTCAATTCTCTGCAGTTAAAATTATTATGAAATATTCTTATCATGAATTCGTGGAAATTCTTTTTGGCCAGTAGAATATCAGAGACTGAGGAACTCTTGTTTTTCATATGGAAAACATAACACTGAACTTGGCTATTTTCTTATGTAGGAAAATAGAGAGTGTACGAGTTTGCTATTTTTTTTCTCACTGGAGTAAAAAACGTGGCATGTGGACTTGCATTTCAGCATGGGCAGAAATCAGAATTTACACCTGCAGGAGACTTTATTACATGCATTTTGTAAAATTGAAGCATTTTAAAACACAAAAGTATTTTAAAACATAAAAGTACAAATATTACAAAAATGCCAGAGACAGCATTTTTATTTGATTTAATCTTATAATGGCAAGCTAATTACCACATTGTGAAGTAACAATGTTTGCCCAAGTATGGCTGTCACAGCAACTAATGTGAAAATCTTGTTACTGTTCAAGAATATTAACAATGGTTTAAACACTTATTGGTTAAAAAAAAAAAATGCACTTATATTGATGTCCTGAAAATTATTTTCGGCCAGTATAACTTCAGTTGATTGGAGAGGCTCTTGTTTACTTTTTGAATTGTCATTTATTTGTAGAATCCCCAAAATTTTGAGGTGTGTTGCACAGGTAGTGACCCCTCTTATGCCTAACATTTATTGTGGCCAAAGTGAACACCTATTAGACATTGGGCTACAAGAATCACTATGTGATTTAAAACCTTAAGTATCTTACAAAAAAACTTTACTAAACCTTGTTTTTGTAGTTAGTTGTATTACTACTTCCGAGTTAGCCATTCAAAGTTATCGTAAATTAACCTTGTACCCTAATTCTTTTGTCAACCAGGTGAGTGATCTCAGACCCACATGAGCCTCTTACCTCTAACATGGTTCATGCTAGGACCACCAAACTTGGCAATGTTTTGTGACTTATATACTGTATTTTACTATGGAAAATCAGTCCTACACAGTAATAAGAAATACACATTTGCCTTCTCACACACACCATTTAGTTTTAATTTGCAATGTTTTAACTCTGCAGCTAGAGGCTTTGTATTTTGTGAAAAATATGGGACCCCTTACACAATACACAAAATTAGGTATCTATGAATATTGAATTTTTCACTGAACCACAAAATTAGGTGAATTCACTGTATCATATTGCTTTGTTGAAAGTTAACTTTTGATGTGGTTCTGCATTTGTTATGCATTGTCAGTCATCATTTGTCTAATATGTACCTTGAGCATAAATTTAAATTGTACATCCTCACCTTTTACATTTTTAGCTGACTTGACCATAGGGTTCACATGTATGGTTGTAAATGATATCTTATGCTGATTAAACAAATTTTAATTTTAATATGTGCTCTTTTTTATTCCTTTGTTGAAATACAGTATGTAATATTTGTATAATACTCATATGAGTATAGAGCTATTGTTTTCTTTAAAGCCAGGAAAACTTTAGGTGAAATGATGTGATTTGTGTATCTTCCTTTGTGACCTACATTGTCAGTGATCTAACTCACTCTATACGGAAGTACTGCTCACTTTAAATCTGCCCCTTTTCTAATTTTCTTCATTTCTTCCCCTTCCAATCCTCCTTTTTTTTGCAACTTCATACACAATGCCCCATACACATTTTTTCTTTTTTTTATTCTTATATTTTATCAACAACTTCATTGTTCATCTTTGTACTCTATATACCGTGCCTAAATGCTGATGTTTTAACTAAGAGAATCTTCACTATGACTTCAATGTTGAATTTAAAATTGTTGTCATAATTTAATTTCATCTGCCATATATTTACAATGTATCGTCAAAACGAGAAAAACATTATAAACCATTAGATTTTGTTCTAATTTTTTACCTTTTGTAATACAAAACTTGTAATCTTGAATTAGACAGTTATGAAATGAAATATTTTTAAACTGAAAGTTTTATTTACAGTACTGAAATGGCTTACAATATATGAAAGGATTGATTTTCACAAGACATATCTTGTGCATGTCTAAATGGAGCTGCTCCAGAGTACCTACAGGATTAATTAAACTGTTACACAGAACTTAACATCAGTTGAGATCAACATCACATATGAAACTTTCATCCATCTAAGTCAAAAATTTAACAATTTTAAAAAAGTTTCCAATACTTTGGTATAGTTCTGTGGGAAAAGCTTTCAGAGGCTGTAAAAGCTGCAGAAAATATTAATATTTAAAAAGAGATATTTTAGTCAAATTTATTATACTAGAGATTTTTTATATTAATATGCAAAGAATTCATAAAGTTAGGTTATTCCAAGTTTTCCTTGATTATCACATGATGCAAGGTTAAAGATATATTAGGTGTAGAAATTGAATTTGTAACAGATTATGGCATGTTCCTGATAATTGTGAATGAAGTAAGATGTGTAATTAGCAATAATATTACAGCTGTGGATTCACTGCAAGTCATAATGGGAAGATATAATTTTAAAACATCAGATGACTATTATACTTGGTGCATTTTTTAATCGAATTTAGTGATTAAATTACATTTTCATGACTATTTAATGGGCTACCCATTAGCCTCAGAAAAAATAATTTATGATGAAATTTTTTTATATCTCCATTGAAAAAGTTGATAAATTGTTTCAAAAGGTACAAACTGAACTGTACCAAAACTTTATGTATATACACACTGAAAAACAAGATATTGTTACGTGACAAGGGCTCGTACTCTGTAACAAAGAAACGAGTGAAAGCCTACAAGCTTGGTATATTTAAAAAATTTAAACAATTTTTTTTCCTAGACAACAATGTAAAAATTGATAAATAGGATTTAGTTTGTGAATATAATCCAAAATTTGATCCTAGGAATGAAAACACAACTCCTATCTCTAAAATTGTTCTATTAGAATTCAGGTTCGAGTTCCGACGACGTACAAATATGGAAGGCGATAACGTCAGATGCAGCCCAATGTACGAATAACAGCAATTCTTCACTTGAATCACAATTTTTGTTTCCGAATAATTCCAGAATCAACTGCCATGAATATCTTTCAGATTTTTTTTTCTAAAAAAGTCAACTTCTTGAGTGTCCAAGGAATAAATTATGGAATGAAAAATCAGACGAAGAATACGATATTTTGGCAATAAATTGAAAGTAATACACCTTGCTCCTTCAAGGTTTTGAATGACTCTGAAAAAATATATGGAATGCGTATGTAGAACCCCAAACGTCATTTCAAGTCTCGTGAGATTGGTCATGTGGTCTGTTACTACGCTAATTTTCACATGTAGGCCAATTTAAAAACCAATCATTAAAAGGCTCTTTGCAAACAGTGAAAACAAGCAGAAAGTGTCATTTATACTGACCAATCATTTTATTTCATTGTTGATATTGTTACCAAGATAAGACAAACTAAATGTTAATTCTCACTTATTACATCTTCGTCTTGTATATTCAAACTTTGTATAAAAAATATATCACTGCTAACAAATATAATCCCGAATCCGATATAAATATTCATTGCAATTAAATACAATCAAACAATAATAAAACAAAACGAATTTCAACCTTACCTTATTATGAGCTTGAAAATGATGAAATTATATATATTACTATTACATTAATATATAGCAAACAGTTACCTGGTGTCATTTAAGTTCCGTTCCATCCAGCTTTAAGATAAATGTTCAATAGCTCTTTACTTTATAGGGTATGTGGCTCTGTAGGCAGTCGATATAAATGTACCAGGCACACAGGGCAGTGTGCTATAAATAGATCATTTATATATACTACTCCATACTCATAGGCCTGCTTGTTAACATTGTTAATGGTCATCTAGGGCAAGATTTAAGAGTAAACTCTGATCATTGTAGTTGTATATTTATTTTCACAGATAAATGTGTATTTGCTTTGAAAATCTTGAGAGAACTCATTTTTGGATCACATCTGAGATTTTAGGTTCCATACAAGGAGGAGATAAATATTAAATGCCATCACTTATGAGCTAGTTTGCATGCAAAATCAACAATTATTTTACAGAATTAGAATAATCTGAAAACCATTTGGAAACTTTTTAGTGAGTTAGGACCTGAAAAAGCCTAGAAATAGTGGCATGCTACTCACTGAAATGAAATGGTATTACTTTTGAAAATTTTAATGAGCACAGTTTAAATAATTATTCACTGATATAGCCTTCCAACATTAGGGAACCTTTTTCCTAGAATCTTGACAGAGATGGTTAGTCCAATATAATTTTGGAAGCCAAATAATTTAATGTTGCTAATATGCAGGGCATCTCGTCCTGCTCAACCTACTGTAGATTTCCAACAGTTCATTTGTATGGAGTAATGTTGTAGTTACCGGCATTGCTGCCACACAGAAATCACATGGCAGTTTCATGGACCAAACAATTACTCTGATCTCCTGTCAGAAAACAAAGATGAATCTGCCAATTATAAACCAGAGAAAACACTGAGACAACCAGCTGTCCAAAATCAAAGGTGGAATGAATACTGTGTTGAAAGTTACGAAGAATTTTTGTGTTACAGTAAACCGAAACAAAATGTATCAGCAATGATCAGTTAATGGAATAATACTGTATGCAGGTTATGCAACTTGTATAATTAAAGATATGTTTCGTCTTGTATGTTTTGGGATAATGTGACTGGGTGGGACATCATGACACGTATCTGCATGATGCTCCAGTGCTAGACATCACTATAAGCTATCACACTGCAGACATCGTATCGATATGACCGAACATTTTTTAAAGCTAAGATAAAAATCTAAATCACACACACACACACAACTTAAATCTTCACTTTAAAGTCTCCTAAATGATGCAGTTTGGCAAAGATATATATCAAGGGTTTAATCAAGCTTGAATTGAAGCATATACAATTTTAATAACAGCTTTAGGTGGACCATCCTAAATTTGCAGCATTAGGCAGACCAAAATCTATCCTAATAATTATATAACGCACTGAACTATCTCTAAAGATATGTTAAGGTAACCAACATTTTATATCCTTTGTACAACTTAAATCTTCAGTTTAAAGTCTCCTAAATGATGTATTTCGGAATATATATCGTGGTCTTCTTTATGCTTGAATTTAAGCACTGGTCTCCATAATGCTGACAATGAACATACAGAATTTAAGTAGACCGTGTATCTTGTATATTTTTAATTATTGCATGAAGCATTGAAACCATGCAATACAAAATATATAAATGTTGTTTAGTTATAAAAAACTTCATGGATATTTGTATATTTTGAATAATTATGAAGATACATTTTGGTCTGCCTAATGCTGCAAAATAAGGATGGTCCACTTAAAGCTGCAACTAGGGTTATATATATATATATATATATATATATATATATATATATATATATATATATATATATATATATATATAACACATTTCTTCATTCTTTTCCTATTTTTCTATCATTCAAGTCTTTTATTATCCAGAAATAATCAATATCAACACCACAAGTAAACATCTACATTCATTTCACCTCAAGCCAGTATCAAGCGAACCCAGAAAATGTTATGACTGAAAGAACTCTTCACAGAATTGTAAACAGAGGAGTCTAACAATATATATATATATATATATATATATATATATATATATATATATATATATATATATATGTGTGTGTGTGACATTAAAATAAAATAATTAAATAGGTTTTCTGGGTTAGTTAAAATTTCAAGTTCATTAAGATGGTCTTCATGTTGACATTTAGAAATAACTTTTTCATATGCATCTATACCCTATCAAAAACTTGGAATTTGCCGACACCATTTGGTGTCGGCATAGGGTACTCGCCAACTATAAGGCCTAGAAAACTTAAATGACCTTCCATTGACCCATAGTTACATTAAATCGATACAAATTACAAGCATAACACCGATTTTGTCTTTAATCCGTTGTCAGATGAGACGTAACTACTGCGTAGATGAATTTTGACCTCGTTCGCACCATTTTAATTGCTAGTCACATGACTAAATCTCGCAGCCGACGTGCATAAACGTCATAGGTCAAATAGTCACGTGATAACAACAAAGTGCGTTGACATGTAGTTTCTGCGTGATCAGTCAGCCTCTTTCCAGGAAGATGCGACAGCGACATGATTCGGGCTGCTGTTATCAAAATTAATATGTTGAATAATACGTGTTTTTTCTTGTTATTGTATACATTGCGTGACTTTCATTCAATATTTTCGAGTTTATGTCTTCTTTCTGCAATACTGGAATGGAAGGTTTTGTGCATAAACCTATATTGCAACATGGCAGGTTATGGTGGCGCTCACCAGTTATTATGTACTTTTGAGAGAGTGATGTATGTAAGGTGAAGTTGTTTGCATTTTAAACATGCACAGTGGAGAGAATGATGGCATACCTATATACTACTTTCATGTAATGTGGATGAAATTTCTTTGGATATTGTACTTTTGGAAATTTTAAATGATCTTAGGACACTGCTAACTAAAATGACTGCTCCCTTGTGCTCCAAAAATCAACCTAAATTTGTCTAAAGTACACTATTCTTGGCAGCTATTAAAATATGGAAAATGAATTTTGCCAAACTAGATAATACCAGCTTCTAAAAGTGCAATGACTGAATTACCAAATACATAAAATGTAAAAAAAGTTATCGGCTCTTTTTTTTACAATTTACCTCTGAAGTTCAGAAGTGAAAATGAGCAAGTAGAGCTAGCACTTTTTTGAAAGATGCACATCTGGAGTAAGGCCAAGCTGTATACTCTCTAACCCATATTACACCCATCAATCATACATCAAAATAAAGGGAATTAAAGGTTAACAACACCTAAGATATACAAAGTCTCTTTAAGATAACCAGTATAACTATTGAGGAAACCCGGGGAAACTCTTTGTCTTTAAAACCCTATGCTAAATACGAAACTGTAGAGCGCCACCTAAAGACGAATACACAGAAGCTCTTGCCAATGAGATACTTTAAAAAAAGTGATACTATTTTAATATTAAAGAACTACAGTATGATGTAATAAAATCAGTTATCAATGAAGGTGACACATTTGCCGTCTTCCACAAGGGGTAGGGGAAAACGCGGTTTTTTGTTGTTATCACGTGACTATTTGACCTATGACGTTTATGCATATCGGCTGCGAGATTTGGTTAGTCATATGACTAGCAATGAAAATGGTGCGAACGAGGTCAAAATTCATCAACGCTGTAGTTACGTCTCGTCTGACAACGGATTAAAGACAAAATCGGTGTTATGCTTGTAATTCCTGAGAAGATAAATGATTTCCCTATCGATTTACTGTAATTATGGGTCAATGTAAGGTCATTTAAGTTTGCTAGGCCTGATAGTTGGCGAGTACCCTATGCCGACACCAAATGGTGTCGGCAAATTCCAAGTTTTTGATAGGGAATAGACTCTGACCCTACACCCCAACATAAAAAACCAAAGATCAAAAATGAGGTGTCAAGGGTCAGAGGAAACTCGGACTAGATGGCATCCAGTCACCTGCGCCTGCCAAGTAAGGTCAAGGCTGTATTTTCTCATTCTCACAATGTCAAGGTCGAATCCCCCACCCCAGTAACAAGAAAGTGGGACTTCACGAGATACCATTGTGTGTTCCAGATAGTGAATTAAAGAAATGGAATACGCCCCCGCCCCCTTTCAATCCCAATAACAAGGAAGCAGATCTTCACGGGATTCCATCCAGATAATGAAATAATGAATAGGAAAAAAATGAAATGTACTCACCGATTGAGAATAAGAATGGCATCCACGCTAGTATTCCATTTGAATGTTTCAACATACAACACTAACCGTAATGCATATGTATGCACGCAAACCAGTGAAATTCAGTTGCACACAAATGCATACATGAAAACACCGTCAAAAGCGATAAGTTGTATCGTCTGGATACACTCGATGACAAGAAACATGGTTCTTGCAAGGAAACTCAGGAAAAAATCGCCAAAAAGAAGCAGAACGTGCTCAATCCGCCACGCATTAAAATATCGTTTCCTTTCACCAAAACAGCTAGCTTGGAGTCCAGTTTTCTTTTGCCTATAGAAACTATTCATAATCTAGAAATTGCTCGCTCTTTTACTAGAGATACTGCCCGCGAATACAGTATATTGTGCAAATATTTCCTGCAGTTTAAAACTATTGTTTTACAAATGAGACCGCGAGTTCAACTTCCAGTTGGTTTTGGGCGGAAGATAGTGGTCACGTGATATTAGTAGCCGCGAAATCCCAGGCCGCGTGTGTGCCCAATTCAAGGTCACCTTGGCAGTACACAATTCTAATTGAATTTGTACGATCGATCAAACGGTAACTTCAGTTACAATGATTAAAACAAAATTAATGAATTTGAACAAGATTAATACATAGGAGGTACTGAACGATTCAGGAAAGAGAAAGAACCTGACAAATTAGATGGGAAAGATATGGAATTACAGGATTATATTGTACATTTTGTGGAAGTTTTTCTTTTAAAAAAAAAATGGATTAAATGTAAAAGGGCTCAACAACTTGCAATGAGTTTAAGAAGGGATGCACAAATGTTACTAGGTGATTTAAACGGAACTAAAATAGGAGACTATGACTTTCTTAAAGCTGCTTTAGAATAACAATTCAGTCTGACAGAAAGGGAAACTCCATATATCCGAGGTTAGAAATAATGAGGACGACAACAAAAAAAAAAAAAAAATAGGAATCTGCTATAGACATTGGCTATGCTTTGAGGCGACTAGCTTGTTACGCATTTGCGACAATTCCCGTTTTGGTTAGGGAAGACATATTGATACATCAATACATATGTGAATAAGGGAGTCAGGAAATTAGAAACCATTTTCAATTTGGGCATCCTAAAACTCTCGATGATGTACTCGTCATTGCCATTGAGTATGAGGCCTTGAAAGGGACTTGGTCAAATTTACAAGAAACCTGTAAATAAGGAGATTTCCGTCATAGCTCTTAGATTTAAACATGTCCTGTCCCAAAGCGATACCGAGCCAAGTAATAAGAAAGAAAGCAAAGACAGTAACACCCTTTATAATATTGATAACCTTACAAAAGAACAGGGGCTCGTATCGTTGCTTACAATTTCCCCTGTCGTGGTTGTTCTTTACAACAACTATTATAACTATATTGTGTAGTACATGTATGACAGGTAAATTATAAGCAACGATACGAGCCCCTGTGTATAAAAGCAGCTCTCACAGAATATGTTGACACATTAACGAAACTGTCGACCGAAAATACAAGACAGATAAATATGGTAATTGAGAATATGCAAAAGAGGGATACGTATACTACCTATCGAGCAAGCCACCAGACTACCAGAACAAATCAGATAGAGCATTGTCATGGAATGGGTCACAGTTGGAACTGCCCCACGAAAATAAAAAAATAAAAAAAATATAAAAAAAACCCGCAAAGTCATAATAGCCAGATAAAGTCTGCTAAACCTAGTGTAAACTAGAACTGGATGATCTTGAGATCAAAATTTCGGCCAACTGTTATGAATGCAATAAAAAGTATCAAAGAATCTGAAAGACCAACTTTAAAGATTAACTGCTACTGTTAAAACCTACAGGCTTGTTTTGTCGACTTAGAAATGTTTAGTAGATACTCGGTCCGTTGTAACACGCTTATTTCTAAACAAGTTTTCGAAGGACTTGAGTCATGGAAAACTTGATCCAGCATATTCTCAACTAACAGTTACAGACGGATACTTATTAAACATTTATGTTCAAACAGTCTTCAAATTTAAATTTAGATTTTGAAAGCAGCGTAACAGTTGCTGATATAGACGGATTACCTGGATTGATTGGTTTTGATTTTCTAGAGAAAAAATATGCCAGCTTAAATTTGAAGAAAGGTATTCTGAAAATTCGAAAGCTGAAATTCTGATTGGAAAAGGAAAGAAAAATATTTGTTCTTTTCCAAGAATGCAAGTCACAGACTCGATCTCTATGCCTCCGAAATCAAATATGTTTATTAACGGAAACATAGAGGAAGAAGGTGAAATAAACAGAGGAGTCGTCGAACCTCTCAAACAATTTTCAAAAGAAACTGGTTTAATTTAGCCCAAGTAAAACCCGAAAATTAGGAAGTATTTTTCTCTGCATTGAATATTATCCCTGAACCGATCACACTGAAGAAAAGGGATACCGATAGATCAAATACATCCTGTGCAGAGTGTTTGCTCTGGGATTGTTTAAAACTTGATAATCTTGTAGTTCAGTTAAACAAGTACCAAATCATCTTAAATCTCTTGTAGACTGAGTATGTGAAAAGGTTTTAGTCGAAGATTTCGTAACAAAAACTCATATCTGAGTAATGGTATGAGATCGATTTCCACGTCCTTGTATTAGTAGTAGAAGAAAGTAAGAATCCGAGCTCAACAACCCCTCTCCCCACCCCTCCAGACCTCCAAACAAATACAAAATACCTAGGTAACGTAATAGAACACCTGTTGCAATCAATAATTGCGCTAAGAATCCGAGCTCAACAACCCCTCTCCCCACCCCTCTAGACCTCCAAACAAATACAATAGAACACCTGTTGCAAAATACCTAGGTAACAGGTAAAATTTAATTACGTGATCTTCCAGAATAAGCAAAATGATATGTCAGACTCAATCTTCCAAATCATTACGATTTAGCAGAGCGTGGCGATTGTGGACTAAATTACGCATTAGAATTCCAGTAAGGTAAGTGGTATTATATCTTAATTTTATGTTATATCATACTTCTTTTGATAATCTTTCTCATATTTGCTGATCCTCATGGGTATAATATCTGTTAACATGTTGTCAATAATACGAAATTCACGTATTAAATCGTCCATACTATATTTTACTCCTCTTAGGTAAGATCTTATTTGATTAAGCAGTTTCTTGTAAGTTATAATTGATGTTAAGCAGCCGTGCTTTTTTATCGAAATTTTAGGTTCAACTTTTTTACAAGCTGCTGTAAGAGAAACACCAACACCGGATATGATTAACAAAAACGGGTTTAATGATATACCACTTGAAATTATGCCAGAACTAGTCATTAACAAGGGTAGATATGATATTACTCGAAGTATCTTGTTATAATATTTGTAGCATTTTTTAACGCACCAGAGTTTTTTGTGATAATATTTGTAGTATTGTATTAGTGCGTCAACATCCTGTCCTGGAATATCTTTTGAAATATGATTGAAATCAACTATACTTCTTATCATTATAATATTTGTTCACATATTCTCAGGCTTGATTAAGTAACTAGTTGAGGTGTTTCAGCCACAAATTCCAGACAATACCAATATGACGCAGCAGTTAATTTTTTGTCATCTGCTATTAGCATAAAAGTTTCTTCAACATCTTTGTTTAACACAATAGACACGGTTCCAGAGAAATTATCAGTCGAGTGACGCCATGGAAATAAGGTAAATATATTAAACTTTGCACTGCTAAACACGGACAATCTATACACACCAGTGACCTCTGCAGTATGTTTGAGAGTGTTATTTTGCGGCGACCAAGTAGACATTCCAGAAGCAACAGTATAGACAATATTTTTAATCTGCTTGTGAGGAATTTTAATCATACTCGTTTTCTCAACAATACTAGGAATTCCACTAATAATATCGTTGAGTTTTGTGTTAATATTATCGAGTGTAATATCAACAGACGGCGGACTTCCAAAAAATTCGTTATTGGTTTTGTTTATGTTTCTGCGAAAATTTAAAAACGTGGTGATGTGATTAGTAAAATCAGTTTTGAACTTGGTGATTTCATTGTTGATATCATCAACATATTTCTTTGTTACAGCATCAAAATCAGATTCTGGTGTTCTAAGATTAGTAATGCCATTATTGTTCATGTTGAGAAACGCGTACATTATACTACCACGCACCGACACGTACTTTGATTCCTGATCATCAACATATTTCTTAGTAGCAGCGTCATTATCCTCAGTTGGGTTTCCAAGGTATGTGATCTTGTTCTGGTTCATAACAATGTTCCCCGTAAATAAATCACCTGCTTTTCTAACATAATCGTTAACTGACCTACCCGAATCTTCTATCTTACCTTGATTGTTAAAAGTAACAATATTATTAGCAACTGCAGTAGGATTTCGTACAAGTACATCTGACAGTTGTACATTACTCGTCTTTAATCGTCCTTGTTTGTCCTGGAAAACTACAACTTCATTTGGATCTACACTTGCAACGTTTAACAAATTGTTGATTTCATTTTTGAGCTTATCAAGAGTCGCATACTTGGATAAGTCACCCTGGTAACCTTCTGTTAATAAATCTACTGCTAATGTTCCAAATTTTGTATAGTAGCTCATTATACATATCGTTATACACAAAATTGTTGGTTTAATATAACATAAAATTATACGATGGCGAAGATAATAAACTTTGACACCGAGCGATTGGTGAAGCATAAACATAACAATAAACTTCCAGACTGTCATTATCTTGTTGGGAGAACTGGATCTGGTAAAACAAATTTGTTATTAAATCTTTTACTCAATAATAACTTTAACTATGATAAGGTGTATATTTACACTATCAACCCCCAACAAGACAAATACAAATTATTAAACGAGTATAATGATAAACTTCGTGATGAACTTGGCATTGGTAATGATATATTTTTGATAAAACAACCAGAAGAACTCGTTCCAGTGAATGAACTCGATTCGTCAGAGCATAAGATAATCGTCTTTGATGATATTCCGCTAAACAATGAGGAGATGAACAAGATTAGATCATATTTTTCACTATCACGTAATAAAAGATGTAATTCTGTTTATCTTGCCCAAGGTTTTTATAATGTTGATAGGTTTATTAGGCGAAATACGGGTTGTTTCATATTATTTCCCGGACTAGATAATGTGGATGTGAGAAATATTGCAAACGAACAATGTGGTGATGTTACAAAAGATAAATTTATCGAATTATATCATCGAGCAACTAAAGATCGATATAGTTTCTTTTTATTTGACAAGCTAGCGCGTGATCCAACCAAGATGTTTCATTGTTGCCTTGAGACGTTTCTATGATATAATTTTGTAAAGCGTATAAAAATAATGGACGACCGTCAACAAAGAATCGAATTACTAAAGAAGTTTCTTGAAACACGAGCGGCTTTTAAGGAAAAAGTGCAGGAAGCTCGACGTGGGCAAGTTCGAGCAGAAGAAGAAACTACTAAACTCTTCAAACCTATTACCGAAGCAGTACTTGGTAAACAACCAGAAATATCAACATTATCTCCGGAAGAACTAGCAAAAATAAAAGAAAAAGGTTTGTTAGGTTTACTAGGAGAAAGATCGAAAGAAGAAAATAAAAAAATTGCAGAAGAACTTGTAAGAGACATTGTTGATCCTATTGCACGACAGGTTGAATTTGATAGATTAATAAACAACCCTCTTGCACTTCAGCAAGCTATAACAACAAAGGCTGTTAATCCCGACGAGTTAAGGAGGTTAATAGAAAAAGTGTCAGAACAAACTGAGGAATTAGCTGAGAAACAAAAAACGTTACAAGAAAGTATGATAAAAATAATGCCTCTTGAGGATACTATCATATTTTATAGAAAGAAAGCTAGGGTAGAAATAGACGATTCCGAGTATAACGAGTTTATGAAAAAATATGATATCACTAATATTAATAGTATTCGAGATTGGTCAAAAGAAAACTATGATAATTTGATGGAAAAATTAAGAGAAATTATAGAAAATGGTTTACGTGTTGATGAAGAAATTAAAGATCAAAAAGATAGAAAGAATTTTCTAGTATTATTTGATCAGATAAGAGAAGGAATTATTGCTGAGATTTTACATAAAACAGCAAAACAATACCGAAATAAACTAGGAGGTTATAGTAAAGGTTGGGATTTTAAAAGACTACTCAAACAATATGAAAACATGCGAGATAAAAAATTACCAGAGGAAAAGAATGGAGGTGGAGTTAAAGTTTTTACGTCAAACGCAGACATAGTCGATCGGCTAATGCTGTTGATATCCTCTAAAGAAGCTGGTAATGAAAGTGTAGAGATTGATAACGAAATTATTGATATACTTGATCATCTAAGATCGAGTGGATTACTAACATCATCCGAGTACGAAATTGTACACCGCGATCTTATCTAAAATATTAGTATAATGCAAACAACATTATTGCTTGATTCATCACAAATAACAGGAAACAGCGCGAATTTTACAGTAAATTACAACCCACCAATAGAACTAGATCCTGCAAAACAGTATGAGATTGGATTAATTTCTTGTACTTGTTGGAACGCCATGCCGAATATTAAAACTGGGATTAATGATGAAATTTTAATCGTTAATGTTAAACAATCTCCAACATCACAAAAAGAGTTTATTGATATACAATACAAACTACAAATTCCACAAGGAGCTTATAACATTACTGATCTAAACAGAACAATAAAAGAGCTTCTAACAAAAGCTGGTGGGAATGCTGATAATTTCGAATTAGCGGCGAATTATAACACCTTACGAGCTAGGTAGGATAACAGTGAAAAGAAATATGAAAGTCCTTTTTGAAGAAAGAAGTTTTGGAAAGATGTTAGGTTTTACTAGAGTTTTATACTATACCACCAGTGAAGATAAATCTTTGACATTTGATGGAGAACTACCAGTAGATATCACAGAAGTAAATACAATACTCATCAATTGCTCTATCGCATCTGGATCTTATACGTCAAAAGGCAACCGCGGGCAAACGATCTACAGTTTCTCACCAGAAGTCCCACCAGGTTCTCTCATGCAAATCAATCCGCGACAGATTATCTACTATCCAATAACACCTGAGAATCAAATTACAAGCATTACAATGCAACTCACAGACCAATCTGGACGACAAATAGACGTGAACAACGAGATAGTCACGTATTACTTACACCTACGCACTGCCTAGGCATGTGATTTTGTGTACATAATTTTAAAAAATGATACGAAGAAAAAATTTTGGAAGAAAAATAATAGGTGGGTTTTTTGGAAACATTTTTACAACAATTGCAGAGAATATACCAGGAATTGCTCGTAAAGTAGCACCAATTGCATTAGATGCGGGTAAAGCTTTCGCGACGGGGGCAGCCAGTTCGGCAGGCACAGCAGTAGGACAAAAGATTGCTGAAAAGATCAAAGGGCCTTCAACAACACCTACGGTGTCTGAAATAAAACGAGTAATATCAGATATTGCGCCAACAAAGGAAACAAAACAGGCTATGATAGATACAACAAAAAAATTATTATCACCGCGTGGTGAAGAAATAGTACGTAAGCTCGTAAAGAAAACAGCGCCGATGATTCCTGCTGCCTTTTAATTTTGTGTAGCGATTATAAAATAATGTCAGCTAAAAATTACCTCGATCTTGCTGAGGAATATGATACTGATGATGCTGTAACAGAGTTCGAATACGTTGAATATCTTGATGAGAACTCGAACGAACCAAATAAAGCTGGTGTTAGGACTTTTAATACGCGTGACGAGGATATGTTTCTACTTCCGCATAAGGCAATGCTAGAAGTTCGTGGTCAAATATTAACTGCGATAGGTGGTGATATTGCAGCTAATGCAGAAATTGCTCTTGTTAATAACGGTTGGAGCTTGTTTAAAAGTGCACGATATAAACTAACCAATCAAACCGTAGAAGATATTTCGATGCAATTGCCTATTGCGAGTACGATACTAAGCATCGTATCGTTTAGCGATGACTATTCCAGATCAGTGGCCACAAACATGATGTGGTTCAAAGATACATCATTCGGGACAGCTGTGTCGAACGAATTTAAAACTGGAGAGCTAGCTGATGCTGATGTTACAAACAGACTTATTTTAACCCCAGCTGGAGCTAATGCAGCTGCACAACATACTGTTCCAGCATTAACCGCAGATGCAGCTGGTGGTACTATAGTAGCGAATGCAATAAGAAACGCAAATAAAAATCTACGACGATTAAATTTTAACGAAGGATTTGCTAAACGAAAAGCACTTGCCGCAGAATCTTACCAAATCACGATGATGCTTCCGCTAAGTACGATCTTTGGATTTTGCCGCGAACACAGCACAGTTTTTCGAGGAATAAAACACACGCTTATTTTAGATCGAGCTGATCAAAACGATTGCATAATACGCGCTGGTGGGGTTGCTGAAGGACAATTTACTATTACTAAATTAGCGTTATGGATGCCTCGAGTTGTCCCATCTGTAGCTAAAACAATGGAGCTCGAAACGTTACTGACCAATTGGACAAAAAAGATACACTTCCAACAAAACAGGATTTATCAAACAGCCATTCCTAACGCAACCAATTACACTTGGCGCGTTACAACCACGCCCAGCGAACAAATACCTCGACATTTGTTTGTCGTATTTCAACGACAGGCACGTCGTAATGATCAGGAAATGGATAATTCTGTATTTGATAACCCAGATGTGAGACAAATATTTGTTAGAGTTAATTCTAAACAATATCCCGAACGTGCAATCGAATGTAATTTTGCTGTAGACGCCACCAGAAACATATCTCGACCGTACATGTATCTTATGGAGGCTATGCAAAAATATCAGGACGCGGACAGTGGATCTCAAATATCAGTAGAAGAGTTTCGATCACTCTATCCCATCTTTTATTTTGATATATCAAAACATTCCGAACGAACTATTGGATCAACTGCTGATATTGAAGTCACATGGACACTTGGCGCAGTGCAGGCCGAAGGGTATAATGCATATGCGTTAGTTGTCAGTGATAGATTCTTGACTATTGACGCGCCGAAAGGAAGAATGATGGTACAGGTTTAATCTAATAATATAAAATAATGAAAACCAAGTATACAACCAGAGAAATATACCTAACATCCGGGCAAGTTGAAAAATTATCAGCAGCTGTTGCTAAACGCAGTTCTGTTTCTTTAAAGATATCTCCGGAGACTTCGAATAAAACAGCGGTTAAAGTAATGCTTACGAAACACCAAATCGATAAACTCGACAAAGGAAAACCGTTTGTACTGAAACTATCTGTTTCCCAGGTAACTGCAATGTCGAAACAAGGTGGTTTCTTCGGACCAGCACTTTCTGTACTACTACCAAAAATATTGCCAGTACTTGGTACACTTGGACTTGCGGCTGCGTCAGGGGCAGTATCTGGCGCAACGAAAAAAGCAGTCGAAGGTCGTGGAATCAAACAAATCTATCGTTAGCGGTCACTCAGTTTTATGTAACAATAATAAAATGCCAACGACAAAGTCGCCGAGAAAAACAAAAACAACGAAAAAAAGAAAACAAAAAAAACGAACAAAAAAACAAGGAGGAATTATTCCTTTCGCTCCACTTTTAGCGGGACTAGCGGGAAGTCTTCTTCCAAATCTATTAGGAATCGGACGTGGAATGACTCTACCAGGTACCAGACGCCGTTGAGTAATTTTGATATCATCAAAAAATTGAATGATGTTGCCGGATTTCGCGGAGTATTTTCAAAAGACGAACTCGACGACGTACCAATAGGTGGTTCGTGTGTTGTAAATATAGAAAACTTTAACGATGGCTCTGGCACTCACTGGGTCGCTGTCTACGATAACAATTATTTTGATTCGTTTGGACTTCCTCCGAGCGGTCTCATAAAAAAGTATATTTTTAAGAAATTCAATAAAATTCATTATTCGTCTAATCAACTACAGCCGATTGGAACATCAGCTTGTGGTTATTATTGTATAATGTTTGTCCGACAGATGTCGCGGAGAGATCTTGATTTTTTAAAGTTTATTTTACAGTTTGATGAGCAACCCTCTCACGCTAATGATGACCTTGCTTGTAATTTTATCTAAACGTCGTACAAGTATACAATGTCAACATACTGTCTCAAATGTAGAACAAAAACAGAAAATAAAGACGAGACGATGGAAACAACAAAAAATAATAGAATCATGTTGAAAAGTATTTGTACCGTTTGTGGTAGAAAGAAAAGCATGTTTCTGAAAAAGCAAGCCGGATCTGGTGTAGATAGAGTTATCTTGATTGACGATTAATCTAATAAAACAAAATAAAATAGAATGAAATGCAATTGTGATTGTGATAAAGACCTTTGCATTGAACATGACAAAATCGTCACGTACTGTAAATCATGCAATCGCCGTGAGATCATTGGCAGCGGAATTGACATTCACAAAATTATTGGTAAATTACCAAAACCAAAAGGAGGCTGGACCTTGCCAGGTCATAGGTATACTGGACCTTATAATCCGCTAGATCAGCAACTGGATGAGAACGATAATCCACTGCCAGGACAAGAGCCTTATAATCAAGTTGATGCAATAGCGATGCGTCATGATATCTGTTATCGTGATCATGAAAACTCAAAATCAGACTGCGATAAAGTGATGTTAGACGAACTTCATGATATGGAACCGACAAATCTACGAGAACGTTTTGATAGAAGATTTGTTCAGGGAATGATTGGAGCAAAATACAAACTTGGACTCGGAGAGTCTCGGCTCGGGAAAGAATTCGCAGCACAGACGCTAGCGTCTGAGCTACACAGACCTAAAAAAAAGTTTCCGAGACGTAAAGTTGTCGCTAATGCTGTAGATGACATTTGGGCAATAGATTTGGTTGATGTATCCAATCTAGCTTCGTTTAACGATAATAAGAAATATTTGTTTAATGTCACAGATGTTTTCAGCAAATACGCTTTTAGTGTGCCAGTTTAAGATAAAACAGGAACGTCAATCATTGATGCGCTAAAACAGATAATAACGAGTACAGAAAGAAAACCAAATAAAATCTGGACTGATCATGGAGCCGAGTTTTTTAACAAAAAGTTTGAGCAGTTTCTAGAACAAAATAATATAAAAAAATACGTTACAGGAAACGAAGGCAAAAGCGTTATCGTTGAAAGATTTAATCGCACGTTAAACGAGCTGATACATAAACACCTGACAGCTAAAAACACCAACAGGTACATCGATGACCTTTCTCAAATCGTAGGCGAATATAATAACACGAAACATCGAACCATCAAAATGTCACCCAATGACGCTATCAAAAATCCAATATTAGCAAACGAAAACATGTACCGCAGACATAAATTTAAGGTCGGTGATAAAGTTAGAATCTCTTTGACTAAAAAGATATTTGAAAAAGGATTTACTCCAAACTGGAGCGAAGAAGTATTTGTTGTTGATAAAGTACTTCTAACAATACCGGTAACATACTCGTTGAAGGATTCATTAGGTGAGCCTATAATCGGAAGTTTTTACGAACAAGAACTACAAAAAACTGAACAAGATGTTTTCGTTATCGAAAAAGTGATCAGGAGAAAAGGTAATAAAAGCCTCGTCAAGTGGCGTGGGTATAGTGATAAATTTAACAGCTGGATTCCAACCCGATCGATTTTATCGACTGCGAAATAATGTTTTTGTAGATTTCCTCATACTTTCGTTTGATAGATACACCTTTTACTGGTTTGCATAACGATATGAAATACTGTCTGCGATCGTCAGAGATCGTCATCAGATTAAAAAGTTTGGCAAAGATGAAATCAAATTTTATATTTTTCTGTCGACCTGAAATTTTAATGTTTAAGAAAGGTCTGATCAGCTGCCAAAATAGTTGTTGTTCGGCAATGGTAAAATCAAATTTTATAATTTTTTTAGCAATGTGATACTTGACATTATATTTTCCAGTGGTTGGTCTGCTATAATTATATCTGTTAACGACGGTGACTATTTCACCATCATCAGATTCGTTGTTATATAAAATATCATCTTCGTTATAACCAATAGATTTGTCTATCATATCATTAGAGATTGTGGAGACCTTATCGCTGATATCACTAGTATCTTCTTCGTATAGTTTAACGAGTCGTTTCATCATATTATAATATACTTTTTATCTAATTTGTTGTTATAAGATGACTGACAAGGTAAAATATCACCAAAAAGTTAAGGTATTAAATTACTACGAATCCACCGAAGCAGTAAGAAAATGCCTGTCAGGTTATAGTTCATATTCCGTTGACGTTATTGTAATGCAAGGTGATTCTCATAAAATATTACTAACAGAAGCAGAAAAAAAATTGATGAAAATGCAGTAACGACGATAAAATTTTATTGCGATGATATTATAGCATTTGCTCATCATTGTTTGACTAAAACCGAATTACAAAATATTATTAATCATCATATCTAAAAATAATACTAGCATCATATTTGTTTGAAAAAGCTGATTTTGTTGCTCCATCAGCTACAAATTTTACTGCTCTGGGATTTATATTATAATATTTCGCCGCAGCTGTAATTGATTTGAATTTGATCTCCTCATCCGTTTCAAGGTTTAACGAATTAACAGGTTTTATTGGGCATCTAAAATTAATACCACCACCTCGTCCTTTTCTCACATTTTCCTGTTGGGTCACTAGCTCCAGATTTTCCAATCGATTGTCTGTTTTTACGTTATTGATATGATTAATAACCAGACCATTGGGTATAGATCCGTTGAACACCTCGTAAACAAACCTATGACTAGTATAACAAACTTGATCTGTCGATGTTCCTCTAACAGTTACTATAAGATATCCCATATTATTCATGGTACCAAGAACTTTTTTAGTTTTTCTGTTTCTTATAATACCACGATCGTTAACCTCGTATAAATCAAAGACCTGGTGCGGCTGAAACTCGTCTTGTAAGGATAAATTTTCAATATTATCATCAGTGACTTTACCGTTCACATGATATACTCGTTTCCCCTCTGGAATATCATCGCAGAACAACGTGTAAATAAAATCTTTTCTAAACATCGTAATCCTCTCAGTATTATCTCCCTTTACACTAATCGTATAACCAGCTGGCGTTGCTTTACCAACAGATATTCCAGTAATGATATTAATAACCGAACCAAGTGCATTTCCAGCGTACAGGTTGTACTTCGGATAAACATGATATACCTCTTGCTTGATAGCGCTCGTCAGATTTTGTGTCATTATACTATAGCGATTTCTTTTTTTATCTCTAATTGTTTTTCTAGCGCATGCGCAGTGTGCGGTAAATTATCAATTAGATATTAGACTATAGTATAGCGATGTTGAAATTGCGTGATATAGCCAAGAAGTGACTTATTGGAGAACCTGTTAAAATAGCGACTGCCTTTACAGGATTCGATACCAGTTATCAGTTTGATAATCAAAATGTTTTAGTAAATTTTACTGAAACAAATCTCTTTCATCTGCTACAGACGACTGTAAAACGTGAGCTTGAAAAACACAAGGGTCTAAGATTGTTAGTGCAATATCACGTTATATTTTCAAAACTACTTGTGACGGAAGAATCTACTAACAAGGAAATTGCAGACCCTTACATCAACGCAAAATCTAGACGTGTTTTACTTGGTAGTGATCTTTTGTCACTATCTAATGAAATACACCAAGAAATTTGGAAAAAATAGAAGAATTTACCGAATTAGGTTCGGGTTGGAAGTTTGAAATGATCAAGGAAATTTTGTTTCACACGATGAAATATGACGCATTACGCGGTAGTTCGTATATCGACCTGCCACCAAAAATAAAAAATAAACAGTGCTGTATAAACATAAAAAACGTCGATAGCAAATGTTTCCAATGGGCTGTTCTTTCCGCGCTATTTCCAGCAGAAAAAAATGCTGATCGTGTTGAGAAGTATATCAGTCACGTGTCAAGATTAAATTGTGCTGGTATTGACTTTCCAGTGACAGAAAATCAAATACCAAAGTTTGAAAAGCAAAATAATGTTTCGATTAACGTTTTCGGATTAGATGAAAAAGAAAATGTCTATCCGAGGTATATTTCAGAAAAAGCTTCACAATCGACTATCAATTTACTGTTTTATAAAAATCATTACGTTTGGATCAAAAACTTTAACAGACTAGTTGGAAGACAGTATAATAAAAATAACAACAAAAAGTTCTTTTGTTATCGCTGCTTGCACGGTTGTAGAGACAATGAAACATTACAAAAGCATTTGCAGTACTGTAGTGACGTACAAAGAATAACAATGCCATCTAAAAAAGATAGCGTGTTACAGTTTGTCCATCATAATCACAAACTAAAAATTCCTTTCGTCATATACGTCGATTTCGAATGCTTACTTCAACCTGTACTTGGCGTAGAAAATGATCCTAACCAATCGAGTACAAGAAAAATTCAAAATCATGTTCCATGTGGAGTAGCGTACAAGGTAGTTTGTTGCGCTGATTCGAGATTATCTAAACCAATCCAACTTTATCGTGGTAAAAATCCAGCTGTCTGGCTTCTCAAGCAATTGATCAGCGAAGTTGATCATATTTCTTATCGTTTGAAAAGAGTAACTCCAATGATAAAATTGACACCTCAACAAGAATCCGATCACGAGCAAGCGAAAATTTGTTATATTTGTGAAAAAGCTTTTGACGATAACAAAAAAGTACGTGACCATTGCCATTTGACCGGACAGTATCGTGGAGCGGCTCATGACCAGTGTAATTTAAAATTTCACGCTCCAGATTTTATTCCAGTTATTCTTCACAATTTTCGAGGATATGATAGTCACATCATCGTAGAAGCTTTTGGTGATCCTGAGATAAAAGCTCATCTAAAACTCAATAATGTCATCAAATGCATTCCAAATAATTTTGAAAAGTATATGTCAGTTACGCTAGGTAAATTACGTTTTATTGACAGCCTGCAGTTTATGGCAGCATCGTTAGATGAGCTAGTAGAAGGTTGTAGTAAATTTAATAACCTAAGAGACTGTTTTGGAGATAAATTTAATCTACTAGCTAAAAAAGGAATTTTTCCATACGAATATCTCGACGATTGGAGTAAATTTGATGAAACATCTTTACCTGGCAAAGACAAATTTTACTCGCAACTTAAAAATGAAAATATCACTGATGATGAGTACAAGTATGCACAAGATATTTGGAAAGAGTTTGATTGTGAGACTTTTGGTGATTATCACGATTTGTATTTGAAAACTGACGTGTTATTATTAGCAGATGTTTTTGAAAGTTTTCGAGAAGTGAGTTATAAAAATTACGGACTAGATCCTTGCTGGTATTATCCTGCCCCCGGACTGTCATGGGATGCTCTGTTAAAGTTTAGTAAGGTAAGGTTGGAATTACTGACTGATGTTGATATGTTCAATTTTATCGAAAAAGGTATCCGAGGCGGTATTAGCGTGATAACGAAGAAATATGCTGAAGCAAACAACAAATATTTGAAAGAGTATAATCCTGACCTTCCTTCAAAGTATATAGTTTATCTAGATTGTAATAACTTGTACGGGTATTCGATGGCAGAACCAATGCCTCTTGGTGGATTTCATTGGATCACGGCTGATCAATTTCTATCAGAGACAGAAAAAAAGATACCCGACGATGTTTCGTATTTCGTTGAAGTTGATCTCGATTATCCAACTTCGCTACACAAATTGCATAACGATTACCCTTTCTGCGCGGAATCGATGGTTATAGAATATAGTTTGTTATCAGAAGAACAACAAGCGTCAGCATTACCAAGACAACATTCTATGGTAAAGAAACTAGTACCAAATTTGCTTCATAAACGTAATTATGTTTTGCATTACAAAGCTTTAAAACAAGCAGTCGATGCTTGTCTCGTGTTGAGAAAAGTTCATCGCGTACTAAAATTTAATCAGTCGCCGTGGATGAGAGGTTATATTAACTCGAACACTACAAGAAGAGCTGCGGCAAAAACTGATTTTGAGAAAAACTTTTTCAAACTGATGAACAATTCTGTTTTTGGTAAGACGATGGAGAATATTAGGAAACGCGTAAATATCGAACTAGTCAATGATGTCAATCGCAGAAACAAACTTGTGTCAGACGATGATTTTGTGAGCATGAAAATTTTTAATGAGAATCTTGTTGCGATACAAAGAAGAAAAACAAATCTAAAACTAAACAAGCCGATCTACGTTGGAGCTTCAGTGTTAGATTTATCAAAGTGGCTGATGTACGATTTTCATTATAATTTTGTTAAAAATCAATGGCCGGCTAGTAGATTATTATTTACTGATACTGATTCGCTCGTATATGAAATCGAATGCGAGGACGTCTATCAGGATATGCATGATAATAAATATCTGTTTGATCTGTCTGATTACCCACGTGACAGTAAATTTCATGACGACACAAATAAAAAGGTTATTGGTAAGTTCAAAGATGAAATGAACTCGAGCGCTATCAAATACTTTATCGGATTACGTAGTAAAATGTATGCCGTATTGTTAGACAATAATAAAATAACAAAAAAAGCAAAAGGTCTGCCTCGTGATTTTGTTAAAAAGTTTATAAAATTTGATGACTACAAGTATGCGCTTGATGGCGGTGTTAGTTTTATAAGAGCTATGTCAACTCGGACAAATCATCATAAGCTCGAAACAGATGTCCTTACCAAACGCGGTTTGAGCAATTTTGATGATAAACGTTATTGCGAAAATGGGGTAGATACACTTGCACTTGGGTATTGTCATGATGATAGAGATATACTTGACATTATCTTTGCAAACTAAAATTTTATCTAAACTTAAGAAATAATGTTTGAAAATTTGACAGTGACAAATAGCTACAGTAGCAAAATCAAATATCTAATGATGGACGACAAACCATTGACAGTTGAAATTAATAATGAAACATCAGGCATATGCTTTAGTGGTACCCGTGACAAGTTAAAACTTTCGCTCATCAGATCTGATGACAGCGAGTATTTTAATTATCTCGAACAATTGTATCAAAAGTTGCTTGCGGAATTTAAAAACTTTCACTGTCCGATTAGTCAGCAAAAATACACCAAACTTACAATTGATCTTGATCGGTCAAAGGTGTATTTTATCGACAAAAAATACCCTCTTAACAAATCACAAATTAAAGATTTGTTTGAGTCCCGTCGTTATGTCAGCGGTAAAGTAAAGTTTAGCCTCTATTACCATGATAATGAAATATTTTTGATATCTACAGTTGAGACATTAACAGTTGGTAATGAGTTATAATACCACTTACCTTACTGGAACTCTAATGCGCAATTTAGTCCACAATCGCCACGCTCTGCTAAATCGTAATGATTTGGAAGATTGAGTCTGACATATCATTTTGCTTATTCTGGAAGATCACGTAATTAAATTTTACCTGTTACCTAGGTATTTTGCAACAGGTGTTCTATTGTATTTGTTTGGAGGTCTAGAGGGGTGGGGAGAGGGGTTGTTGAGCTCGGATTCTTAGCGCAATTATTGATTGCAACAGGTGTTCTATTACGTTACCTAGGTATTTTGTATTTGTTCGGAGGTCTGGAGGGGTGGGGAGAGGGGTTGTTGAGCTCGGATACTTACTTTCTTCTACTACTGTATTCTACATATTTTTGGTATTCGGCCAGTGGGACTCGATGATCCCTCCCACCATCGAAGCTTACCCGTGGCGCCCTTCACTACGCCAAGCGGGTGGGACTTATAACCCGTAAACTGCCAGCTTCAGTTTAATTTCCTCACTCAAAGGCGAGGCTGGAATGACCTCTCTAGGGCGCAAGCCTGGGCGTGTAGTATGGAGATCTTGGGCTGCCCAGACGTCAGCATCCCCCTCTCGTCCTTGCTGGTGGGGTCCAAAGGAATGCTGAGCATGATATTTGACACCAGTTTGGATGCAGCGATCACTACACATGAAAAGGAGAGGCTATGGGAGACGCTTCACCTTCCTTTAGCGAGCGGGACGCTAGGCTTTGATTTCTCACACACACCCTCATGAAGATAGTTTTTCATAATCTTCTTCTCATTTCTTGCTAAGAGAATGACCTACTCATAACTTAAGACTTGTTCCATGGTTAGAGAGAGAGAGAGAGAGAGAGAGAGAGAGAGAGAGAGAGAGAGAGAGAGAGAGAGAGAGAGAGAGAGAGAGAGAGAGAGAGAGAGAGAGAGAGAGAGAGAGAGAGAGAGAGATCGGACTCTCTTAAGAAGGTGTCACACATAACGGTGTAATTACGGCTACATCTTGGGGAAGCTTGGCGGTGCAAGAGATACATGTAACATGTAAGAAGATAGACGGAGTTTCTTCTAACTCTGAGACTACCGAACTTTATTGATATAGATAGATATATAAAGCTACATTCTAGAGACAAAACTTATAAAACGTTTATATTAAAAAATGCATACATTGCATATTGAATAATTTTTCTTTGATCTTACCAACTTTATACACTGTATTTTTCTGCATTTTAGAATATAATACAAATATTTACATATCACTTAAATTTAAACAGCATAAAATTCAATAGTTGCAATTAATGCAGGAATTATTTTAAAGAAATATATTTTACTAAATTTAAATTAGAATCCTGATTTGACATCTATTTCTAAACATTCTGTATTAAATAAAGAATATATATATTCCCATATTAAATCTTAGCATGAAGTTGGAAGCGAATTCATCTTTTCACCATAATACAAATACAAATGAATATAAATTCTTAAAAACAAGTGAACATTCCATTACATTATAATATTAAAATAAAAGAGAACACACAAGAAAATTGCCAACTACAAAACTTGCCAAATAATTCTTTAACTTTTAAAGATACTTATTCATTAAGAATTTTACGAACAAAAACTATTCACACCTGCAAGAAGATAGACGGAGTCTCTAACTCTGGGACTAACGAACTAAAGATACAAAGGGTTGCGCGCATTATTTATACCTGTTAAAAATACCCCTGGCCATTGAGTACCAAGTGTATTATGCTAGTATCATGCCAGCACCGCGTGCAAATGTCCCAAACCAGAAAGAGCCCCAGTCTATTATGATAGAATCAAATGTGTTCCACTTTCTTCAAGTCCATATTGATGGAATCGAATATGTTCTATCTGCCTCCAATCCATCTTAATGGAATCGAATGTGTCGAATCTGCATAATCAGCGTTATATTTGTTGAACCCTAACTTACCAAGTCAGACAGAACGTTAAGATTTTTTTTTACCAATAAGTGTTATTTGCTGAGTTAGCATACACATGTATAATACAGGAGATTTGTACTTGTTTGCAAAGGAAGCAATATTGTTCTAATACATAAAAGCTATTTTGCATATATTTTAATGAAAATTACTCCCAATATAATGTAATGCAAAATTAATTCAATGAAAAATTAGTTTAATTATAATTTATAGGAAATTGCAATGTTAATATTTTATTTACTTAAAATTTTGTCCTAATGTACATATATATATATATATATATATATATATATATATATATATATATATATATATAGATATATATATATATATATATATATATATATATATATATATATATATATATATATATATATATATATATATATATATATATATATATATGTATGTATATATATATATATATATATGTATATGTATATATATATATATGTATATATATATATATATATATATATATATATATATATATATATATATATATATATATATATATATATATATATATAAGGCACAGCAGCAATTATCGAGAACTTGCAGAAAATCGTTTTCTTTCGACATCTAGTAATCCCTTGGAAACAAGAGCCATTCTACTAAGAACAATCAATTTCAATTAACATAACCTAGTGACAATTCTGTGAATGTGTTTTGTTTTCCAACGACATGTTATGTTGTTTCACGGCTAAGTTAGCCCGGTCCATCCATACAATTTAATGAAGAGGGTCGTTGAGAACTGGCTTTGCAGTCATCCAGCTCAAATCTGGAATATAGTCAAGAAAAAAAAACACTTTCATAGTATAAATACTAAATGAACAATTGTATGAACAGTTGGACAAATTTGATCCTGGCTTTGACAAAACCAAAATCCTTGTGCCAGTTAAAGACGACGACGACTAAAACATCCACAGATTGTTCACGTATTTTCAATCCGCTATCGAATTGGAACAAATCTAATTTGATGTATGTGTCTTCCGATACCATCAACTAGAATGTCGTGGGAAACGCTTGTGAGAGTCGCTCCTTTCAATGTTGATTTTGCAATGGCTTCATTTGATGAAGGTGGAAAGACGTACCACATTTTGCGCATACTCTTAATCGTCCTGTCCGTAAATCGTGTTTTGATAGTGTCAATGTTATTATAAAAGAAGATCATTAACAAAATATTCTATTCTCCAAAGGAAAATTCAGAGCGAAACTACATTTTTTTAAAAAACGGTTCTTCAGTGAATTGCAGCTGATGTCTCTTGTATACTGAGGGTAGCGCGACGAGAACATGGTTTTTGAAGATACGTTTAAATGGTTTATTCTTACCATAGTACTCTTCAGAACGAAATTGATCAGCAGTAACATGGATGCTTTCCATTACCGAACTTACCTCGAGAATCTCATGAAGTACGTTGCCATAAACACACATTTGGATGATTCCCTTGTATGGAAAACTAACGATTTGGGATGTCTCCAATAACAGAGATGACAGAAGCTGAGGATCCTCACCATATTGGATTTAACGATCGCTCAAAGAAAACCAAACAAGCAAGTAATTTAGAAACATGTGTTATTTCTTCTTGGACAAGTGATTGAATTACAAGTATTGATATATGATGTAGATGTCTGTCTGATACTGAACCGAACCAGTTCTAAAAAAGTACAATAAACACAGTGAGACTACATGCATCTTGTGGAAGTCGTATCTAAAGTAAAAATACTCTTCGTTTGTGTACAGCTAAAGTATAAGTCATGCAAATCATATAGGTATTCAGTACTAACTTTTCCAGTAATGATCGCAATTCTTGATAATTTTATTTTAATGCATTAATTGATCTGTTAACAAATGTCTTTCTTTATTTCATCACATGAAAGTTAACGTCCTAATTTTGAGAGTCTTCTTTCAGTGAGTAGTCCCTTGTACTCATCTGCATTCGTTTCTCTCTTCTTTTAGTCTCCCTTCTTTCCTCCTGCATTCTTCCTGTGCCGCTTCTTGTTCTATTTCTCCTTTCTCTTGCACCTTCCCGTGATCCTTGTTCTCTGTACTTCTGCTCACCTTCACTACTAATTCTTGTACTTTCTCCTTCCCTATCTTCGGTCTTCATTTCCGTCTCTTACGTGCACCCCGAGAGTTTTCTGTAGAAAAGGCAAGGGACGTGCATTCTGTTCTCCTTTTACTAATCTTCGTAATCTGCCATTCTCTCATGGACTTTCCAATATGCAATGGCGAACAATTTTAACAGGACCTTCTCACACAGGTATGTTTAGATTTTACACAGGTATGTCTAGATATTTCATTGTCTCCTTCTATGTCTGAGAGAGTAGAACCTCCTACAAGTAGAATTTTAAATTTCTCTAATTCCAATTGGCTGGTACACCTAGTTTGATGTTTGGCGGTGCTTGGGCCGAAATCTTTTTACATGAAATTGTGAGCGCAGAAAACTGGCCTTCTTAGCGACACAAAGAGCTTGAATACCTGTATATCGAATTGCCAACTCAACCGTCTGTTTACTAAATAAACCCATAACCAACCCTACGATGTTGACCTCACGATGCCTTTAGTCGACTGTACTAAACATTACGTAACCCTTTAGCCAGAACGGATGTTAAAAATCACGGCCATAAAAATGAAAACAATTTGACTAGTTCCTCAAAAGGTCATAGGATATACATACGGCAAAATCAAAGTTGACAGTATATAGACATGTTTGGACAATGTCACCCTAAAGGTACGATCCATTATTTTATTTTATTTTTTTATTTAGAGGAGCTTCATAATTAAGTTGGGCAGTGGCGGTGATGGTGGTGGAAGGCATAATTTCTTGCTACGCTGTTAGAACTATCCTGGTATTTGTTATGACTTTACCCTACATCTTCTTTTCGTGGCACAGTTCAGTACCTGGCCATTATTGTAAAAGTCCATATCGATCAATAATTTTGGTGTGTGTGTGTGTGTGTGTGTGTGTGTGTGTGTGATTTAAAGTACACAGCTTTCAACAATCAGGACTGAATATACTTTGATTAAACCATTGTAGCATTCAGTCTTGGAACTGCAATTACTATTTAATTTAAGAATTTAGGGTGAGAATATGTGCCATAACAGCGACAACATACAGATTTCCTACAACATTCATCGAAACTAAATTTTCCTTTTTCTTGATTTCAAATGGGGAACTGGCATTCTTTTGTTTTCTTTATCAGTTTAATTTATTGTACTTAACATTAATACGCCGTCTAGCTCCTAAGTTTGTTCCTTTTCACTTTGTTCTCCCCAACCCCCGGGGACTGCGATGTCTATACATTTCGTGTTTTGTTGCGATGAAAGTCGAAAATGGACAGGTGACCCAAGAGAATTGAAAATATTTTATATTTCATTGAAGTGATATGCATAAAATGGGATGCACATGACTTAATTTGGCAAACGTAGCTCATGTATACATGGTCTCCCGCAGAATTTTTTTGCAAAGGGGAGGGATGTCAGGATTTTTTTGCAGGAGGGGGTCAATAATTTTTTTAAGGGGGCTGGGAGAGTTGGTATAAGAAGCAGTCTGAAACTAAAGCTAATATTTATTAAGCGTTTTGAACAGAATCTTGTTACATATTTTCAGTTTCATTTGCTTGATTAAATTTGTCCGAATATATATATATATATATATATATATATATATATATATATATATATATATATATATATATATATATATATATATATATATATATATATATATATATATATATATATGACGGTCTCTATTTCCATGGTATATTTTCGGTTGTCATTGGCGTAATGACTCGAGCATGCAGTGTGTAGACAAAGTAAGTTCCCTTTCAGAAGCGACATCTACAACGGAAGCCTAACAATTGAGTCAGTTTTCATTTGGGTACATTTTTTTTTTTAAATTTCAATTTAATGGCAGGACTCAAAAGCGAATTTTGACGAAACAAAAAAAGTCTTCATAGTAAAATGGGTAAGATCATTCATTACCAAGCAAAATATGTATGTTTTACGTAAGTATGGGTATTTATATATTCCTACCTGTATTCAAAGTCGCACCTGTGATTTCGTCAATTATTAGGTGCACCCTAACTTCGACAATATATATATATATATATATATATATATATATATATATATATATATATATATATATATATATATATATATATTACATCTTTATTTGTCACTACTACTGATCATTAAATTTGAAAAGTTCACATTTAGCTTTCAGATTTAATTAATTTACCTTAAATATTATGTTTACCTTATTATTTAGAGTCATTGGTTGTAAACAGGAATATCTTTCCAACTTCTTAGTTGATTGATTGTGGCTGAACGTTATAAAGTGTTAATCTCAGGATTTTTTGGAAACATCGTGACAATGGAGACATTATAAAGGGTTCTTTCTAAGATGCATGTTATCCCGAGAAAAGCTTAATTTTTAGCAATGATTGTTAGTCAAGAATAGTTAATTACTTGGTGGTAAATGTTCTGCTTGCACTGTTTCATACTATTCGCGGAAATTGCCCATAATAATATTAGGAGTCTGAATTATGAAATGTTTGTCTGTCTGTGCCAGTTCGATTTCCATAAAAAAAATTACATGGTGTTCATTATTTGCCTTACATAGTGGTAAATTTCTTTAATTACAGTCTGGAATATTTAATTAACAGGTTGCAAGTCTAATCATCAGCAAACTCTTCATTGTTGAAAGAGTTCTTTAAAAGGCACAAAAAAAAAACAACCCATGGAGCACAAAGTTTAATTATGGTTGTAAAAATAATACAAAATTACCTGATGCATAATTCAGGTTTATTGTGCACAATTTGATTGTAGACTTTGGGGGTGATATTTATTCTAATTGCAGACTAATTACTTACTGTTGCATACTGAAATGGAAATGAAGAAATAAACCAGTTCTATAATGTTCTTTGAACAGGTAACATTTGAAAATGAAACTGATGGGGGAGAAATTCTTTCAGCAGTAACTACTTGAAGGTGGCATTTGAATGAAAGGGCATATAGTTAATGTCACGGAATAATTTTAAAGAAAGTAGGAAACATTATTGCAGTTGGTGCATAGGGCAGATTGGCTGGTTCTAAAACATCATGGGTTGAACTGATAATGCACTGACAAAACAAACTTATGCACATTCACAGGCTTGTGTTGCAATAGCTGATTGAACATTAACTCTTTTTCTCTTTAAGTTAAAGCCTGATTTCTACAAGTTATCACTTGATGATGAAAACTTAACAACTTGTTTTTCAAAATTAAATCATCCATTTATAAATAACTTTGTTTTAAGAATAGAAGATTTGAAAACACTTTAAAAATGTAACTGCCATGCTGACCTGACATTATTTTCTTCATAAAATCATTTTGAAACTTGAAGCAAACCTGCCTGGGGAATAATGGTGGCCATTGATGACAGTTTTCATAGTCCATCAGACACATAAAGTAAAGAAATTATATATTTTGTAAAAAGCAACTGTGACTATTATGTAATAAAGGTTTTAGATGAAAAATACAAATTTCTTTGTCAGTAATGTATGGGACAATGTTATTTTGTCGAATCTATAAGTTCTATAGTTTTAAGTCAGTGTTGTTTTGTTACATTACTCATTTTTGTGAAAATACATAAAAAGTAGCAAAGAAACAACATATCCAGTCTATACAGAATGTTATTACAATTACATAGACAAATATTAAAACAATAAATTTTTAATGTTATCTAGGGATTGCTGTGACAAATCTCAAAACTGACTGGTCATATGAAGATCCCTGTTTCTTAAAATAGATGTTCCCACATGGCATGCATCACACCATATTTTCATACTTGACTGTGCTGATTGTTTCTTTAATGAATCAGTTCATCTTTGATGAATAGCTAAAGTTTCACATAGATTACATCATTATAATTATAATGAGTTAAATAGATTATCAACTGCAACTAGAACAAGCAATTTAATTTTTATACATGAAAAATTTCACTTAGAATTGTACATGTAAAGTTGAAATAACTCATCAGTGACCACTGTGGTTAGAATATGATATTGAAGTTACTTGTTCATGTGATCATCATAGTGGCTGTTTCAAACTAGATTGTGCATTATTGATTGCCATTTTTTAGTGAAGAAACTAAAGAAAATTAAATTTGTTAAATTCAAATATGCATACCAATGAAAAAATAAAGGACCTAGCTCAAATAAGAGAACCGAAGCACACACACACATTTGTTTATTTACATAGGTGCAGTCAGATAGGTGTGTAGGTATTTTGAATTGGTGGCAAGGGTTACAAAAATCAATATTTTTTAAAAGAAGAAAAAATAAGAAAGTCAGATTTGTTTTATTTAATTGGCTTTTTACAAAATAAATCAGATTTTTTATTTTGATGAAATTTAAGAATACAAAAATAGATATTGAGAATACAAGAATATTTCACAAAAAATGAGTAATATAAGAAGTACAGTGAGTACAGTGAGTACTTGGCTCCAGATGTGCAGTCTTGCATATATTTGTGACATGTTAGTGTGATGAGAAAGTACTGTTGACAGTGACACTAAGCTCTTGCACTGATTGTGTGAATTTAATGTTGGTGTTGCTGATACTTATTGTTTGAAGTAAAGGATAGGAATGACCAGGACTTTGTGGTTGTTACATGTCATGTGTGACTTAATGTTGGAAATATCTTAGTTGGTGGCAGTAACTTCAGTTATGTAACTGGATTTTAAATTTGGGTGTCATCAGCATATAATTGGATCTTCATTGAGAGAGTTTCCCAAAGGTTCAGTCGTTGATGGGTCATTTTCATAATCATGTAATAAATCATAACTGGAAGGGATCTTTCACCTGTACAGGATTACAGGATTTGGTTCTACCTATACACCTGGATACATGTTGATCTTTTTTTATGCTGCATTTGTTTGTTTTTTTTTCATGCATAAAATGTTTATGCATTGCTTGTCTTTTTGTTGTTGACTCTATAATCCTTTTCCAGTTTTGATCATGGCTGTTGCAATGCTTTTTCAGTTTCTTCATTTGTTACACATTCCCATTGCACTTTATCATCACCTGTTAGGATTTGTCAACATTATTTAATGGAGACTATTTTTACTTGAAATTCAAGCAGGAAGATTGCACTTTGTGTGTTGTCACTGTCGCTGTCTGTGTTGTATTCATGTTTCCTGATGTGCCCATTTGATTTTTTTTCCCTTTCAATTGTTAGGACTCTATGGTCTTAAACTATGTAACAGAAAATATTAAAATCAACAATTTGAGTAAAATTAAACAGATAATTTATTATCCTAATTACAAAATGCAAATTGAAAAGGATCCAGAATATCTTTAAATAATTTTAACAAAAAATTAATATATTAATCTTGTTATCTCAAACTTATATATATATATATATATATATATATATATATATATATATATATATATATATATATATATATATATATATATATATATATATATATATATCCCCACTTGACCTATGTCACAATAACATTTTCAGTAGAAAAAATTCCCATGATCTTAATTGAAAATTATATCAAACTGTAAACAAATTCATTTCTAGAATTAACTAAGGTCATAATAAAGACTTGGTCTTGAACTGAAATCCAAGCACACAACATAAAGTATTGATAGCTTTCTAACAGGACAAACTTGAGGGTAGTCTGGTAGACCTATACTCTCAATTACAGACAAGGTCAAGCACAGAATACAAATTAAATATACATAACACTGTATAGCAAGTGGCAATTTGGTATCTGCTTTGTTTAAGTAAAAGAACCTTAGCTTTTGTTTACTTATATTTTTTCCTCATCATGTGCTTAGATTAGATCAGTATATTTTGGATTTTTTGTCAGCAAATGATCTGCGTTTAGACATTCCTCCTTTGAAACAACATTTTCTTAAGTTGCTATAACTTAATCAACTTCATAGTTGATGTAGACTACTTCATATATCCTTCTAGTAATATAATTTATACCATGCTTTTCCAAATTGTATATAATTTCATACATTACTGCTGATTGGTATTTTGCTGGCCATTTTCAATTTGGTCAAAAGTGATGTTAATGTTACAGTATTCTACAACTTCATTATCAACATCCACTAATATTTTATTTCTACTTGAGATAGTTCTCTTCTGTTTCTTTAGATGAATGCTGGTGTTTTCTCATTACTTTTCTGTTCTAAGCAATAGGCAGTGGATCTAACTTACCATTTGTTGCATTCATTCTGTGATGCTTTCGTTTTAATTCTGCAAATAGAATATCACCTTCTGATTTAGTAGTTGTGTCATTTGCTGTGTAACAGTGACCTTGAATGTCATGAAAAAATGGCCTTATTATCTTCCTATTTGTCTTCCCATGATACCTTCATTTGGATCTGAATGGATATAGTGTAATTATTTTTATTTGTTGACTTTTGCTGGTTGTTACACTGTAAGTTTCTTATTTTTAAATGCAGGTGTAGCATTTTTTATTTCAAATTAAACACAAGATACAAACATGGATCTAGCCAACAATCACTACAGTTCTCTTGGTCTACCTTCATGCACAAAGAAATTTTTAGGATTTAGACGAGAACAGTGTTTAAGCAGAAAGAGGACATTCAAACAATACCAAATACAATAAATGTTGGGCTGTAAAATTGTACTAAAAATTTTATATTTAGGTAGTAAAAATTAATTTCATCTGTTAAAAATATTTGTTTCCAGATGGCTGACCATCCCAGCTTTTTGTTGCTGACTCTAGTACTACCCCATAAAGGAAAGGGATATGTTGATAATAATAGGTGTATTGCTTTGTAAAATAAACAGTAACAATAACAAGAATGAAAATACATGCACAAAATAATAACTTAATGTGCATTTTAAATTTGTATTTAGTAGATTGTCCTAATGGCAACATTTATTGTGCACAATTTTTGGATTACTGGTATGTACTGATGATGTAACATGAGACCTAGCATGCTACAGAATTTTCATCTTCATTTTTAGGACATACCATGATCAGTCCTAAGCATGATAGATAAAAATCTTTAATTTGCCTTGATTTCTTAAATGGGAGACATGGCAACAATTCATGCATTTTTCCTTGCAACCTCTCTTGTTACATTTCAAAAGTACCAATAGTATTTTTGTATTTTGTATATTTACAAATGCTGTATATTGTAAATGATTAGTACTTAAATTTTTTTTTATACACTGATAAGTTTCCATGCTTATGAGACTGGTGGAAATTATGACAAAATTATGCATATTTATTTATCACCATATTTTTAAATATTTTTAATATTATAACAACAGACAATGGTTTAGTCAAGTAAAAGATTATACTAAATTAAAATAATGCATTATCTGTTTCAGAAATCACAGAGAAGGTTGGGAACTGTCCATTTGCCTCCCTGATTGCAACATTGATTGTTTTTGCAGGGGTGGGGACATTCTGTGGAACATTGTATAGAGCACTTGCCATATTTTTGGAAAGGATAATGAATGAGCTCTTCGGATTCAGTGTCGCATGGTAAAATTGGCTTTGAGTATCTATGGTCTGAAATATGTTGTGCCCAGAGTCCAGGGGCTACAAGAATAAAAATTTGAGTAACAGTAGCAAGGCCTAGTCTAAAACAGAAAATTATGGGCAGAAATTTGCCCCTCCATTTAAGAAATACGAGAAATGTTCTAAATATAATAGAATTTTAAGGTAACAATAAAGGCTTGGATGAAAAATGCATTGCATGATTTTCATGCATTCAGTTGATTTTCAGGATCCTATGTTTTAAGAAATTAGTGGGAATCCTGCAATTGCACGTTATTTAATAGACACGGATACACTATACCCTACAATAATAAATTTGAAGTTTTAAGAAAGAATTTACGATGTCTTTAAAATGGCCTGTTAAAATCTAAGGATAATAGAAGAATCTCTTCAATGATCTGCTGTAAGATCTAACAACAAAATCAGTTGCCTTCAATGCTCTGTGCTCAAAGAAAATATTTTAGACATTAGCCAAGGTCTGGTGACTATTAAAAAAATCACAAATTCTGACTTTATTTCCACAAGCCCAGACTCCACTTGCCATATGCCCAAAATTTCCCCTTCTTTTAATATTAATTGTCACACAACGTTACACTTTAGATATGAATTCAGTAAGGGATTTGAAGTAATGCAAGTGTTAATAGTATTTGTTACTATAGTCTTTGGAGACTGGATGGTACTGGTGTCCAAACTTATTTGCAGATTCTCAGCAGATCCTGGTCAGAACCAAGTTGTTCTGGATGTCCATAACATTAGTATTGTCAAACCTTGTTCTGGTACAGTCTGATCAGGAGATATGCCTGTCTATATAAAAAAAAGATATAACCATTACATTTGGGACTGATCATTTCATTAGGGGAAGGGAAATAACATTTTCAAGTTTAATGGGGGCTTTACAGGTAATACAGCAATAATAAATAACTTTGTACTGTATGGGTAGTAATGCTTATTCAACACATATTAACTGTGCAGACATAAATGTGTGCTTATTATTATCTTTCAGTCAATCTATTTCATGGCTGAAATTATCAAGAAAAGCATAGGTCAATTAATAATTAGTATTCTAACAAAATTAATGGTATGAATAATAATAAAGAGAGCTATTCTTAATGTACAATTCAGCTTGTCGAATGTGTTGCATACAAGTGGTACTCCTGTTTTGACAGACATGATACACAGGAACGATGTATACCAATACATTGTTTGCTCTATGTGAAAAGACCCCCTCTTTTTTTTTCTGGTGTGCTTTAAAATGCAAAACTCTGTTAACCAGGAGTACTGAAATTATTTTTGCTGGGCTTTGCTAATAGCTAATTGCTTCCTTAGACACCAGAAATGAATCACACTTGACCATTATTCTGAGAAAAGAAATAATCATTCAATCCCTTTTATGTATGGACTAAAACCCAACTTCAAAGGACGAATGCTGCTGTTCACAAATTTGTAATAATTTTTAATACAAATGGCTGCTTATACATAACTAATCAAGGCAGTGATATGCAATCACTTTCGTTCTCTTACATGCATCCAATTCCTCCATGATTTAGCTATATTGGGTTGTTCCACTTCATGATCTTCACTCATGCAAATTAGCAAAATGAACTCATCCACTGCAGTCTGCAAACACATCACATTAGTTATTATCAGGCAGTTAAGTAATATGTTAAATGGTGGTTTACACCTTTGGCTTTAATTGCTGCTATTTAAAAAGCCCATAGTTTTACATTAGTTCCAATCATGAATGTTTACTGTTGATACATTCTTCATATATCCAGCATATACTAAAGTGTTATTTTTCCATTTTCGAAGATTTCTGAAAATCATGTTTTAAAAATATGACAGTGTCAGGGGTTGGGGACTTTTTAGCCTGATATGTTATGGCAGGTATGTTAACGTCTTGGAAATGCATTTCTGCATTTCATTAGTTTGTTAGAAGTTTTCACAGGCGAAATATATTTTTTTTACAAGCCGGGTGGGAACCTCACCTTAGAGTACATGAGGTGCCCAATCAGAAACTTGCAGTGCCCAGGGTTTCAGGCTGTCGGATTTGTTTTAGTTCTGCTGCTATCCATGTGTATTTTATTGACTACATGCTACTGATCATGTGCATAATCTACTTAACAGTCAGTAGCTTTGGTTTTAATAAGGAAGCAATTTTTTAATATCATAATCTCTCTACAATCCTACTATACTCAACTCACAATTTTACCAAGTAATTTTTATTTCTTTTCTTTAAGGCTTTTACTTACTCTGTGATTACCCTGTAAATGGCACTTTAATTAACCAGTCTGATTCAGTGCTGTTTATTTTTGCCCTGATATTGAAATTGGCATCTTCTAAAGATTCTTTGTGCTTGAATGAAGCTTATCTTCCTCAGGGTGTCACTGCTTTGAACAAATGATATCCTAAATTAGCATAATTATCCAAAAATTGGCTGATGGATAGACCACAGTTATGGAGTATTTACAAAAAAAACCCTTCTGACATGGTTTTGGAAACCATGTTTTCATTGGCTAAAGTAACTAATTGGGCAAGATTAATTCTGCCAAACTTTTTCAGGTATCAGATAGTTTCCAATTAATGTAAACAAGCACATATGAAGAATAGTGTTGCATTTCATCCAGAGAAATTAATAAAAAAAAGTACATGTATTTGAAGAAGGAAAAAGAGTTGTGTACTGACTATAATTTCTGCTCTCCATCCCCATTCTGATTTTAAACATAAAAATCATCAATTATCAAAAATACACAGAAGTTATTCATTTCATTCATTGATTTATAATTTGTAACTTAGTTGCTACCATATGGTCCCTAAATTTTTCCCTTCTTCAGATTTCAGACCTAATGGGACACTACACAGAGTTCATATTTGTGTTGGTGTGTATGCGTTGTTCACACAACAAAGATTGATGGAGTTCATAGTGTTCCATAAGCTACTGATAATTCCATAACTTTTCATCTCATTGAGATGTAAGGGCTGTTTTGCCTCCTTTAGACATTGTATACATGTGGTGCAGGGTGGAAACTATAGTGTAGCTGATAATTTGATTGAATTTAAATACACTGTTTGCTCTTTAGATGCAGACAGTCAATAAAATCATGAAAGCAATCAGGTTTTTAATGGCATTTTTATGAAAAATGACAAATTTGGTATTTAAAAAGTTTGAATTTTTCCCAGCTGTAAGCAGTAATTAATATTCGGCTGTTGAAAGTCACTGATGGATGCCAGTAGAAGATATATTTGATTTGTAGTGCTGATATATGTGCCTTTATACATGTATCTGGAGAAAGTGACCTCCATAAATGCACAATTTGCATTGAATCAAATAATTACCTTACAGTTAGAATAAAATAATCCCCAAGTCAAATAAAGAAATAAAGTAAAGGAAAGGTAGGGATCAAGCTGGACTTGAATTTTAGGGAGAAGTGAGAGTGAGAGCTGAACAGGAAAGTGGAAGCAAAGCAAGAAACACAATATACATATATATATATATATATATATATATATATATATATATATATATATATATATATATATATATATATATATATATATATATATATATATGTATATATATATATATATATATATATATATATATATATATATATATATATATATATATATATATATATATATATATATATATATATATATTCTATTTTCCAGTATTCATATTTGTATTTAACATTGGATTAAGCAATACTTTATTTGCAAGTAGAAAAGTTTCAGTTATTTTGGCCATATGACTTTAAAGAGAATAATATAAGCTACATTGTCACAAATTTTTAACTGAGTAACCAGATTACATTATTGTAATTGCAAGTTACTAAAAATGCCTAATCAACTACCCTTAATCAATTTTTTTTATTTATAAAAGTTAACAATAATGGCACTTCAAAGATTTCTAATTCTGTTTGAAATTACCTCAGTACCATGAACATGAGGGCAAATACGCACACTTTGTTCTAATTTATTTGTTGCTGATAAAACATTACTCTAACTATTCATATGTAACACATTGAAATGCACAAAATTACAGACATGATTCCCTTATAGTCTGTATATAAACTGAACCCTTCTTTCCAACTGAATCAATACAGATATATGAGTGCATCTATTTTTTAAAAGGAGGGGTTTTCATAATGTAACCACTCACTTAGAACAGCTTCATTACAACAGTCCATTGATATGATTGCCGATGGTTTTATTATTTGTCTATGTGCTTGTCATAATTTAGACATTGGTTACATATTATTTGTTTGCTGCTTTTTCCATATTTTCACAAATATGAGTTAAGTTAGAAAACATCTTTGACTTTACAGCGCTTGTCACAAATTCCAAAACATAGCATTGTCCCATATGTTTCTGACCTAAATTATTTCATTTTAAACCTATGTCTTCAGTAACATAATAGCTAGGCTTTGCTTTCTATGATCTAATAAACTGGTACTTCCCTAACACAGTGATGTCCACCATTATTTCCTAGTTACTGGTTCACTTGCAGTTTCAAGCTAATTTTATGATGAAATAGTGTACAAGAGGTAGTTAAAATATGCAAATCACTGATTCTGCTTTTAAAACAAATTGCTATTTACATACTATTGTTAAAGTTTTGAAACACGAGCTTGTATGTTTTTATCATCAAAGAATAACATGGAAATCAGGAATAATAGATGCTACGTTACTTGGGAAATGGTTAATGGTCAGTCAGCTTTTAAAATACATGTCTGTTAATGTGCAAGAGTTTGTCAGCATAATCAATAACAACACTAGCTACTTATGACTTGATGAATATATTTGCTACACAACACTAGAACTAACCTGGCTAAGGTGAGGGGGCATCTAAAATAACTATGGTCAGTTAATATAGCTTTAAAAATTCAAATGGGCGAAGTCTTTTTAACTTTCTTAACACAAGAAGTTTAAAAATTTCAGGGGACTTAGTTGCCCACTTTACCTAGTATCATGACCCCTGGAAGGGTGCAAATTCAAGTTAAAGAACAATCTTTTTTTTTTTAATGCTACATTGCGATAAAACAAAAGAATTTTATTCACAGTTACAAATATACAAAAATTTATATTACAATGAATGAATTAAGAACATTATCTTGATTTAGCAACTACTTACATTAACCTGAACTCTTAGCATTATCATTGATTATTTTTAATATTAATATACATTTTTTAATGCAGGCTCAGTGTGATTCAGGTTGTGTTTGTGGTTGTGGCAGTTGTCATGGCATTGTTTGCCATTCTTCTATTGGTGTTTGGTTTCTTAGCAACTGGTGCAACCAGAAAGAATGTGTATTCAGGAGCCAGATGCATCATGGGAGGAAGAGTATCAGCTGCATTTGTAAGTCTATTATAATGATGTTAAAGTAGCAACAGTATGTAATTAGTGAAGCATATTGTTTAGTGTTGTTATGATTTTCCATAATCAAATATAAATAAATAAAGTTTTTAGCTTACCTGGCAATAAGGCTTATGGATATGGTCCTTGGTGCATTATCTGTTGTCTGTTCTAATTATTGTATGAAATATTTCCTATGGCATCATTGTTTTTACCCATGCAAATTCTAATTAATGTATAACATATTTCCTATGGCATTGTTTATACCCATGCAAATTCTAATTAATGCATAAAATAATTCCGGTGACATCATTGTTTTTACCCATGTAAATTCTAATTAATGCATAAAATATTTCCTGTGACATCATTGTTTTTACCCATGCAAATTCTAATTAATGCATGAAATATTTCCTGTGGCATCATTGTTTTTACCTATGCAGATTCTAATTAATGCATAAAATAATGCCTATGACATCATAGTTTTTACCCATGCAAATTCTAATTAATTCATGAAATATTGCCTTTTGGCATCAATGTTTGCATGATCTTTTCTAGAGTCAAGAACTTAAGGCAAAACATTTCCCTTTCATTTGTACAAAATGGGGAATTATCTGATTATGGGAGGGTTTTAATAAAGAAATAAAGCAGTGTATCCCCCAGGGATGTAATATTAAGGGATTAAAAATGCCCTTAAGTGTCAGAACTGGTAAGGGGTCAATTGAAAAATATGAGGGTCAAGAATGTGTACTGACCCTGCAGTTTTTTTCAGTTTGAAATAGGAAATCGCAACTTACTTTACATTTTCTCTTATTCAGTCTAAAACATACAAATCAATAAACATGCACAATAATCACATGAATGCATAGTCCATGATAGAGTTTATTAGTTCATTTTCCTATTATTTGTACTTTTAACAGTCTCCTTCATCTTTTTTGTGTAACCAATATATTACATATAAATATATATGCCAATACAAAAACCCAAATAAACCTTTTTAACCAAATGGCAGCTAATTTACAGCTTATGTAATAAAATGTCATTGTACTTCTTCCTAGAACTCATTTATATAAAAATCAGCGAAGCTCATGGTTCTTATTCTTTTTACGTTTAAACTCTTTGACTCTTTCTCTTATTCCAGCAAAGTTACAAATCAAAAACTACAGTGACCACCCTCCACCTTTACAATGCAAATAACACATTTTTCATAGCAAGCTTACTGGTTTCTTTGTTGTGAAAGAATGCCTTGAGTGAAAATGTGTTCTTCAGATATCCCGAGGCAAAGAAGAGCAGCGTTTTGAAAATTCTTAAGCCTGTCATGAAAGGATTATTCAATTTTGCAGTCTTTGCAATTATGTGAAACTAAGTCGCACATGTTATCCCAATAGATGCATTATATTACAGCCAAGGATATTATTTTATTTTCGACATTTTTCTTTACAGTTATCCTCCACAGTTATTCTCTAGTGTTCTGCGTCTTTCTTTTCTTGTCTTGTGATTCTGAGTGCATGCTGCTTTCTTCTGGATAACTTTTTCTACACTCTACACAGAAAGCGTCATGGCTAGTTTGTAGGACAATGTGTTGCTGAACTCGATGGAAATTGCATGAGAGCCTGCAAGATTAGGAGAAGCTACTCCATCATAACAATGCATATGCTTGAATTATATTTCTCCAATCCCTTGTTATTCAGTCTACAATCCCTCATTGAAATTGGAGACTGAATAAATCCGGATCACTTTATGTGAATCCTTTGTGTCAGAAATGCACATGGCATAATCAGTTATCTTGACATGTCTCTGATGAACAAATGTGCAAGACAGAAAACACTGATGCAGTGATTTCTTGGTAATTAGTGTGAATCCCACATAACTTGTCCTGAATAGACTATAACAGGGTAATTTGCATTGTATCATGACATCACAAGAGCCAGGTGTTGAATTTGAATTTTTGGCTAAACTTGTGGAATTCTCAAAACTTGATTGAAAACTGTTTTGACATTATGATCATTGGAAGCTTGACAGGGCTTTCAGTAGAGTTACAGGATGAGGATACTTCACTCGTGTAACTCTGTTGTTAGCATTAACTTTGGAGTCTTTCATTTTCAGAAGGGTATAAAGGATAATGAAAATAATCACTATGTTAATACATATCAGGATTGAATTCTTAGCTATTTATGATATCTCACTAAAAAATAGTTTTCAGTAAATAGAATCTAATATTTAAAATTATGCATGTAAATGTATACAATTTTTTTTTATCCCAACAGTGCAGCTTAAAATAAAAATAGACCACAACAATAAAATCATCAATAGGTTTCAATTCACAAGAATTTAGGTTGCTGTGTTTCTGCAAGTAAATAGCATTTCCATTCACACCAAAAAACTGACACAGTTAAACACCTGGCATGAACATCATTAAATGAAACAAAGAAGGAATGAAAAATATGCTAACCAGCCTATGTGCAAAAATAAATTCAAAGTAACTATGTTAATTTGTAAACAGTGTTAAATTCTGTAAGATTGATACAATGATTTGATATAAAGGAATAAAGGTGGGATATAACAAGGGCTGTAAAAGAAGAGAACCAATCGAGGTGCATGTACAGCACCTAAAAATCTGTACTGGTTGTTGTTGTAAGATTTAATGCCATTTTTCAGCACAAGATAGACTATACATGGCAGCCAGTAATAATGGTGGAGGAAGAACCCTGGAAAACCCAGGGAAGAACCACCGACCCACAAGAAGCTACTGGCAGGTGTTCTCACTTGCCCACGTTAGCTGAGTCTGGACTCGGAACTCACATGAACTCACGAAGACAGAGGTGAGATGGCAGTGATCCATAACGGTCATCGCTTTAGACAAGTCGGCCACTCTGTACTGGTACTGTCGTATCCTTTAGTACAAATCACCTTACTTAAATAGCAGTTATTATTACTTTACTTGCTTATAAATCAAGTCAAACTGCCAACTTCAAAGATTAAAATCTGCCGTATCTGCCTGCAGATCAGGGTCTGCATTATTTATTCCACCTATTACTTTAACAAACTGCACTAACCTGGATCTCTCTTCTGCACATTCTGTGCCTTCAGATCTGGGTCTGTGCAGTTTGCTGTTGTACTCATCTTATAAATGAGTATATATGGTATATCAATGATTTTACAGTGTTGTCAAAATCAGACTCAGAGAAAGCTATGATTACATTCATGATTTCATTTCACAACATCATCATTTAATTTAAACACCATTACAACAAGATAATATATCATTTATTTCCTGAACAATTAATGGTGTTTATATATACATTCAAAAGACCATTGGTTTCTTTAAAGTACTGAAAGAAGCCTCCATTGCTTATAATTGCAGTGATAATGATCAACTGTTAATTAGTCACACTGGTTTCATGCATGTTTACTTAAATCTAGCCTTTAGTTATTAAGCAGATTGCCCACTGCAGACAAAAATAGGAAAAGGGGAAGTAAGGGGAGTGGGACAGAATGAAGTATATCAAAAGGATTTATTACAGGGAGAAATTGTGTGACCTTTAAGAAAGCTTGGATTCCTAATAACCCTGATTACATTTTTGCTCTTTCATATTTTATAAAAATTGTTGAATGCTTTAAACCTTTTGCATGCCAGGACTCATAAAAGATAGAAATAATTAAATGTTTTATATTTCCTTTGAGATGAGAACTCACAAAACATTGCTATATCTAATTTCAGTTTATTATGATTTTGTTATAAACTGAATGTTGCCTGGATGTATGGTGCCTGTTATGCATATTTTTAAGATAAATTCCATCAGTAACAATTCTAATTATTTAATTTCAGTTTATGGTGATTTGTTACCTTCTGAACATGGCCTGGATGTGTATAACAGCTGCCTGTGTGGTGCCCATGATATTATATATCAGCCTTAATTCAATCTGTAACAATGATATCTACAATAAGAATGCCAACAGTGTGACTACCTGCATCAAACTCTCACAATTTGGTAATTGCATCAGAACGTTTTGTATTACTCCCTTCCCAAACATTGCACAGTGTTAAATGGTTTTTGAAAATAATAGAAAGGAGATAAATGCAATATATCAGTCTTAGTGCTATTATTAATTAGTACAGCTGTAAAATATTGTTGACATTTCTTGTGTTATTCATAAATCCAATACAATGTTTCCATATCCACATAGCACATTATGTTTTGAATTATGATATGTATGGAACAGTGATATATTGAGAATACCATAATATATAGAACTGCAATATGATGGGAACCATCAGAATAATGGTGTTTTAAAAACAAATGATAGCAACAAGCTTCACCTTGTTTTTGTTCAAACTTTATCATTATACATTTGTATGATTTTAGTTATGGATGCATAGTAGTACAATGTTCTATCCAAAATCACATTATAATGAAGTATGATATAATGAGGGAGAACAATAGTATGGCTGATCTCACTATCTCAGATATCAGATTTAGGATCAGCTTTGCAAATTTCTTTGTATTTTGGATAGCAAAGTTTCATCTTGCTACACCTGATTTTGATCTTTGCTCAAAGTTTTCTGCTGATGTCAAGACATATACTAAAGTGTTTTATGTGTTTTTATTCATTTGCTGGCAGATTATTGATGATGGCATCAAAGAAAAATATTAATTGTATTCTAAAGTAAAGATTGATTTAAAATATTGTTGGCAAAAAATAGAATGTATTGGTTCATCTTGCAAAGATGGTTCTTGAAAAAATACTATGTACCAAATGCCATTATTTTTTTTATTATTATTATTATTACTAGATTTGATGACAAAAGATGTGTGGAGGCAAAAATCATCAGAATTATATTAGAATGTGACCAATAAATAGAGCTTTTAGTGTATGTTCTAGCAGATGTGTGTGTATGGGTGGGGTGGGGAGAGCCCTTTACCTCATGTAAGCACTTTTGGATACCTCCACCCCATTCTCATGGAAGTGCCTTTGGACGCCTTTACCCAATTTGCACAGAAGCAAATATGGATGATTCTACCCCATTCTCATGGATGTGCCTTTGGACTCCTGCTGTAAACATCAGCTCTTTTGAATTGGTTTTCATAGCATCATTTTCAGGGAAAAGCCCACTATTTGATTCTAAATTTATTGATGTAAATGACCATTACTTGATCACATGGTTGCTGTTTAAGATCTTATCAGAATCTGCTGTTTAAAGCAACTGGGTCAGATTCTCCTCTCTCTAGAATGGAGTCCACAGATGAAGTTTAGTACTTTCTGAAGCTTGCACAGTTGGATTCATGACTATGAAAGCTTCAGTAACTTAGGTAATGGCTTGCTATTGATGTAGGCAATACAAACTTTTTGTAATATATAAAATTCAGATGATTTAGTGGTGTAGATGTAGAGAAAGAACTGATAAATTTTGAATATGAGAAATGGCATCTCTTATTGGTCACATGGCTTCACTTGCTTGACAGTGAATGAGTTCTCTTTAGAGTTTAAAGCACATAAAAAAATTTCCTTGAAAAATAAATATAAAACTAAAATTATTGTATTTTAATCTTAACTCTTGCTATAAATATTAGTTGTGTACCAAAAATATAAAAATTTTAAATTTGATAATGAATGTAAAATATGCTATACTTATATAATAATTAACAGACAGGACTATGTGTATAGAGTCAAATAGGAAACAAGTGTTATAGTTTATTGCACTTTGGGACTTTGTTGCATGTATATCAACTATCTACAAAGCCATACATTGTATGAACTTGTTGTTGTTGTGGGGCTTAATGCCATTTTTCAGCACACGATAGGCTATACATGGTGGCCAGTGTTAATGGTGGAGGAAGAACCAGGAAATCCCTGGAAAGAACTACCGACTCACGAGAAGCTACTGGCAAGCATTTTCACATATCCACATTTGCCGAATCCTAGACTTGAACCCACATAGAGGTGAGATGGCAGTGATCCTTAATGGACAGCGCTTTAGACCACTTGGGTTAAATTACTGCTGTACTATTGCATTGCTTTCCTTTTCTGAAATGCCAAGTCCACAGTTCAAGCTTAATATTCCCTCATCCAGTTGAAGTACAGTGCCCTCAAAGATGCTCTCCTGAAGGATTTGTCGTTTGATTTGTTGGCATTGACTTATCTGGGTCTAATTCCAAACCTAGAGAAGTCAGATCTTATCCCTTCTTAAGACATTGTATATGTTGGGATGAATTTCCTCATTGATCCAGAATTTCTAACAGACAGGGCAGCTGAGGTTCTGTCCTTCATAGCAGGTATTAGGGGCAAGTCTTTGTTGTCAGCTTGCTTGTATCTCTCTCTCCTAGGGACTATGCAGGGCCTCAGGTGGCTGAGTAAACTAAAGTGCTTGCATTTACCGATCACTGCCATCTCATCTCTAGGAGAGTTCCAGACTAGGCCAGCATGAGTATATGAGGAAGCTTTACTGTCATTTCTTGTGGGTCAGTAGTTCTTCCTCCATCAGATATTATGGCTGCCATTTATAGCCTATCATATACTGAACAATGGCTTTAAACACAAAACAACTAATAACTTTGAACACAGCTGCAGATCTAGTTCCCCTAGGAAGACGTCAATTCCACCCTCTCTAGTTCCTGCTTCTAGTGAACTGGAATCGTGCAAAGACCTGCTATCAGATTAGATTGGATTCCTCAGGAATCTAATTTTGTCACCACCTGAATTGTTGGATTGACTGAGATTAATTCCTAACTAGAGTTCTGAATCAGATCCATGATTCCCACTCTTTTCTGTACATAGATGTATCGGATTTTGAGATGAGGTGTTCACCAGGAGTTCTTCAGGAATTTGGTCTCGGGATGAAGCAAGCCTTTTATATAAACAACCTTGAACTATAGGCAGTGTTCTAAGACTTACAGGGGTGTGTCATTATTGTTATTGTTGCCTCAGGCAATACTCATTTGTAGCTTACCTTTGTATGAAAGTCTGGAACCTCCTCTCTTGTACATTCTTAGAGGAGATCACTCTTAGAGTCTGCCTTAATATTCTTACTAGATAATCTGTTCAGATGGGCCGTGTGGTCTTTATAGAATGGTCTCAACACTTGTCAGAATCAAAGGCATTTTTTTTATCTGGGAGGGCGAGACCATTGGTGGACTTGTTCACTAGATAATTCAATAACAAGATCCTTTTTGATTAGTGAAAACAAAATCTGCAAAAGCATGATACTAGTATGGAAGGGTCTGCATAAATCCATATGCACAAAATGCATTGTGGTCTGAGTAACAGAGAGCCATAATGTACATACCAGATCTTCAGTGAATATCCATCCATGTTTGAGATAAAAATATGGACAAAAATTTAATCATATGGCTGTTCTTTTGAATCCCAAAATTGTTAATGGATTAGCATTACAGGTACTATTTCATCTTAGATATTCTTTTGGTTCAATGATTCTGCAACAACACAGACCGGACTATTAAAACTCATGCACATTAGATAGCAGATACATAATGAATACAGTGTTGTAATGTAAAAGGCATTGCAAACAGTATCTACTCACACTGATGGCATTGTCTTGAATCTGAATGGATGAAATTCACTTTATTCTGACTTGATTTCAGTCCAATTTGGTGAATAAGCTAATTGGATGATTAAAGCATGATTTAATGGAAAATTCTCAATGCCTTTTATGATCGCTTTATCAGTATCATGGATACTTTTTTATTTTTTTGTTTTTTATTTTCCTGCAGGAATATATAGAAACCAGACTTTATCCCTAGGAATTTCAGCCTTACCTGGAAAAGACCAGTTATGTGAACAAACAGAATTGAGTCGGTTCTGTGACAGAGTAAGTACAAGGTTTATCAGCAATGATAGACATTACATTACTGCATACATTTTTAACAGATTCCATGTATCTAATGGCATGCATTGACATAGAGTATTTGCAACAAGTCGGATTTCATAAACAGATTTGCTGAGTGTATTGTTGAAGATTAAAATTGTAAATTAAAACATTGGTCATTTTTCATTAAATATTGAAAAACTTGTGTTCTAAGTTGATTTGTAGACTTTAATGGTTTGACTAATTGATATTTAATATTTTCTTGTCATTGAGTAGAAACTTGTATGAGAGAGAGAGAGAGAGAGAGAGAGAGAGAGAGAGAGAGAGAGTGAGAGAGAGAGTCCATGTAATGATTTCAAGCTGTTATTTGATATTGCTCAGTACACAGTGTCCATTGTTTCTTTTTCTTTTAGATTGTTGAAGCGGGTCCTCTCTTTTGTGTTGCCTTTGCTGGGGCCTTTTTGATTGTCCTAGGATTGGTATGTTAATACCATTTCTTGAAATAGTTTATATCCTGCTATCCAGGGTCCTAAATAATTTGGTAACAAAATTACTTTGCACATATGAAATCCAAGGTCCAGTTCTTTTGTCACTTTTAGGTTAAACTTTGATCTAACTTGTTTCACAAAGTGAAATAAATGAATTTTAATTAAATTTACTTAACTCTTTCTATTATGGTTGCCTGTTATAATATAATTCATCATAATTACCAAATTCATCATAACATATGCATAACATAACACATAACATATGCATACCTTAATAAGTATACTTTACTAAAACTCTCTTTAAAATGTTCATATTTAAGAGCATAAGGCTTCATCCCATAATCACATCTCATACAGTCTGCTACTCTATCCCAGAAACTTTTTATAGGTTAAACTGGTATTAAAACAGACCTTGTACAGAATTGCATTGGCACGCCATATTGGGAAAGAAAATGAATTTCCAGACTTTGTGAGTGTTTTGTATCTTGGGTGATTTAGGCTATTTATTTTGAGGTTAAAAGCTGAGAGGTCAAGGTCACTGACTGGAAGGTGAAACATAATTTCAGAATAATAATGTTAGTTATATATCACTGAACTAGACCGAACATTATAGTTGGCTTGTACTTGCAGTAAGGAAGAAGCCTATTGATTTTAGGTCAAAAGGTTGTGGCAAAAAAAATGGAATTTTTTTTACAAACCTCATCCTTTCTCAGCACTTTGTATATGTGCAGATGAATTCATCAATGAGAGTTTGTGTTCTGCTGGACATAAATAACCACATCATGTCTCTGTGATTGCTCTTCCTCTGACTGGCAGACTCGGAGATGATTCTCCAAGTGTACTATATTCCAGGCAAGAGGAATTTCTATTTGAAATCTGTCCAGAAGGGTTTGTGTGGTCTTTGCAGAATGGTCTTTACACAAGTTGGTCACTTCTTCAACTGGGGGGAGACCTTGGTGGATTTGTTCACAATAAGATTGAACAACAAGCTTCCATTTGATGTTTCTTCATACCAGATCGCAGAACCTAGGAATTGGACACTTTTTTTCTGAATTGGTTTTGTCTGTATGCATATAACTTCTCATGTTCCAAAATACATGGGCAGGTGCTCCACCAAGTCAGGATTTGTTCTATTTAGCACATCCAGCAGTAACTCCATGTGGTTCCAGTTGTCACAGTGGAATGACGTACACAACCTGTTGGTTGATTGATTGATTGGTTTATATTTTTAGGGCGCACCAGCACTATGTGGCTATTTAGCACCAAACATTAGGTCACAACCTGTTGGAATATGATCCCAGGATATTACCACAGGAGGGACCTGTTGTCTCAGCAAAGGGTGTCTTTCCTCAGCAAAAGTCCACAGATTCATCTCCTTCATGCTTGGTAAATTTCAAGCAAGCAATCAATCTTATCAGGACCAGTTTTCAAGGAAAGTTGCCAGCTTCATTGCCCAAGTAAGGAGACACTCTGCTTCTGGGGTTTATGATGCAAAGTGGAGAATATTCTGTGAATGGTGCATTAGAAAATGTATTGGTCCTAGCTGTCTCACTTTTGAGTACAGTTGCAGATTTTATTTTCTTCAAAACAAGAAAAGAGAATATTCAGTTCCCATTTTTAAAAGCAGAATGGTATTCCTTTCTAATGCTCACAAGTTCTCTAGGGGTTGTCATTTATCTAGTCTCGTGATGTATTTTGAGCTTCAGGGATTGGTATCTTGTTCACTAATGCCAAGATTGATTCTTTCATGTCAGTACACCCATATGAACATTCAATTGAAGTTTCCATTTAGAATGTTAACATTAAGACTACAGTACTCCTTCTATCATTACTGTCAGTATAGAGAAGTTGTAGACTTTGTGCTTTGTGATTTTTTTAAGTTATAGTGGTAATTATGATTTAGTTTCTCTTTGTGAACCTATGTTTCTGGCTAAGAATAAGGTACTTTTATTAGCTCCACATCCTGTTGAGATCCACATTCTCATTCTTGTCTGTGCTGGGGATTATCAAGATAAGTCACCCAGTTGTGATCCTAAAGATTTATTTGGCTGCTAAATAGAGGAGGAAGGGTTATCTCTTACTACTGATGATATTTCAGTGACATCTGTTTCTAGGTGTATTGTCCTTGCTGTCAAGAGAACTTACCAGTCCCTCACTGTTAATTAAAGATCATGAAGGTAGGGCTATTGCTACCTGTTGGACCTACTTCTTGGTTGATGTCTCTCTCTACCTTTTCCTTTTATTTAAAATGTTTGGCACAGTCAGAGTCGAGGCATTATGTTGTTTGGGCCAATAGTCTTGGCACAAGTGACCCAACTATCTAACAGCTTACAGCACTGATGCTCCTACCTTGCAGGTATCTTGTCCTGATTGGCTTTAACAAGAAATACTGCAAGCTTCATTTGCAGGGGATGTGATTTGAAAATTATAGAAAATAATTCATATTTTGAAGCAAAAACTTCCCAGCTGAATTTACATTTCTTTTTGCAGACTCACTTTTTGGTTTGCCTGTCTGCAAACTATACAAGAATCAAGATAGCGAGAGAATTGACAGAATACCGAGATGCAGTTGATATGGAGGATCTAGAGCTAGAATATTGCTTGGACAAGGGTGGGGCTAGGAACAGTTTCTAATTAGGAATCGGGGCCTAGTCTCCAGGGGCAGGGAGAGATCCAGGGTACAGAATACTGATTGTTAAATGTCTTTACCGTTTTATGCCAAGAAAGTGATCCTTTATATATAATGTAAGAAAGAAGATAAACAACACCAATATTATTAAACAGTGTAGCAGCTATGTGCACCATGTGTTTTGTTACTCTGATAAGTTTTAGTACAAAAGGTCAATTTAAATTCAGCCACACATGTCAGCAACATCACACCCACTTGGGCCTGATGTTTCATAAAAACTTTAGATAATGGACCTTTACCAAGTTTGTGGAGGGGTTTCCCTTAGGTGAGGAAGATGCCCAATGATTTTGGGGTTAAAGAAAAAGATCTTTGCATAAAAACTAGTCAGCCATGCCCTGTTATTAAACACACAGAGGACTATTAAACATCGGCCATGCATATAATAATTATGTACAGTCCATGTTACCATTTAGGGTAATCTTGTTATTCTTTGTTTGCTTTGAGAGCAAATGAATAAAATCCACCACTGTTCTATATAGATTGAAATGGAGTTGGCACTTCTCTCTTTATGGCTCTCCACTAGTAGTGTCTATCCTGCTACCATTTTCTACAAATAACTTGATAAATACTCTTTTAAAACTTATTGTATGTTTTCTTTTTGTAGGGTTTGTTTGTTAAACTTTTCACTTATTTTATTCATGACATAGCAATGTAGGATTTTGTATTTTTGGGTGCATATAGTTTTTTCAATCTTTTTCTGTCCTATTTATCTCACTGTTTTGTGTTATGTTAGTTTCATGGGCACAATTGGCCTTTCAAAGTACAAAAAATGCCAATTTTCCACCAGATTTGCTAATCATTACTAAAATTTTTAAAAACATTTAATTAACATTTTCTGAATAACAACATAATTTAGCCCATTTTGACAAATGGCAGGAAGGGCTTCTGCTTTGATTAAAAAAAAAAGCTAATCAACCATCAAATATGCCTGCTAATCAAAAAATAAAAATTTTCAAAAATTTTTTTTATAAAGTACTAACCTGAATTTTACCAATTTGACCAAATGCTGTGAATGACAATTCATCAGTCCAGCTAGGATGGGTAACCAAATATTGCTGGGCAAATGAAAATTCATTAAGTATTCCAAATTTTATGTAAAGAAGAACCACAGTTCAGATTTTGAGGCCATTTTTCCCACATCACCCATGCTGGGCTAGCAGGTCAAAATTGTCATTTTTGCACCTTAAAAAGCATCGTAGCATGAAGGCCTTTCATACTTCCAATAATAATGGCAGTCATTCATCAGATATGGCTGCCATTACTAACAATAGATGAATATGTTAACAAATTTGTGATAGAAAAAAGCTTTTGCACATTGGAGCCATTATAATGCTGATGTGCTATAAATGCTAATTCACGAATATTTACTTATGCTTACTTATACAGAGGAAACATTGAACAACAAAGAAAAAATGCAATTTAGATTGCAAGATTGTCCTGTTGTATTCAAACATGAAATATGTCCATCTACTGCAGCATGTATGTCTGTGAGTGTTTCTGTGATCACCTAAGTGTCAATGCTATTTTAATACCTTATTTGCTTAAGTATTTGTTTTATTGCTGCACTGAATTAAATGTTGACTTCCTTGTATTACCACATTAATTACTTCTTTGTAAGAAAGGGGTGGACTAATTGAAAAGTTAAAAGCATGCAAATCCAACCTACATAAGAACTAATGGCACTGGTCTAGTGTCTGGTCAACTCATTTCAAGCGATCAATCAAACACTTAAAGTTTTTGGTGGTGAACATAATTAAACTTCTTTAATTTTGCATGCTCATTCACAAATGTGATCAATGATAGAAAGACAATCAAGTGAAAAGAATACTTGGTGACGTAAAATTCTGTTTACACAGATACATTTTATTAATGAACAGCTAGTTTCAGAGTTTGTCATTAATTTGTAATTCATCAATAGGCACTCAAAGATTTCCTCATGCATGAGAAGTTTTACTATTACTTGCAATGAAATCATGGCATCAATATTTTATTATAGAACAATAAAGCTTTCAACAATGACAACTGTTTAATGATCTAAATGCTCCATTTTTTTATATCAAAGGAATCTTGTTTGATTGTAAAATTGGAATCAATAACAAGTAAGGTTCCCTGCTTGGTATTCTCATTGCATCGCATTCCACAAGTGCAGAGAGCAAAGCAGAGAGCAGATGGATCAGGGAACCAGGCTACTCAACAACAGCCTAAAGCAGTGATGTAATACACAATGTTTTTGTGTACATGTGAAGGTTGTTGAAACCAGCTGGAATAATGTTAATGATTTCTCAGCATTTGGATATCTTGAAAATAAAGATACTTTTTACATAAAAATGAATAACTTCATTAGTAAAAGAGCTTAATGACAATTATTTCTAAAGTGATTTTAAAAAGAGTATTCAACCATTAACAGACCAATTTGTCCCTCCGCCCACCCCACCCCCACAGATTTCTCAATATCCAGAGGGTGTAGTATCATTTTATATTGTTACGGAAGTCCCATGATAACTTGTGCCCTCGCTTACAGTGTGGTCTGTGTTTTGGGATCCTGTTGTGCAGGGGTTATTGAGAGATAGGTGTATTATGAAAGAAATCGCTTTTTTAACCATCTGCACATTAAGCATGTTTTTTTCATCATGATTCATGAAATTGATACCAGTATGTTTAGTTTTATGGGCAGCTTCATTAATTGAAGGAATATAGAAAATGTCCAATTTCTTGTAAGTAAACTACTCTTAAAATCAGAGAGTCGCAATTGAGTCTTGGGGTTGCAGCAATTGATACAAGTTTGTGCTTGAATAAAATGTGCTCCAGGTGTGCATTGCCTTCTGTACACACACTCACCCTCACAAAAAAAACGAGCTACTGTTTATTTTTCAAATGTATTAGTAATCATGAAAACCATAGCTAAACTTTACATAATTTAATGAAAACAATTTTATGTTTATTCATGTAAAAGAGAGACTAAAAAAACATGCTACATGTTTTCCCCAGCCCTTACACTGGCCCTGGATAAAGCTATGACATGACTGTCAGGGATATGTACAATTCCTGTAGGAAACTGCCATGCTGCTTGACTTAGTGGATAATGGTTTAGTGACCAACTTTGACAGAAATCATCCTGGCATAATGGCTGTTGAGTATTGGACAAATGATGTTGATATGCCATCAAACATGGAGGAATAATAGAGGAATAAGCCACCAGATATGGAGGAACAATAGAGGAATATGTCATCAAACATTGAGGAATAAGCCACCGGACATGGAGGAATAATAGAGGAATGAGCCACCAGATAAGGAGGAACAATAGAGGAATATGTCATCAAACATGGAGGAATAAACCACCAGACATGGAGGAATAATAGAGGAATAAGCCACCAGATATGGAGGAACAATAGAGGAATATGTCATCGAACATGGAGGAATAAGCCACAGATATGGAGGAATAATAGAGGAATATGCCACCAGATATGGAGGAACAATAGAGGAATATGTCATCAAACATGGAGTAATAAACCACCAGACATGGAGGAAAAATAGAGGAATAAGCCACCAGATATGGAGGAACAATAGAGGAATAAATTACCAGACATGAAGGAATAATAGAGGAATATGCCATCAAACATGGAGAAATAAGCCACCAGACATGGAGGAATAATAGAGGAATTAGCCACCAGACATGGAGGAACAATAGAGGAATAAACCACCAGTCATGGAGGAATAATAGAGGAATATGTTATCAAACATGGAGGAAAAAGCCACCAGACATGGAGGAATAATAGAGGAATAAACCACCAGACAAGGAGGAATAAGCCATCAAACATGGAGGAATAATAGAGGAATATGCCATCAAACATGGAGGAATAATAGAGGAATATGCCACCAGGCATGGAGGAATAATAGAGGAATAAACCACCAGACATGGAGGAAAAATAGAGGAATAAGCCATAAAACATGGAGGAATAATAGAGGAATATGCAACCAAACATAGAGTAATAATAGAGGAATAAGTCACCATACATGGAAGAATAATAAGAATATGCCACCAGATGTGGAGAAATAATAGAGCAATATGCCATTAAACATGGAGGAATAATAAAAGAATATGCCATCAAACATGGAGGAATAATAGAGGAATAAGCCACCAAACAGGGAGGAATAATAGTGGAAAAAGACATCAAACATGGAGGAATAAGCCACCAGACATGGAGAAATAAAAAAGGAATATGCCATCAAGCATGGAGGAATTATAGAGGAACATTTCAACAAACATGGAGGAATAATTGAAGAATATTCCATCAAACATGGAGGAATAATAGAGGAATAAGCCATCAAACATGGAGGAATAATAGAGGAACATGTCATCAAACATGGAGGAATAATAGAGGAATATTCCATTAAACATGGAGGAATAATAGAGGAATATTCTTCAAACATGGAGGAATAATAGAGGTATATTCCATCAAACATGGAGGAATAATAGAAAAATATTCCATCAAACATGGAGGAATAATAGAGAAATATTCCATCAAACATGGAGGAATCGTAGAGGAATAAGCCATCAAACATGGAGGAATGATAAAGAAATAAGCCATCAAACATGGAGAGATAATAGAGGAATATGCCATCAAACATAAAAGAATATAAGAGGAATAAGTCACCAGACGTGGAGAAAAAATAAAGGAATATACCATCAAGCATGGAGGAATAATAGAGGAATATTTTATCAAACATGGAGGAATAATTGAAGAATAAGCCATCAAACATGGAGGGATAATAGAGGAATAAGCCATCAAACATGGAGGAATAATAGAGGAACATGTCATCAAACATGGAGAAATAAAAGAGGAATATTTCATTAAACAATGAGGAATAATAAAGGAATAAGCCATCAAACAGAAAGGAATAATAGTGGAAAATGCTATCGAACATGGAGGAATAATAGAAGAATAAGCCACCTGACATGGAGAAATAATAGAGGAATATGCCATCAAACATGGAGGAATAATAGAGGAATATTCCATCAAACATAGAGGAATAAGCCATCAAACAATGAGCAATAATAGAGAAATATTCCATTAAAGATGGAGGAATAATAGAGGAATATGCCATCAAACATGAAAGAATATGTCATCAAACATGGAGGAATAATAGAGGAATATTCCATCAATCATGGAGGAGTAATAGAGGTATATCCCATCAAACATGGAGGAATAATAGAGAAATATTCCATCAAACACGGAGAAATAATAGAGGAATCCTCCATCAAACATGGAGAAATAATAGAGGAATAAGCCATCAAACATGGAGGAATCATATAGGAATAAGCCATCAAACATGGAGGAATAATAGAGGAATAAGCCATCAAACATGGAGGGATAAATAGAGGAATATTCCATCAAACATGGAGGAATAATAGAGGAATATTCCATCAAACATGGAGGAATAATAGAGGAATAAGCCATCAAACATGGAGGAATAATAAAAAATAAGCCATCAAGCATGGTGGGATAATAGAGGAATATTCCATCATACATGGAGGAATAATATAGTAATAAGCCATCAAACATGGAGGAATAATAAAGAAATAAGCCATTAAACATGGAGGGATAATAGATCAATAAGCCATCAAACATGGAGGAATAATAGAGGAATATGTCATCAAACATGGAGGAATAATAGAAGAATATTCTTTCAAACATAGCTATAATAGATGAATATTCCATCAAACATGGAGGAATAATAGAGGAGTATTCTTTCAAACATATAGGAATAGAGGAATATTCCATCAAACATGGAGGAATAATAGAGGAATATTCCATCAAACATGGAGGAATAATAGAGGAATATTCTTTCAAACATATAGCTATAATAGAGGAATATTCCATCAAACATGGAGGAATAACAGAGGAATATTCCATCAAATATGGAGGGATAATAGAGGAATATTCCATCAAACATGGAGGAATAATAGAGGAATATTCCATCAAACATGGAGGAATAATAGAGAAATATTCCATCAAACATGGAGGAATAATAGAGAAATATTACATCAAACATGGAGGAATAATAGAGGAATATTCCATCAAACATGGGGGAATAATAGAGGAATATTCCATCAAACATGGAGGGAAAATAGAGGAATAAGCCATCAAACATGGAGGAATAATAGAGGAATATGTCATCAAACATGGAGGAATAATAGAGGAATATTCTTTCAAAAATGGAGGAATAATAGAGGACTCTGCCATCAAACATGGAGGAATAATAGAGGAATAAGCCATCAAACCTGGAAGAATAATAGAGGAGTTTTCTAACAAAGATCCTGATATACCATATTGTAATGAAACTTCATTTCAGGGTCTGCAGTTTTTGTTCTACTGATTAAGCATAACAAAATGCATGGAACCAGATTTACTGGTACATTATGTGATAGCAGATCTGAGTCTGTGCATTTTGCATTTGGACTCAAAAGTGAGTATATAAAGTACATATTAACCTCCTCGAGCACATGGACCTTATCCCATAATTTCCTGGGGGGAGTATGGTTATATCTGACAAAATTTGGGTACATTAGATAAGGAGAAAAATTTTGTGCAGTAATTGGCAGGTAAAATGTGCATGTGATTTTTATTGGCAGAGCAGAGGATAAATAAAAATTTTTTGTCCTGTTTTTGGATATACAAGAAATCCCAGATTCTATTTGCAGGGGAGATAATTGCTATTCTAAAGAGATAACTTGAATTTTCAATTCACATTTCTATTTGCAGACTCACTTCATGATTTGCTTGTCAGCAAACTATACCAGAATTAAGATATCAAAAGAATTGACAGAATACAGAGATGCAGTTGATACAGAGGAACTAGAGCTAGAAAACAATTTTGACAAGTCCCTCTCAAGAATATGAAGTCCCTCCATCACCATTGACATCCAATATAAAATATTTTAATCCATTAACTTACATGAAGACTCCATATTTTCATTTTGCAATGTCATAGTAAATTTCATGGATTATTTTTCAGGTCCAAGAGGTTCCATAGCACAGAAATGAATTCCTAACTCAAATGTAAATATGCCTCCCATCTGACTAGGAAATATTGCATAATAGTGCTTAATCATGCAGAACTGATAATTTTAATGACCTATTCCCCTGAATTTATTGCCAGTTTAACTAATTCCCCATATATTGTATAAGGATATAGGTCTTTATAGTAGTGTAATCATGTTGTTCTAGAAATAAAAATATGGTTGGTGGGAGTGCTTGAGACCATTTTAAATATTTTCAGTCAACATTGCAGTTAGATTTAATGAGCACTCTTTGAAAACAAGCTCTCTCTCTCTCTCTCTCTCTCTCTCTCTCAGAATAATTGTTTCAACCATGATGTACAGTTTTCTAGTGTAATGTTATTGATAAATTTGTACTATGTTGAGGAACAGTGTTTCCTTGCTATAAATATGTTTAATCATGAAAGCCTACCAGTACCAGCTTCACCTACATTATTCCATTTCTACAACATTGATCAACCATGAAAGTGAACCATACTGAAGTAATGTGTTCTCTTGATATAACACTGTTCAACCACGAAAGTGTACCATGTTTAAGTAGTGTTCCCTTGTGATAACAGTGTTCAGCCATAAAAGTGTAGTGTTGTAGGCAAGGTTGGGTACATTTCATGGAAAATGATAATTCATCAGTATAATGTGATTCTTTATCACACCCATGTTATATTGGGACTGAGTTATACTGAGACTTTATATTGTCAGGAACCACTGCATAAATTTCTTTATCACACCCATGTTATATTGGGACTGAGTTTTACTGAGACTTTATATTGTCAGGAACCACTGCATAAATTTCTTTATCACACCCATGTTATATTGGGACTGAGTTATACTGAGACTTTATATTGTCAGGAACCACTGCATAAATTTCTTTATCACACCCATGTTATATTGGGACTGAGTTTTACTGAGACTTTATATTGTCAGGAACCACTGCATAAATTTCTTTATCACACACATGTTATTTTGGGACTGAGTTATACTGAGACTTTATATTGTCAGGAACCACTTCATAAATTTTTTTATCACATCCATGTTATATTGGGACTGAGTTATACTGAGACTTTATATTGTCAGGAACCACTTCATAAATTTCTTTATCACACCCATGTTATATTGGGACTGAGTTTTACTGAGACTTTATATTGTCAGGAACCACTTCATAAATTTCTTTATCACACCCATGTTATATTGGGACTGAGTTTTACTGAGACTTTATATTGTCAGGAACCACTGCATAAATTTCTTTATCACACCCATGTTATTTTGGGACTGAGTTATACTGAGACTTTATATTGTCAGGAACCACTTCATAAATTTTTTTATCACATCCATGTTATATTGGGACTGAGTTATACTGAGACTTTATATTGTCAGGAACCACTGCATAAATTTCTTTATCACACCCATGTTATATTGGGACTGAGTTATACTGAGACTTTTTATTGTCAGGAACCACTGCATTAATGGTCATGAAGTAGTAAATATTTTGACCAGATTTTAGTCTTAGTCAGTTTTTAAAAGATATCAAATTGTAGCAAGTTGCAGACGTATGCCAGAACCTTTTCATCTCTTGCCACCAAACTTCATTGAGGGTGCATGTTATGATTGATATGTGTCAGACACACAAACTGTGTCACTTTGACCTAGGTTCCATATTTATTTCTCCAAATAATCATTAACAAAAAGTGCAGAGATGCAGCCAGGGTGCACAAGTGTAAAAATCGTGCCAAATTTGTATGAATTCAAAGCTTGGAAATCAGTGATGTGCAAGAACTCTCATTAATTAATTTAAAGTAGTATTTATAAAATTTACTATATACATACTCTACACAATATATGAGGATAAATGAAATTAATAAAAATCTAAAATGAAATAAAAAAGGATATATACTATCAAAATGCCTCTGCTCAAAACATGCATATGACATTGATAGACATAACAGCCCTAGAGCATAATTATGGAACTGATGAGAAATCATAGTAGTCATTCAAGCAATGATTCAACAGGGTTCCTGCAGGTCATGGAATCCTGAAAAAGTTTTGGAATTTAAAAAATAAATTTCAAGGGCCTTGAAAAGCTATGGAATTTGTCAAAACCTTGCAAAGTTTTGGAAACATCATGGAATTTGAGACAATGGAGTTAAAAAAATTTATTACTTCAAATTTCATAGAGTACCATGAACCAATTAAATGAAATAGTAAAATTACAATCAATAAATGGTTTCAATTCATATAACAAGAGTAAGTTCCCTTAATGGAAGTATCATGTGAATTCTGTTGTAGTTCGCTAAATAAAAGAAAGCAATTGGAAAGTAATGTGTTTTGTTAATATTGTAAATAGGAACACATACAAAGATTATATTGATCATTGGATTATGACATGAATTACTACATTAAGTCAAAGTGTACTAGCCCAGGTAAATTTAATATGTACATATTAAAAATATTTGCTGCTAACCTATTTGTTAATTTAGATTGAAAGATGCCATTCTTTATGTTCATTTACTTGACAATGCAAGATAGTGCAGTCCTTGAGTTTTATGAAATGACCCTGGAAAAGTCATGGAATTTATTTTTGTTAAGTCTGCAGAAACCCTGATTCAAGAAATTGAAACTTTTGCAGAGTTCATGTTAGTGATATTCAAGAGACAATACATATGAGATGTGGAAGATTGTACATCATAACCATAAAGAACAATTTCTCAACTTGTTCAAGCTGGCTAAGATTGTGTGTATGCCTCTTAATACAGCAGAATATCAAAGGGTGTTTTCAGCACAGACATCACAGATAAGGAACAGATTCAGCTCAGAATTGATAGATTAAAGCATAATGCAACTTAAGGGAATGTCTTTTGAAAATTTTGATTTCAGTAGAGTCCTAACAGTGGAGCGGGATGAAAGGGAAATGGATATTAAAATGTCAGCTAAATATTGAAATAGGGCTGTTTCTTCCCCCTTTTTTTTACTCCATTATCTTGGTGAAAAGGGGACAAATCATTGCAGCATTTCAGTCACTTCATCTTAGAACAAAAGCATTTTAAACAAAGTCACCATGAACTCCTTAAATATAACATGCTCTAACTTCAGCCTTGTTTTGCCTATTGCACTTATTAATGCCACATAGTCATTATTATGTGTGAGACTTAAGACCAGGAGTCTTGGCAATAAGAGTGGTTGTGACATAGTCATTATTAGTGTGTGAGACTTAAGACCAGGGGTCTTGGCAATCAGATTGGTTGTGACATAGTCATTATTATGTGTGAGACTTAAGACCAGGGGTCTTGGCAGTCAGAGTGGTTGTGACATAGTCATTATTATTGCATGAGACTTAAGACCAGGGGTCTTGGCAATCAGAGTGGTTATGACATAGTCATTATTAGTGCATGAGATTTAAGACCAGGGGTCTTGGCAATCAGAGTGGTTATGACATAGTCATTATTAGTGCATGAGACTTAAGACCAGGGGTCTTGGCAATCAGAGTGGTTATGACATAGTCATTATTAGTGCATGAGACTTAAGACCAGGGGTCTTGGCAATCAGAGTGGTTGTGACATAGTCATTATTGCATGAGACTTAAGACCAGGAGTCTTGGCAATCAGAGTGGTTATGACATAGTCATTATTAGTGCATGAGACTTAAGACCAGGGGTCTTGGCAATCAGAGTGGTTATGACATAGTCATTATTATTGCATGAGACTTAAGACCAGGGGTCTTGGCAATCAGAGTGGTTATGACATAGTCATTATTATTGCATGAGACTTAAGACCAGGGGTCTTGGCAATCAGAGTGGTTATGACATAGTCATTATTAGTGCATGAGACTTAAGACCAGGTGTCTTGGCAATCAGAGTGGTTGTGACATAGTCATTATTGCATGAGACTTAAGACCAGGAGTCTTGGCAATCAGAGTGGTTATGACATAGTCATTATTAGTGCATGAGACTTAAGACCAGGGGTCTTGTCAATCAGAGTGGTTATGACATAGTCATTATTAGTGCATGAGACTTAAGACCAGGGGTCTTGGCAATCAGAGTGGTTATGACATAGTCATTATTAGTGCATGAGACTTAAGACCAGGGGTCTCTGCAATCAGAGTGGTCTGAATCACTCACCTTTAACATTCACTACCATCTCATTTCTGTCAACATGGGTTCCACTTTTGGGCTCAGCTGATGTGAGCATTTGAGAAAACTTGTTGGTAGATTCCTGTGGGTTTATGATTCTTTCTGGGTTCTTCCACCAGTTATACTGGCTGCCATGTATAGCCTATCAGGTGCTAAAAAATGGCATTAACTTAAGATGAGAAGGATGTGGTTCTAATCCTTCAATTGGATCAGCCCATGTTAGCTGTCTGATGTATCCCTAGGGAAGACACTTTACTTGACCCAGAATGATACAAGCTTTATGTGTTGATAAGCTGAAATAATTGTGTAATAAACCTCACTCTAACACCACCAGATATGTATTGCAAGTAGATCTGGGAGTTAGATGTGTGCACTAAATATATAGTTGTTGTGACCTACTTTCTATTTTTTTAGTATACTCTTAAAGCTATTGACTTGTCTTACATAAACATCTTGTAAGTTTCTGTTTACTAAATAAATTGATGTAACTATCATATATATATATATATATATATATATATATATATATATATATATATATATACATGGTCATGTGACAATAGTTGTATGTAAAATTTTTTCTTTTTTGTAGAGATATATTTTGTATACCAGTCTGATAATAATAATGTTGATTGAATAGTGTGAAGTGCATGCCTGACTCTGTAGCTTATTGTCCTGGTTCAGTTTAAGGCTAATTAATTTAAGGGTTTAATTATTTTTTATTTTATTCACAGTTGACTTGTACATTCCATAATTATCATGCAAAACAATTTTTATTTTTATTGTCAGGTTTTATAAATATTTTGTGTGATACTTTTTTAAATAAAGATTACAGTTAACATATCAAGTGTAAACTTTGACAGAAAAATAATATGCATATATCACATATTTCATTGCACAAAAATAATTATGTAAATGGATGGCCTATTTGTTTCCTCTTTGAGTGTTTATTATAAATTTCATACAGATACAATTTCTAAATTTATGTAGAAGAAAAAATATTTTGCAATGTCATCAGCAGGTGTTTCCAGCATATATTTATGCCACATTTAGAATCTCACTTTATATTATAAAGGATTCTGTTATCTAACATATATTATCTTCAATTGACATATTACTTTGATTATTTCTGTAACCTTTAAAGTATATTTACTGTAGGGAGATCATTGTTTTAATTTTTTAAATTTTCATGAGATTTCTGTTCATTCTGTACCCTTTCATGAGTCCCTGACACTATAGTCTCTACTAAAGTGTGTTGTAATGTTAAATGTTCCCCTAATTGGTTACTTCTGTACACTTTGAAATGCATTTGTTTTGTAAGCAATGCATTATACAAATTTTGGGTTTTCTATTTTGAAGGATTTATTAAAAGAAGACACTAACAGAAACCTCCATATTTGATTTTTAAAGTCACTATATTGCTCGATCTAGGATACTTTTCATGAAATTGATGGAATGTTGCCTTTAAACCTTCATACACAGTTGTTACAAAATTTAACCTTGTTGCTGGCTGGTTGGTTGGTTGAATTTTTTACGGAGCACCAGCACAGAGGCCATTTAACGCCATACAAAAGGTTATATCCTTCATTATATACAAATGGTAAAAGGTTCTGTATCGGCCAGCGATACAAAACCAAATAGTTCAAGGTAAAACGATAATAATGGTATTGGTGATAAAAATAAAGTTTCCTGATCAACCTTGTTGCAATGTAACACAGTTGAAAGAGAGGCTGTTTAAAAAGAACTCATCAAAATTAGTAAAAGTGTGTTTATATAAAAAAATTTACAATCCAAATTTTTATTGCTAGTAAGAAGAAAAAAAATCAGGACCTTGGCATTTGTAAGGTAGTGCATGATGCAGTGTTTAAAGTTGATTACTTCCCTTAATCTGCTACTGCAGCAGAAAAATTGTAATGATCATCACATTTGGTAAGAACAAGTCTGACGATGTTTCTTACGCATTCAGAGGGAGCCTTCAAGCTATGCATGGGAATACTCAATTCTGAAGACACATATGGCTGTTCAAGTTGAACGGGCATGTCTTTTATTGCATGTCAGATTATTTTTTGTAAATCTTAGAATATGGTTTGACTTGTTAACAGCTTCACATCTCTTTTTTTTTTCTCCCCAAGATTTTGTCTACATGTGAAGATTTGGCACTGTTATTTCATGTAGGAGTTAACAGTCCAAAATATATCACACCAAAACTCTCAATCATATTTTGCCAGATATAACTTTTTCTTAATGGAGAAAAGCATTGACATATTCCGTTGAGATTTGTCAGAGGTAACAAAAGAAAGATGGTGAATGGATGAATGGAATAAATTGGATTTTAGTAGCTTGATTCAGAAAAAGAGAATATGTCCTAATTTGAAGGCTCATTTTGTTTTCTTGATCCCTGTCATGAATTACCTGAAAGCCTCAAGACATGGTTCTATTGACACCATGCTTTGCATGAGAAAAGTTGACAGCTTTGTCAATTTCAGATAAATTTGAGAAAATGTTTTAAAAAAATTTCTATAGTCTGATGCTACATCCCCGTTTGTACCCCCCTACCATTTCAATAACTAAAACGCTTAACGTGATAAAAAAGTGCACAGAACTAAATCAACTGAATCATTGATTTATAATTTCTAACCTGACTGTCACCAGAATGGCACTAGTACTGGCATCCCCTTGCACCTTAGATGCTTAACGGACTTTCAATACTAACACGGCACCATATTCCGTATACTATGGGGTAGTATATTTCCATCTGACGTAATTCATCCTGTTCGGTAACTGCCAGATAATTCCTTAAATTACCATAACGTTGAGTTTGGAATTATATTCCTTTGCACACATGAACATATTAATGAAACCATTTGTTAAATTCACGTGAAAGGCATTTTTTTTCTTATTCTTTTTCTTTGCTTGATTCGACACTGTAAATATCGGAAGCAGACGACATATTTATGTCTTTAGTCGCTCATACACCCCCAATTGCTGAAAATGGACTTGTCCAGGAACTGGAAATGGGTCTTAGGCACATCCGTCTATAATATTGAAAACTTCTACTAAGCATGAAACGCGCAGACAATGAAGGTGTTAAGGCCATTCTACTCACAGTCTGGTTAGAAAATATAAATCAATTGATGAATTGACTAAGTTCTTTGCACTTTTTATGAAATTAAAGGTTTCTGTTATTGAAATCGGCAGGGGGTACAAACCAACGGGTTAGTAGGCTCGGACTATAATAGAAAGGTTTACCTTAATGATAGTGGACATTAACACAAAGAGAGAAAACTCATGATGTTATGGCAAATGTCCAGCAGTGCTTCTAATAAAGTATAAACTGTTTAATTTACTAATAATCTAACTATGTTCTTATTTTTCAAATTTATATTAGTTATAGATAGAAGTTTTGAAAACATTTTGTAAGTTCACTCTCTAGCTCCTTCAAATACAACTGTATTTTATGGTAATCTACTTTTGTAAAATCAGTCATAAAAGTGCAGCTCAAAATGATGTTTTCATTACATTATTACATCATCAATATATCATTTTTGTATTACTATGAACTCTGGAAAATCTTGAACAATTTATAACCTGCTTTAAATTAGTCGTGTAGGATTTCTGTTGTAGAAAACCAATGTGATTTCTGTAGTTGTATCATACTGAAAAGAATTCAGTTACTAACATAACATTTTTTTTGTATTTGATAAGGAGTCTATTGACATTAACTTGTGCAAATTTGTTTAAATTTTAAATACTCATTCAACTTTTATTTTATGAGCATTTAGTGTCCGTGTACTCTTTTCTGTACTTTATCTTGCAGTTGACCCTTACTTGGGGAAAGATCTTTCACTAAGAGAAGTGCAAAAAATGCATACCAACTACTACATATTTTTAAATGACTCAATTACTTGGATTTTCAGCTATTTGGAAATATCACAAAGTGCTACATATTTTAAATGACTCTGCTTGGACCCTTAGCTATGGAGAAACATCACCTACATCTACATTTTTTAAATTACTCTGCTTGGATTCTTAGTTAAATAATCCAACATTTCAAAAGTGGAGAAAGATGCACTTTTTCAGCTTATATAAAGGGTTTTTAAAAAGTCGTTAGTACATTTAAATGAAATTCATTTTATGTAATATAAGCATAATACAAATTCAGTTATATTTGATACATACTGGTGGATTTTGTTGAGCATAACTGAATTATTGTAATCTGAATATTTGCTACATATGTCAGTTTGACCATTTATTTGCCTAATTGTTTTATTTTATATTTGTACAATGAACATTAGACCTAGAAATAACTCAGTGGGTTTTTTTTGCATTAGGTAAATAGTTCATGTGTTTCAAAGAGCTGTGTATTTTAGTTTTGTATCAATGATGAAAAGCTTTTAGTAAGGTAATTTGTATTTATCCATCTTTTCATAAAGGTTGAAAATATCTTCATTGTGACTGATGTTATGTCCATTGAGTTATTTCTTTTTCTTAACCATGAAAATACTCAAATACTTCATGCAGTGTTTAGTCATTTATATATAACAGTATAAAATTATATGTATAAATATTTAAGAAGCCTTGAAACACCAAAGGATATGTCATTCTGCTAGCCTTTGTTGACATAGTTCACAGTCGAAGTATAACTAAAATGATTTTCCCCAAAATACTATTCAGTTTGAGGATCTTCTACATGTTAAGTATAGTTAAAAAAATATTTGCATCTCGTATGTCAAAATTATTGTAAATATGTTGTATGCAGAAAATTGTAAAAATAAAAAGCAGATGTGTACAGCTGAAATCAAACCACTCTCTTCTTCTTTTGTTAACCCCTTTGAATGGCACTTTATGGTGTAAGGAAGTCACCAATATACCAACAGTTAATCAAACAATTTTAATGAGCAAATACCTTGACAAATTTGCAAACAAAATAATTTTTGAAAAATTTGTGTGCTTAAATAATGTGATGAAACTATATGAGTGATAGAAATACAGACGTATTACCAAACAGTTCTCAGGGCCCCGAGTGGTCTAAAGTGCTTACCACTGCCATCTCATTTTTGTCTGCATAGGTTCAAGCCTTGGGCTCAGCCAATGTGAGTATGTGAGAAAGCTTGCCAGTAGCTTCTTGTGGGTCAATAGTTCTTTCCAGTGTTTTCCCAGGTTTTTCCTCCACCATTTATACTGGCTGCCATGTATAGCCTATATTGTGCTGAAAAATGGTGTTAAACCCAACAACAACAACAAACAACCAAACAGCTCTCAAAGATGATTGGATATTAGCAGAAATTTTCATTAGTATCATTTTACCCTAAGTATTTAAAACCAAAAGTGAACAGTTGTTGATGTGATGTCATGGAAATTTTCTGATGTTTTATGACTTTATTTAGCATCCCCATTGTTGGCTCAGATTAATGACATTGAAATAATCACAGATCGTTTTATCCAAATTGATATTACATAGCATGCAGGCACATACCCATTTTCATGAAGACATTGATGGATAAAACTACTACAAATTTTTTTATGTTTGCCCATTGGTAATTTTCTAAAATTTTGTGACTTGCAGTAAACTTACGTTCTTCAAATATTTATTGTAGATAGTGTTTGTTCAGTTGTTCACTCCATTTTGAAACCACTCCAGTGGCCTAGTGGTTAAAGAGTCCGCCTTAGATGCAGGAGTCATGGGTTCGATCCCCATCCAAGTCATACCATACAGCTGCCTGACTTGGCGCTCAGCATTAAGAGGTTGGTGTTAGGACTAGTTGGCCTGGTGTCAGGATAATGTGACTGGGTGGGACATCATGCCACATGTGTTCGGCATTATGCGATAGTGCTAGACAACACTTTAAATAACACACAATACACAGGTTCAATAGATACTCTATTGTACATATAAAATAATCTTTTTGGCATAATGGGGGCAAATCCTATCATGGCACACTGCACCAGCCCAGCTCTGAATTGTTTTAAAGGATACCTCAGGACAGGAAGCATGTTGGAGTTTGTAGGCTTGTTAAAATTGTCCAATACCTGCAAATTTGGGGCCACAAGGGGCTGACAGGAGGTATATAGGGACGATGGTCCGATACCTGCATGTTGAACCACCAGGGGCTGACAGGAGGTATATAGGGACAATGACAACTGAAATATGACAAGTCTGATCCGAGGATGCTATGATAACAGACATCAGCCGATACTCCATACAAGCATCGCAGGAAGCAGGTATGAAGTATATGGGTATATTATAGTTGAGTAAATTTAAGTACTGACACATAATTGGGGTTCAAAAGTAAAGTTATTTGAATGAATATAAACTTGGCAATGCTGCAATATTTTGAAAGTGCTGAAAACCTTGTTCAAAAGTCAAGTCATGAATGCTTGAAGTTGGGCAATGCACTCAAGAACAGAACTGGAACAGTATGCTATACAAGAAATGCCCCAAATAAATGACATGGTAGACCTCAGGACAGGAGACAGAGTTTGTAAGGTTGAGAAGAGTGTCCGACACTGACTGAAACTCAACAAGTCCTATCCTGAGGATGCTAATAAATGACATGATGGAAGGTGGGGAGGCAGGTGGTTCTTTCCGCTTCAAACTACATTTAATCACTTAAATTACAATTTAAATAACACACAATACACAGGTTCAATAGACACTTTATTGTACATATAAAATAATCTTTTTGGCATAATGTGGGCAAATCCTGTCACAGCACCAGCCCAGCTCTGAATTTTTTTAAAGGATACCACAGGACAGGAAGAATGTTGGAGTTTGTAGGCTTGTTAAAATTGTCCGATACCTGCAAGTGTGGGGCCACAAGAGACTGACAGGAGGTATGTAGGGACGATGGTCCTGGTCCGATACCTGCATGTTGAACTGCCAGGGGCTGACAGGAGGTATATAGGGACAATGACAACTGAAACACAAGTCCGATCTGAGGAGGCCATGATAACAAACATCAGCCGATACTCCATACATGCATCGCAGGAAGCAGGTATGAAGTATATGGGCATAATAGAGTATATTTAAGTACTGACACAAATTGGGGTTCAAAAGCAAAGTTTTTTGAATGAATGAAAACTTGGCAATGGCCCAAACGAGTGAAAGTAGCACTGTGACTTTGGAGCGGTGTTACGCTATAAACTGTCATACTGCAGACATCATAGCGATATGACTGAATAATTGTTAAAGTTACATTAAAATTTTTAAATCACACACACACACATAATCTATTTTGTCAAATCTGCATTAGGGCTGTTTCATTTAACATACATTATACCCAGAAAAGGCAGTTTTTTGAAAATTGGGTACTTTGATTTCACAGAGTTCATATTAAAATGATAAGAAAATTCTAAATTGCATCTGTGGGTGAGTACCTTGCAGTAAAGGTGCCTTTACAGGGTATGTTTTACTTAAACAGCCTTTAGCAATGACAAGACATAGGTATCTGCACTTTCATCAGAATGTAAGATTTTTTATTGTTTTGTGTGATTAGTACTTTTGAAAAGTCAAATACTGTATTCTTTTTTTATTGTTGATAGCGTTTAACAGCACCTTTTGCAAATTATTGGCTGTATCATTTGGAGGAAATAAAAGCTAACTGGTAAGGGTACTTTGGGTGCATTATTGATTGTATCATTTGGAGGAAATGGGAGCTACCTGGTAAGGGCACTTTGGGTGCATTATTGACAATCATTTGGAGGAAATGGGAGCTACCTGGTAAGGGCACTTTGGGTGCATTATTGAGGAAATGGGAGTTACCTGGTAAGGGCACTTTGGTTGCATTATTGACTGTATCATTTGAAGGAAATGGGAGCTACCTGTAAGTGCCTTTCCCAAAGACACACCAAGGCGGCCAACACATGACGGTCTTGGTGGGTTTTGAACCCACAACTCTTGAATTTTAAGTCAGCCACTCTACCAAATGAGCTTTTCATTTTTAAATCATTTGGGAGGGGATGTGTTTACAAGAGGGAAGGTGTGCAAATACTATAGCAGACCTGTCAATCCTGACGAGCCCTTCTCAGTAAGGCAGTTTATTTTTTTCCTGTAAGTTTGATCTGTTTTCAGTAAGGTGTAAAGTAAAATATCATAAACTGTTAGTGTAAAGCTAGAAAATGTAATTAAAAGTTCAGTATTCTGTACATGCAGCGAAGATAAACATTATGTTCAACTGAAGAGATTGTAAAGTATGTGTATACATTATTTACCACTAGTACAGTTGCACAAATTTAAGTTCCAACCTCTACGCAGCTCAATGGCTTGTTGCTGTCTCTCGACAAGACGCAATTCTTATATTTTACCATTGCACAATCTTTTATTCACAAGAATTTGAATATTCCTCTTTACTGTTCCATGTTGATTATTAACACTTTTTAACAGGCTTTTTTCCCTTTTGTCTTAAAAAGGCATTGTTTGCTGGATGCCATTTTGAAACAAATTCTATATGTGGCACTTGCCAGTTATTATGTACTTTTGAGAGAGTGATGTATGTAAGGTGAAGTTGTTTGCATTTTAAACATGCACAGTGGAGAGAATGTTGGCATACCTATATGCTACTTTCATGTAATGTGGCTGAAATTTCTTTGGATATTGTATTTTTGGAAATTTTAAATGATTTTAGGACACTGCTAACTAAAATGACTGCTTCCTTGTGCTCCAAAAATTAACCTGAATTTGTCTAAAGTACACTATCCTTGGCAGCTTTTAAAATAGGGAAAATTAATTTTGCTAAACTTGACAATACCAGCTTCTAAAAGTGCAATGAATGAATTACCAAATACATAAAATGTGAAAAAAAGTTATTGGCTTTTTTTCACAATTTATCTTTGAAGTTCAAGAAGTGAAAATGAGCAAGTAGAGCTATCACTTTTTTGAAAGGTGCACATCTGGAGTAAGGTCAAGCTGTATACTCTAACCCATATTACACCCATCAATCATACACCAAAATGAAGGGAATTAAAGGTTGTTTGAACAATACCTAAGATATACAAAGTCTTTTTTAAATAGCCAGTATAACTATTGAGGAAACCCAGGGTTATTCATTTTCTTTAAAATTCTAACCCTATGCTAAATACGAAAGTGTAGAGCGACACCATAATCAACAGTTGGATCTTGCAGGTGCTTTGCATGATCAAATAGTGGCAGTAAAAAGTGTCTAAAGTTAGTCTGGTTCCCTGATAAATTTCACTAATTCTAATATGACACCTGGATCCAAATCAAACACAGATGAACTCATTTTCCTGATCTTTCAACAATGATAATTTTTCTGTAGTTTTTGTTTTTATGCCCTAAGTTTGTATTTTAAGAGTAATTTTCGTAAGACTTATAGCAAAATCATAAGAGTTGGCAGGTCTGCTATAGGTTGGTTGTTGTTGGCTAAGGTGCATAGGTTTTACTCAGAAAGTATAATATAGTCTGTTTTATTATGTGCATACATACTGCTTTGTCTTTTTCTGCCACCCCACCAACCCACATACACAAAACCTCTTCCCCATCTGTGTACATACTAAATGGATAGCACCTTATTAGAGCTCCAACCTAACACCATAGTGGCCTTATCACTATCCCTCTTGAATACTTCTTGTAATATGCAGTTAGTTCTGAATGCAGATCACCCACCAATATATTTGCATTTTTGCGAAAGAGTTAAAGACCAGACTCCATTGACCTTGAGGTCACATTAAAGGTCATTATTTCCACTTTTGTGACTTATACACATGCAAATGAATTTCATCAAGACTTGGTTGTTGTTGTGGGGCTTAACGCCATTTCTCAGCACACGATAGGCTATACATGGCCACCAGTATTAATGATGGAGAAAGAAACCAGGAAATCCGCGTGAAGAACCACCAACTTCCGAGAAGCTACTGACAAGGTTTCTCACATATCCACATTCGCCGAATCTTAAGACTCGAACCCACGCAGACAGGTGAGATGGCAGTGATCCGTAATGGAAAGTGCTTTAGACCACTCTGGGCCTCTTTAAGACTTTGTGCTGCATCCATTAAATCAGTTGAAATTGCAAGGTCAAAATTTTTGACTCTGGGTTTTAGATGTACAGGCTTGTAAGCATGATAACATGAACAAGTATAAATGGAGTTTTATTAAATCCAGTTTGTTAACATATCTGAATAATTCTGTAAATGATACCAGTGCAACAGTTTGCTGTTTTTTCCTTCCAAATATAATACATGTATAGATTTAACCAAACTTTTAAAATGTATTTATGTTGACAAGTTCAGTGATCAATATCAAATTCAAGATCAAAGGTTTTAGTACTACACTTTAAAAAAATCAATAGTCATATAGGTGGTGGCCAATATAATTACAACATAAAAATAAGAAAAACATGTATCCTGCAAATTATTTTGCAGGAGCACTCCAGGTGTTTTGATTTCTTTACACTGAGATTGATCTTTTATATCAGTGAATGGTAGTTCTTGTGTGTGTGTGTGTGTGAGAGAGAGAGAGAGAGAGAGAGAGAGAGAGAGAGAGAGAGAGAGAGAGAGAGTTTTAGGACTATTCAGCTGCTCTTTGAACAGATGTAATAAAGAAGTTTGGAAAAGATATATCCTATGCTAATATATGTACAGCCTCATTTTGAATGTTCATCTTCAGCTTGAAAAACCACACTTACAATTTCAGATACACGAGACTAAGAAAGTTCAAAGAAGAGAGCTGATTTTGTATTTTGGCAATTATTTAAAAAAAATTATTAACTTGGGTGATGAAATCTCTAAAGTGGCAACTCACAAGACAGAAATCAGACTTGTCCCTTATACAAAATCATACATGATGGTAGAAAAGTTCAGACAGCAAACAAAGCTCGTTTTTACACTTGGATCTGATGCTATACAGACATATATACAATTACTTCTTCAGAACCATTAGATGTCTGAACAAGCCCTCCTTGTCAATAGCTACTCAGGTCTGATGAAAACTGAAATCGAATTACAATTTCTCCAAAACAGTAAAATACATGTATCAGCTTATAAGCTTAAGAGTTTATGATGTAATGTGTTGTAAGAAAGCCCAGTCTAGTACTAAGTAGAAGCAGATGTGATGAGGAAGGCCTTAATCTCTCCATATTTCTTTATAACTACAGATGAAAGAAGTGTGCCATCTGAGATCTCTGATAACATAATACTAACCTGATAATTCAGAAATTAAAAGATAATATCATTTATCAAAAAGCATTGTAGATATTATATATTAAATGAATAAGAAATAATAAATGGGTCTACAGTTTGGTTCATGACAGCAAACTTGAATGAAAATTATTTTGTGCAAGGGAAGCACAGTAATGTTCCTTGCTTAAGGAAACTTCATGGTAACAAATCTGGTCAGAATAGAGGAGGAATGAAACCTGCAAACTTTTGGTTATGAGTTAAATCCTTTAACCATTTGGCCACTGTGACTCCTTCAAATAAGTTTGAAGACAATTAGTGATTTGCATGTATTTAGGACCATTCTCAATCATTCCTCAAAGTAAGGTGATCAGTCAGTCCCGCATCTGTAATATATCGACTGGCAGTTTAGGGACTGATATCACCTATTCATTTAAATCTACAGACACTCTTATCCACACACATTGGTGTATAGTTTGTACACATACCAGTATTTCTTGCAGCTCTTGAGCTACCATCAGCTGAAGGGTTCTATCGGTGAGATGAATATACTACTTCCGGATCAAACTGTATGTTTGGTGACTTGTTACCAAATACTGACAATTGTCAAAACTGTATAGGTGTGTTCTGAAACGATATGCATGCAGTAAATTTGCACATTTTAATGAAAAGGTGACATCTGAACCACATACCAACCATCAGTAAAAACACAGATTGGGGTTTGGGGTTGATTGAATTATCCATAATGGGATCAATTACTTTTTTTATTTAATTTTGAAATCATGAAAATGGCTTTTTCACTTTCCATACCTCTATAAAATTATGGTATCTGTGTTAATTGCACACTTGTGAAGTACATTTTAACAAAGGTATGGTCCTCAGAATATATGAAACATTGAATCTACGTCTATCCTGACTAATGTAACATAAATGGAATGCTTGTCCATCTTATACAGCAGAAAAATGGTTGTTATTGTTTTTGTGAATATAGTGAAGATCTAGTATTTCAAGAAGAAAAATAAAACTAAGTGCAACAGAAATCAAGCAAAAATAATAACTCACAAGATATCTCAAATACAGTTTATTATATTTGGTAAAAAGTGGAAAATACCTACAAAATGCATTTCATTGAATCACCTTGGTCCATTTAACCAATGTATCAATGATATGATCAAAAACACAATCATAAGTGTTACTTAAAATAAATGAAGGCTGTATGTATTTCTGTTTTCTTCCCTTGTCTCTCTAACATCCATATTGTACTAAGTCACTAATGTTCATGCTGTATATTTTAAACACTTATTCAATACAACAGATCTTGATCATTTAAACTAACTGATGATAATCAGGGACTACATGAAACATCATTTCATTCTCCATTATCAAATATGAATAAGATAACCATCAGAAGAATGGCTGATCCACCCCAACTGATTGTAGTTGTCACAAATGTTAAATGAACCTAATTTTGCAGTTGCACACCAAATGATCTTTACTTCAGATCTAATGATCACTAGCTACCCTTCCTTTATGCAACAATTATGGTGTAGGAACCATATATGTCCCATAAAGTCTTATGGATCTTCAATTGCAGGATCTTTAAACTGTCGGTTTATAACAACAATGAAGTCCATCAAAAACAAATACCTTGTGAATACTGTATTTTTCACTATATTAGTTAATAGTTTTTTCCTCTTAAGAAAAGGCTACTGACTTCTACACTACTTCAATGAAAACATTGTGTAACACAAATCCACCATCAATCACCGACTCAATAATGGTCCGCCTTTTACAAATGTAATGCAACTATGAAGTTGATATATATTGGATGTGGGAAACTTGAAGTAAATTTATCATGTTGAACCCAAAATGACAACTTGTTTAATCCTGATCTCTAAAGCAAGAATCAAGGCGTTCCATCTGCCCATGAGGCTTGATGTTAAATGGATCCATGAACCTTGACTTATCATGCTGTGGAAATCACTTTGCCTGTCACTAGAAAGACATACTGTTATTGCTATACTTCTATGCATCTTCAATTGGGGTGATAATAACTGTTCTTAAAAGAATGGAGTTTGCTTTATGAAGAACTATAGTTACCCACAATATGGTATGCACCAGCTGCAACATGGAACCAGTTGCGACAAGTTTTAGTTAGTTGCTTTATGTCAATGTTTTCTTCTGCATGTGAAAAATATGCCCATTGAGTCAAGAACAAATAATGATTCTGCAGAAACTGGTACCAAGTGGTCACTGATGCAGACCCTCTGAAAACATACATGCCAACTGTAGATATCTTAGTAACCATTTTCTACTACTGTTGAAATGACACAAAAGTTGAGGTAATCCTTAAACTCTAGCTTGTACCTATTTATTCGTAATAGTTGATCACAAAGTTTTTGAAAAATATGGAAATTTCATGAAAAGATGTGAATTTTAGTTATCCAACTGAAAATAACACATACAAAAACTAGATCAAGATTCTTCAGTATCTCTCTACATTTATATCAGTTGGGAGCAACAAAAATGTTCACCAATAAACAGTTTTAATTTTTGTAGGCACTGAAGTCAATTATTTAAACATCATCATCCGTGAAGTGGTGTAAGAAAATGGTTATCAGTACCGACAATACATTGTACGAGAGACTTTCTTACTGTATGGAACAGATAAAAATTGTTCTAATTATGTCATTTAGACATTTCTCTGGGTTCTTTTTAAAGAAGTAATTATAAACTAGAGAAATTTGTTCATTCACCAGTGACAGACTGCTCCCATCTGTCATGGATCTTAATGTCATTATGACATTCTGTTTCAAAGTACATACACAGTAATGTCATCATGACCATAGAAAGTTAGTTTTAACAGCATTCTAATTAGTCACAAACACACAACTCTAAAAGTTCAACAATCATAACTTAGAAATTTTTTTCATGAATCTAAAGCCAGTGTGCCTGAGTGTATTGACACATACAAGTAATTCACTAAATCCACATCCACACAATGACAAAAGAGGACTGTTTTTTCTGGCCAAAAAGAATTTCCAGGAATATAAGATTATTTTTTTTTTGTACAATGCTGATTAAATAAACCATCTCTGATGTTCAGCAATAACAAGATTTTCAAAACAGCTACTGTGGTGGACATATTGGATGTCATTTAAGAACAATTTTCATTTAGGACCAACAAGACATCATAAGAAGTCATCCAGCTGAAACAACATACTAATGTGACTTTACCTTTTTGGAGGAAGAACAATTACAATAAATTCATATTGGACATCAAATTTCCACCATTTAGGACCAACTAAACATCAAATGAAGTCTTCTAGTTAAAACACCATGTAAATATGGCTTGCCTTTCAGAAGTGGTGATAAGGTTTTTACGATGGTTGCACTGGTGGCCATATTGGATATCAGATTGGCACCATTATCATTTAGTTCCAATTAGCATTATAAGACATCATTAGAAGTCTTTTAGTAAAAACATGTGAGGAGTAGCAATAACATAATTTCAAGATGGCTACTATGGCAAACATTAGATGTTAAAACAGCACCATTTTCATATAGACCTAACAAGAGTATGAGATCGATGTATGTGTCAAGTTTCATGGCAATCCTCCAGGCAGTTTAGCAGTAACAATTACTTGAAACAACTGAGATGGATGAGTTGCTTAACAGAAGGCTTTGCTATTCTGAGTATTTTTTCTCACTGCTCTCACTTCAATTCTGAGTGATTCTTTTACAATTATAATTCAAGTCCAGACCAAGTTAATCAAGCCATGTTACACTAATGCATTTCATCTATTGGCATAAGGAGGAAAGAAAATGAGGAATACAAATACAGTTACATATTAAATAACAAACTTATCTACATAAAAATGTTAAATAAATAAGTAAAACTCTATAATAAGGACGGATACTGATGTATACTGATACAAATTCATTCTGGAATGTCATAGAAGTGAAATTCCTTCCAAATGTCAATAAATACAAAGTGAGACCTTAGTTTTGTAGCATCTGCTGATCAATGGCTTCTAAAGACTCTAGTCACCCTGTAAATTGTGCCTGATTTTCTGTTAATTTTCAGGAACCAGTAAAGCAAAGTACACACTACAGGAAATCCTTGCTTTTTAAGAACTTTGCATACATTTGTCTTCAAAATTATAAAGGTACTGTGTAAAACATTATTCACCACTGACTACACATGCTTATTTTTTTCATCAATATTCAACTTATTTGTGGTCTTTTTTTCTACTCTTTGCCTAATGTATTTATTATTAAAGTTATTAATTGGTGTTATATATTATATGTTATATATTTTTTCAAATTAGTAAAATATTCAATATTTTGTAAAAGCATATCCTTCAAGCAAACAATACATGATTCAAATTCCATTAACTGTAGATAATTTGAAAATAGCCATATTGTTGTAGCCAAATAAAAAAAATGTTGCTTTTCAGCGAAATAATAATCTCTGAGGTACTGGCACTTCCTAGCATCGCACCATTTGAAATCATATACAATAATGCTGGATGGTAAAATGGAATGAAATTATATGGTTTCACATCTAAACAAATGCCTCATGTACATGCAGACATTAAAAGCATCATACCCAATCATTTCTTTACAAAGTCTTAGAAAAAAAAAAAAACAGGACTTCAAATCATGAAAGTAAATGTACTGTATTCACTCTCTTTATGTTCATGTCAATTGGCAAATAAACAAATTTTTATTTCTCTATAAATAAAAACCTGAAGCATTGTATACATGCATTTTGCTGTTTTAAAATACTACCAGGCATGATAGAACTATATCAACATCAGCTTGAAATTTTCTAACAACTCGCAGAGACAATCTTTATTCAAAATGAATAAATAAATAAGCAGTGTAGTTACAGTGTATTACAAACCATGTGACTGTCCTGTAATACAGAATGCTTTAATATCCTTAATCAATAGCAGATCTAGCTTGAGGCTAGACCTAATTTATCACAGATCATTAAGAATTATGGAATCTAACTTCAGAGGGGCAAACATCTCCAAAATACAGCAGAATCATGACTGTTCAAACCTGATATGGGTGGAGGTTGGGACTGCGTGACATGAGATGGAGTCAGATAAATTCAGATATTTGAGTCTGTATGGATTCAAAATCTCTGGTGAATATGGTGTTGATTGGATTGAAACAAAAATCTGGCTCACCAAGACCCAAACAATCATGGTTCTACTGTCTGTAATTACCACCTTTTCCTTAAACTAAAAAAGGAATGGAATTGATTATGGCAAAACACAGAACAAAACTTTTAAAATATACTCCTCTCTAAAGATAGACTTCAAGCCTGGGAATAAATATTGAAATATCACAGCTACTATCTAAACCTCTTATAGGATTACAAGAACATACATTTCTGTCATCCTGATACTTATTATACCTTGCATATTCAAAAACCTGTACGTTGGATGCTAATGTCTCTTGAGATCTAAATAGAAACATCAAATCAACATGTCTACATTATAAAGGTAAACAAAGTAACTGCGATTTTTCGATGTTGTATTACACTGAATATCAAATTATTACTAATTTATTAAAAACACAAAAATAAATTTTACAAAAAAAAATCAAATTTTTAATTTTCATCAGCTTCAAATTTTGTGGGAGGTTTCTTTCTTTCTAAGAAGAAAAGTTGAATGAAATCTGCATGGGATTTTTCCTAGCTGTATCAAAAACATGGTTAATCAGCACCTAAACAACAAATCTGTTGATCTGTCAAAAATTATTGTATTGAGACAAATCAGAGCTGATTATGAGTGTAATTTTTGGGTGATGTTTCAAGTGGGTCATCCATGGAATATCCACTTCGATCTGGGGAGGTGGCATAGCGTCGGTCTGTGGAACTGTATGAAGAAAAATCACTTCTGTATCTGAAAATCAAATATATTGAAATGAATTCATGCATGAACTCCTAGTTGGTCATTCTAATAATACTGTATATATTTGACTTTTGCTAGAAAAAAGAAAATTTCTTAAATCATGGCCAGTATGTTGACCATTTAACTGAACAAAACATCCTGATTTTTGCAAATAATTTAAAGGAAATTAAATTCACCTCCAGCCTCTCTTTGATATATCAAGTGACTTATTTCTTGTCCCAGTCTTGAACATATTACATCCTTTCATTATGTGATAAATAGAATCGTATTATGTGATAAATAGAATCGTACATCTGTATTAATTTCATAAGAAATTTCTTGAAACTCATGTAAACAGTACCACTGTTTACTTACATAGGCTGGTAAAAGAATGAAATGTGAATTATCTGACCTGTCAAAAAATTATATATGAAATAATTGCTCACAAATGAACCTTTGTTTTAATATACCTGGGAGTTGGGCTCCCACTCCTTGACCTTGATGCACGACCTGGACTCAGGGAACGTGAATATGAACCAGCAGAATAGTCCATGGTGGGGACAGGTGGAGTTAGACCATGTCGTCTTAGCTCTTGTATTGCCCGCTCTCTGCAAAACAGTATTAGAAATAAACTGGTAACTTAGGAAACATATGGGATGTGATTATGATTTTTAATGCAGCTTTAACAATTTTTCAGTCATATCGCTACTATGTCTGCAGTGTGGCAGTTTATAGTGATTAGCACTGGGGCATCATGCCACAGACATGTAGCGTGATGTCCCATCCTGACACCATGCCAACCAGTCCTAACACTAACCTCTTAATGCTGAGCATCAAGTGAGGCAGCTGTTAGTACCATTTTTATAAGTCTTTTTTTGAAAACATTTTTAAAAGCTAAAATAGCTCTTTACTCTTTAGCACATTAAATTTTTCTATTTAAATCAGAAAGATAAAGCTATATACTGCCATCTAATATTTGATAACGGATTGCTATTTCTAGACAAGAATGCTAAATAATCAATGATACCTCAAAAAATTATACTAAAATTTCTATGTCTGCACAAATTAACTGTCATTTTTCATCTAAAGCTAACACTGGATTCCTTTTTTATTTGCGATCAAACAGAGAAAGCGAAAAATAAACATAATAATCACAAAACCCAAGTTAAATATGAATAGATTGATGAATGGATGAACAGATATATGTCCCACATTCATATGGAACAAAAAAATTTAAATAACTCATTAGACTTTTTTCACAGCAGTTTACATGTATGTATACACAGCTTCTAAAGCAGACAGTAATAAATCAAGGACATGAACAAAGTGCCTGTTTACAAATCAAATCAAATAAATTACAAGAGTGTAAAAAGTCTGAGTAAAAATAATTTAGAAAATTAGCTAACTTTTTTTTCATGCAAATGTACCCTATCTGTTTCACAAACTGCAAAAAAATATAGACCCAGACATACATATTATGTGCTGGGAAATGAAGGTCTGTGCTGCTTATTTTACCAATTACAATCAGTATAGGCCCTGAACTTCTGCCAAATAGCATCAAAGTATCAAAAATACTAAAAGTTGGATGGTTTTGGTAAAACAGTACATTAAAAAATATTGTAATTTACACACACACATATCACAGTATTGTTGGATTCTGGGCTTGAGTCAAGGGCTCAATGATGAAAAAAAAGTTTATATTTTTTAGGGATTTATTTTATTTTCGCATTTAGTCTGTATTCTATGTTGAATGATTCTGTACCTAAATGCTAAATTATAAAGCATACCTCTCAAATTTTTCTGTAGTCAAGGCCCTCCGAAGTCTCTCTACATCTCCCTCTAGCTCCACATTTCGGGTTCTGAGAGAGGCAATTTCTCGGCTCTGGCTCTGACTGTAATGATAGAACTAACACTGTGCAATCCTGATTATTGAAACCTAGATGGATAATCATCTTAACTAAGATAATCCAGATCATTACCATATATAATCACTTGTAAGTCGAGTCCAACTGCAAACTGCACAGACCCAGGTCTTTCATTGCATAATGTACTTGCAGATCAAGGTCTATACAGTTTGTTAGGAGTAATCTATAAAACAAACAACATAGATCTGATCTGCAAGTGCATCATGCTATGGCAGATTGGTTCCAAACAGTTTGAAGTTTGATTTGACTTAAGAAGTGAGTATATAAGGTGGTTTGTCGAAACTAGTTCTTAAGACCTCTTTAAGCACAAACTGAATTTATGACCAACAAACATTAGAAGTACCTCTTGAAAACCCCATGTCTATATGACTTTCTGTTTAAGAGTGGTGATTTTCAAGATGGCTGCCATGGTGGCCATATTTGTTGTCAGATCAACATTATTTTATTGGCTAGACATCAAGAAAAGTCTTCCAGTTAAAACTCCATGTTGATATTATTTTGCATTCATGAGAAGTATGAAGATTTTTAAGACAGATGCCATTGTGGTTATACTGGATGTCAGATCGGTACCAACCAGGACCAACTAGACAGCATAAATAGTCTTGTAATGAAAACTTATTATAACCATTTATTCACATGAATTTGTAATAAAATGATTATCAAAATGTCCAAACAGCACGATTTTTTTTTAGTTCCAACTAGACAACGTAATTAATCTTACTCTGAAAATGCCATGTCAATCTGACTTTCCAATCAAACGGATTATTTCATTAATTTATAGTAGCAATAACAAGATTCTGAAGCACAATCTTTAGTTAGAGCCAACAAGACATCATAAGTCTTGCAATAAAAACCCAATGTCAATAAGATTTTCCGTTCAGGAGTAGAAATAACAAAATTGTCAAGATAACTGCTGTGGTGACCATTCTTGATAATGTCCAAATGGCATCATTTCCATTCAGGACCAACCAGACATACTAAGACTTCTATGGTGAAAACCATAAGTCAATATGACTTTCCACTCCAGAGGAGTAGTAATAAAAAAAAATTTCAAGATGGTGGTGGCCATATTTAATGTCCAAAGAACACCATTTTCATTAGGACCAACTAGACATAAGATGTCTTGCAGTGAAAACCTGATGTCAATAATCTTACATTCAAAAGGAGAATCAATAACATTATTTCAATATGACAACTATGATCGCCATATTGGATGAACAAGAAGCAATCTTTTCCTTCAGGACCAATTTGACAATGGAATGAATGTTTTTGTAAAGTTTCATGGCAATCCTTGACCAACTTGACAATGGAATGAATGTTTTTGTAAAGTTTCATGGCAATCCTTGAAGTAACTTACATGGAGAAATGGTCACAAACTTGTTTAATTGGACAGACAATGGACAAGAGGTAGTAGAGTTAAAAATGGAGATAATTCTTAAAATGCTGATAAGACAGTCAAAAAGATAAGCACACTAAGTTTCATCAAGATACAACAAAATGTGAAATAAAATTAATAAAAGTTTGTCAGATAGATGGATGGACAAGCTCACTTTAGTGTACCCTTCCCAACCGTTCATTGACAATTGTATAATATAAAAAGATTGTTAGAGCTATAAAACTGCAAACACTAATGACAAAAATATGTTAATGGAAACAAAAAAAACCCTACCACTATGACATTCTTGCAGACAATTTTATACCTGCTGTTCATTCTTGTACAGCTTTCTCATGGCAGTTCTCAGCTGCCTCAATTACTGTCTAAGCTTGAATTGGATGACATCTTTACTTACAACACTATTACAAATTTCTCTTTCTGATTTAGTTTGCTTTTCCTGATGATGAGGGTTTAACAGCAAACTGTTGAATTTTAATTCCTCTCTCACGACCTGCAAAAACTCTAAATTATAATGCTGATGCTACTTCTGGACAAGTGGTACATCGGTCCTGCAGTTACCACAGGCGATACAATACTAAGAGACCTACATATACTTACATTTTACTATCATTGAGTGAGAGTCTGTCCTTAAGCATCTGGATTTCAGCACTGCGCTCCTGTGTCGTTAGTTGTGACTGAAATTCCTTTTCACGATTATTCTGCAGCAATCCTTCAAGGTTCTTAATAGATGAGCGCTCTGTTTCCACTTGCCTTCGCAGCAGGTCTGTCTCCTGCTTCATATCTTCAATCAATGTTTGTAGCTGTAAATGTCAGGTGATAATTAGGAATCTGAGCACAGCATGGATCATACCAGTTAACCATAAAACTATGCCAGGGTTAAAGGGAGTTAAATGGATGATTCTATGTCATGCCTGCAGGTGTTTTGTGTACTTGGTTCAACCTTGAGTTGCTTAACACTCAAAACACAATTCCATAAAACATCAGTTTATAGTCAAATAAAGCCAAGAAAGTGATTGCCTGCAACAGTTTTCTTACCATTTCAAAACATTGCTTCAAAAAAGGAATACAGTAATAAGATAATTGTAATGAAAATTATAAGGAAATGTTATCTTCCAAAGGTTTGCATTATAGAGAAATTACTACATAGTTCATATAAAGTACATCAAAGTGATTTAGTCTTTCAACAGTTGTGGTGCTACTTCCCCCATTAGCAAAGTTTTTACATGAATATCCACCTAGATACGAAGAACAGATCCTCATAATTAAAGTCAGACAATGTGCTTTCAAGTTTTAACACAATTCCAGAAACATTTGAATTAAAAAAAATGCAGAAATCATTCATTATCCATGACCTCAAACTAATGTTAAAGTTCCTATTTGTGTTGACACATTATCAAATGGTTGTGGCATCATTGAGGTTATGAGTTTATAATAGCAACAGGAATAAGGGCAGTTGAAACTGGCCAATATTTACATCCAAGCTGTTTTCTGGGTACACAACAAAAAAGCAGATGACATTCTAAGTGATTCCTAATCCAGAAGTAAAATACAATCATTATCATCAAGTTTTCAAAGACAGTCAAACCTCATATCAGCAGGCACCCATGGTAAAATCCAAATTGTATGTTCCACACAATATTTTAATGTATACTGCTCATTTTAATCCATCTTAAAAAAATTAAATAATCACCATGAGAAATAATCATTGACCTTAGTTTGCTTTTTGCACCATGATAAAACAATAATTTCACTACAGGTTGGTAACTAACTTCTGGCTATAAAAGGCCTTACTCTGGTTGACCCAATTGTACAAGATTCACATGGAAAAAGCTGTTCATAGTTTAAAAATAATAACCACATAAGCCTGTAGCTCAATTCCGTAAGATCAAAATATACTAAGCTTACATGAAAAGCCTGTGATAAATGGGAAATCAAAGCAAAACCATATTCTTTGCTACTCATTAATCAAAACTTTCCTTGCCTTTATGGACTAGTTTAAAAGATTCAACTTGTATCCCTTCTAAAAAATTGACATAAGCTTTAATTTTTACAAGCAAACAGATGAACTATATGTCACAAAAGTCAACTTCTATTTTGCTACAATTACTATCTCCACCATCCAATTAATTAATTTGACCTGCTATCCTAATGATAAAAACTGCCTTGCTTTTGAATTTGACATATTGACAAAATTGTGGTACAAAGTCAAGGTGACTGGAGTATGAGTACAAATGAGATAACAAATATTTGCATATTATATAATATTCCCTTCTAAACAATGCCTTCCTTATGAAGAAAAAATTTAGTTTGCACTGTCTATGCAGTCTCTAGTTATAAGCCACTGATGGCTAAAGGCTGAGAAACCAGTTTGGTTAGAAAACATCCTTGTCATTCATCATAGAAGGCAGATGACTAATTACATTCAAGACATTTAGAAATCGGCTTGGGGGATGTTAAAATGGTCATTGTGAATAGGTGACTGCTGAGTAAAGACAATCATCAGAACAGGTTTTGAATGTACTTCCAACTGTATTTATGATGTAGAACTAAATGCAAAATCATACTGTCTGGAAACCACAATGTCATGGACAACACCACAAAATTATATCACAGCTGTTAACATAACAAAATATTCCATTGGACTTGTATATTAAAGCAGAAGCAGAATGAGAGCAAGTAATAGACAATTTGAATCAGATCAAACATTTGACAATAATTATAATATTTTCTAATACAAATCTGATTTATGAATGTTGGTTGAAATACAAGGACATTTATATAATATTTTGATAGTAGCTGATAAATACTATATTTAAATTATACTTTTTCATATCTTTACTACATTTTTAATTTCATCAGAACTGATTACAGAGATACAGCCTTATTTACAACTTTTAAGTAAAATTTACCATAAAAACCTCTTCATACAGTGGAACTGCAGTATTCAATTATCCATCCAATGAATAGTGTATTAATGAGGCATAAACAGTAAATCATACAGTGGAACTGCAATATTCAATTATCTGTCCAAAGAATAGTGTATTAATGAGCATAAACAGTAAATCATACAGTGGAACTGCAGTATTCAATTATCCATCCAATGAATAGTGTATTAATGAGGCATAAACAGTAAATCATACAGTGGAACTGCAATATTCAATTATCTGTCCAAAGAATAGTGTATTAATGAGCATAAACAGTAAATCATACAGTGGAACTGCAGTATTCAATTATCCATCCAATGAATAGTGTATTAATGAGGCATAAACAGTAAATCATACAGTGGAACTGCAGTATTCAATTATACATCCAATGAATAGTGTATTAATGAGCATAAACAGTAAATCATACAGTGGAACTGCAGTATTCAATTATCCATCCAATGAATAGTGTATTAATGAGGCATAAACAGGAAATCATACAGTGGAACTGCAGTATTCAATTATCCATCCAATGAATAGTGTATTAATGAGCATAAACAGTAAATCATACAGTGGAACTGCAGTATTCAATTATCCATCCAATGAATAGTGTATTAATGGGGCATAAACAGTAAATCATACAGTGGAACTGCAATATTCAATTATCCATCCAATGAATAGTGTATTAATGAGGCATAAACAGTAAATCATACAGTGGAACTGCAGTATTCAATTATCCATCCAAAAAATGGTGTGCTAATGAGGCAAATTCTGTGTAAATCATAGAGAGTAACTGCAATATTCAATTATCCATCCAATGAATAGTGTATTAATGAGGCATAAACAGTAAATCATACAGTGGAACTGCAATATTCAATTATCCATCCAAAGAATAGTGTGCTAATGAGGTATATACTGTAAATCATGACACTTCAGCATTGTAATAATTTTTCTTTTGTAATTTCAGTAATTTTAGCATGTTTAGAGAAGAAACTTTTTGCTATGATTTCTCATATGCAATACATTGTCTTTAGTAATATTTTTAAAAAAAATTAACATTTTTTCTTTCTAACCTTGCAAAAATTCTATGCTCACAAACATTTCATGATTTACAGCATATTAAGAGTGCCAATTTCAGAACAAGACTAAAGTCTGCAGACTTTTTAAAAGAGTATGTTGCAAACTTATCAATAAATTACACAGCAGATCAAGTTTACAGATAAACATTATGCCTTAAGCCTCTGGGAAAAGCCCAGTTAATTTTTCCGGTACAAATAGCTTTATCTTACCGTCATATGAACCTGGAATTGATTTAAAGACTTTAAAGGATTCAGGAATTGATGTCTGATAATTTATAAAGAACATGTTTTTTATGTATAAAAAGATAAAACAGAAACAAAATGGGCAATGTCTGCACAATATTTTAACAGTCCTGCATGCAGGTGAGGACTGGACTTGTCAGCACTGATAAATGTGGTACAGCATTAGTGTCATGGGAGTTGCAATGAAATACATAAAAAGGCTTCATGCCATCAGGAAGTATGTACCTTCTATGTAGTACTTGAGAATCAGTAGAGATGTGCAAGTACACTAACTATGAAAATGGGTGAAAATGGGTCCAGGAAACTTTACTTATTGATCAGAAATGCAGACATCTTTTAATCCCTGCATTTTAAATTAAATGTCAAATTTAGGAAAACACTATCATTCCATCAAATATAGGAAACTTTTGACAAGCATCATCAGAATCTAAACTAGGCATCCATACTTTATTCACTAGGCATTCAGTCTCAATTCATACTTTATTCACTAGGCATTCAGTCACAATTCATACTTTATTCACTAGGCATTCAGTCACAATTCATACTTTTTCCACTAGGCATTCAGTCACAATTAATACTTTTTTCACTAGGCATTCAGTCACAATTCATACTTTATTCACACTTAAATTTTGCAAAGATGCATTGTTCCATAACCGGTTTATGATCCTTCAATTGCTTTGCATTCTGACTGGTTATGATGTGGTTAATCCAAGTTTCCTAAGACCAACTGTCTAAATGTTTAATAATTGAAGGGAAAGGTTAAAGAAAACTTGGACCATGATGCAATCTGTTTGGGTCAGTTTAACCTTTAAAGTGAACTCATTGAAGCATCCAATTGATAAGTGAGGAAACATTCTATAAATATTTGCAGAACATTTAATTTTTTCCAGAATAATATTTAACCAAGGAATTATTATCACAAATTGAAGAGAAATTATCATCTTTCACTCTTTTGATCTTTACTTAACTACTAATCACAATATGATTCAGCATTTTTGTTAGTGTACTGCTCACATCATCTTTATTTGTAAGACATCAAAAAAAAATTAAGATGCCCGTGATGAGTCATCAAGGAATTAGCTAGTCAACCACTAAAGCCATCATGGATTACTGTTTTCAAATATTTCAGAAGCTCAATCTGCAAAAATGACTTCCTTTTATGTTGTGCTGATTAGAGCATCTGATCAACTGTAATCTTTACCTCAGTAGTTCATATACTGCACATTGTAAAAGGTAAATCTTGCCTAGTGTTGTGCAGTTTAAACAGCATACAATCATAATAAAATAATGATCTTGTGCCCTGTAGAGCTGGTAGAAATTTAAACAGCATAAGTTCATGATACAATTATGGTATTGTGTCCTGTATAGCAAGTAGAAATTTAAATAGCAAAACAACATGATAAAGTTATGGACTTGTGTCTTGTAGAGTTGGTAGAAATTTAAACAGGATAAGGACATGATAAAGTTATGGTCTTGTGTCCTGTAGAGCTGGTAGAAATTTAAACAGCATAAGGACATGATACAATTATGGTATTGTGTCCTGTATAGCAAGTAGAAATCTAAATAGCATAAGGACATGATAAAGTTATGGTCTTGTGTCTTGTAGAGTTGGTAGAAATTTAAACAGGATAAGGACATGATACAATTATAGTCTTGTGTCCTGTAGAGCTGGTAGAAATTTAAACAGGATAAGGATATGATAAAGTTATGGTCTTATGTCCTGTAGAGCTGGTTGAAATTTAAACAGCATAAGGACATGATAAAGTTATGGTCTTGTGTCCTGTAGAGCTGGTTGAAATTTAAACAGCATAAGGACATGATAAAGTTATGGTCTTGTGTCCTGTAGAGCTGGTTAAAATTTAAACAGGATAAGGACATGATAAAGTTATGGTCTTGTGTCCTGTAGAGCTGGTTGAAATTTAAACAGCATAAGGACATGATAAAGTTATAGTCTTGTGTCCTGTAGAGCTGGTAGAAATTTAAACAGGATAAGGACATGATAAAGTTATGGTCTTGTGTCCTGTAGAGCTGGTTGAAATTTAAACAGCATAAGGACATGATAAAGTTATGGTCTTGTGTCCTGTATAGCTGGTTGAAATTTAAACAGCATAAGGATATGATAAAGTTATGGTCTTGTGTCCTGTAGAGCTGGTTAAAATTTAAACAGGATAAGGACATGATAAAGTTATGGTCTTGTGTCCTGTAGAGCTGGTTGAAATTTAAACAGGATAAGGACATGATAAAGTTATAGTCTTGTGTCCTGTAGAGCTGGTTGAAATTTAAACAGGATAAGGACATGATAAAGTTATGGTCTTGTGTCCTGTAGAGCTGGTTGAAATTTAAACAGCATAAGGACATGATAAAGTTATGGTCTTGTGTCCTGTAGAGCTGGAAGAAACTTAAACAGGATAAGGACATGATAAAGTTATGGTCTTGTGTTCTGTAGAGTTGGTTGAAATTTAAACAGCAAAAGGACATGATAAAGTTATGGTCTTGTGTCCTGTAGAGCTGGTTGAAATTTAAACAGGATAAGGACATGATAAAGTTATGGTCTTATGTCCTGTAGAGCTGGTTGAAATTTAAACAGCATAAGGACATGATAAAGTTATGGTCTTGTGTCCTGTAGAGCTGGTAGAAATTTAAACAGGATAAGGACATGATAAAGTTATGGTCTTGTGTCCTGTAGAGCTGGTAGAAATTTAAACAGGATAAGGACATGATAAAGTTATGGTCTTGTGTCCTGTAGAGCTGGTAGAAATTTAAACAGGATAAGGACATGATAAAGTTATGGTCTTGTGTCCTGTAGAGCTGGTAGAAATTTAAACAGGATAAGGACATGATAAAGTTATGGTCTTGTGTCCTGTAGAGCTGGTAGAAATTTAAACAGGATAAGGACATGATAAAGTTATGGTCTTGTGTCCTGTAGAGCTGGTAGAAATTTAAACAGGATAAGGACATGATAAAGTTATGGTCTTGTGCCCTGTAGAGCTGGTTGAAATTTAAACAGCATAAGGACATGATAAAGTTATAGTCTTGTGTCCTGTAGAGCTGGTAGAAATTTAAACAGGATAAGGACATGATAAAGTTATGGTCTTGTGTCCTGTAGAGCTGGTTGAAATTTAAACAGCATAAGGACATGATAAAGTTATGGTCTTGTGTCCTGTAGAGCTGGTTGAAATTTAAACAGCATAAGGATATGATAAAGTTATGGTCTTGTGTCCTGTAGAGCTGGTTAAAATTTAAACAGGATAAGGACATGATAAAGTTATGGTCTTGTGTCCTGTAGAGCTGGTTGAAATTTAAACAGGATAAGGACATGATAAAGTTATAGTCTTGTGTCCTGTAGAGCTGGTTGAAATTTAAACAGGATAAGGACATGATAAAGTTATGGTCTTGTGTCCTGTAGAGCTGGTTGAAATTTAAACAGCATAAGGACATGATAAAGTTATGGTCTTGTGTCCTGTAGAGCTGGTAGAAATTTAAACAGGATAAGGACATGATAAAGTTATGGTCTTGTGTCCTGTAGAGCTGGTAGAAATTTAAACAGGATAAGGACATGATAAAGTTATGGTCTTGTGTCCTGTAGAGCTGGTAGAAATTTAAACAGGATAAGGACATGATAAAGTTATGGTCTTGTGTCCTGTAGAGCTGGAAGAAATTTAAACAGGATAAGGACATGATAAAGTTATGGTCTTGTGTTCTGTAGAGCTGGTTGAAATTTAAACAGCATAAGGACATGATAAAGTTATGGTCTTGTGTCCTGTAGAGCTGGTTGAAATTTAAACAGGATAAGGACATGATAAAGTTATGGTCTTATGTCCTGTAGAGCTGGTAGAAATTTAAACAGCATAAGGACATGATAAAGTTATGGTCTTGTGTCCTGTAGAGCTGGTAGAAATTTAAACAGGATAAGGACATGATAAAGTTATGGTCTTGTGTCCTGTAGAGCTGGTAGAAATTTAAACAGGATAAGGACATGATAAAGTTATGGTCTTGTGTCCTGTAGAGCTGGTAGAAATTTAAACAGGATAAGGACATGATAAAGTTATGGTCTTGTGTCCTGTAGAGCTGGTAGAAATTTAAACAGCATAAGGACATGATAAAGTTATGGTCTTGTGTCCTGTAGAGCTGGTAGAAATTTAAACAGGATAAGGACATGATAAAGTTATGGTCTTGTGTCCTGTAGAGCTGGTAGAAATTTAAACAGGATAAGGACATGATAAAGTTATGGTCTTGTGTCCTGTAGAGCTGGTAGAAATTTAAACAGGATAAGGACATGATAAAGTTATGGTCTTGTGTCCTGTAGAGCTGGTAGAAATTTAAACAGGATAAGGACATGATAAAGTTATGGTCTTGTGTCCTGTAGAGCTGGTAGAAATTTAAACAGCATAAGGACATGATAAAGATATGGTCTTGTGTCTTGTAGAGTTGGTAGAAATTTAAACAGGATAAGGACATGATACAATTATAGTCTTGTGTCCTGTAGAGCTGGTAGAAATTTAAACAGGATAAGGATATGATAAAGTTATGGTCTTATGTCCTGTAGAGCTGGTAGAAATTTAAACAGGATAAGGACATGATAAAGTTATGGTCTTGTGTCCTGTAGAGCTGGTAGAAATTTAAACAGGATAAGGACATGATAAAGTTATGGTCTTGTGTCCTGTAGAGCTGGTAGAAATTTAAACAGCATAAGGACATGATAAAGATATGGTCTTGTGTCTTGTAGAGTTGGTAGAAATTTAAACAGGATAAGGACATGATACAATTATAGTCTTGTGTCCTGTAGAGCTGGTAGAAATTTAAACAGGATAAGGATATGATAAAGTTATGGTCTTATGTCCTGTAGAGCTGGTTGAAATTTAAACAGCATAAGGACATGATAAAGTTATGGTCTTGTGTCCTGTAGAGCTGGTAGAAATTTAAACAGCATAAGGACATGATAAAGTTATGGTCTTTTGTCCTGTAGAGCTGGTTAAAATTTAAACAGGATAAGGACATGATAAAGTTATGGTCTTGTGTCCTGTAGAGCTGGTTGAAATTTAAACAGCATAAGGATATGATAAAGTTATAGTCTTGTGTCCTGTAGAGCTGGTAGAAATTTAAACAGGATAAGGACATGATAAAGTTATGGTCTTGTGTCCTGTAGAGCTGGTTGAAATTTAAACAGCATAAGGACATGATAAAGTTATGGTCTTGTGTCCTGTAGAGCTGGTTGAAATTTAAACATCATAAGGATATGATAAAGTTATGGTCTTGTGTCCTGTAGAGCTGGTTAAAATTTAAACAGGATAAGGACATGATAAAGTTATGGTCTTGTGTCCTGTAGAGCTGGTTGAAATTTAAACAGCATAAGGACATGATAAAGTTATGGTCTTGTGTCCTGTAGAGCTGGTAGAAATTTAAACAGGATAAGGACATGATAAAGTTATGGTCTTGTGTCCTGTAGAGCTGGTTGAAATTTAAACAGCATAAGGACATGATAAAGTTATGGTCTTGTGTCCTGTAGAGCTGGTTGAAATTTAAACAGCATAAGGATATGATAAAGTTATGGTCTTGTGTCCTGTAGAGCTGGAAGAAATTAAAACAGGATAAGGACATGATAAAGTTATGGTCTTGTGTTCTGTAGAGCTGGTTGAAATTTAAACAGCATAAGGACATGATAAAGTTATGGTCTTGTGTCCTGTTGAGCTGGTTGAAATTTAAACAGGATAAGGACATGATAAAGTTATGGTCTTATGTCCTGTAGAGCTGGTAGAAATTTAAACAGCATAAGGACATGATAAAGTTATGGTCTTGTGTCCTGTAGAGCTGGTAGAAATTTAAACAGGATAAGGACATGATAAAGTTATGGTCTTGTGTCCTGTATAGTAAGTAGAAATTTAAACAGGATAAAGACATGATATAGTTATGGTTTTGTGTCCTGTAGAGCTGGTTGAAATTTAAACAGGATAAGGACATGATAAAGTTATGGTCTTTTGTCCTGTAGAGCTGGTAGAAATTTAAACAGCATAAGGACATGATAAAATTATGGTCTTATGTCCTGTAGAGCTGGTTAAAATTTAAACAGGATAAGGACATGATAAAGTTATGGTCTTGTGTCCTGTAGAGCTGGTAGAAATTTAAACAGCATAAGGACATGATAAAGTTATGGTCTTGTGTCCTGTAGAGCTGGTAGAAATTTAAACAGGATAAGGACATGATAAAGTTATGGTCTTGTGTCCTGTAGAGCTGGTTGAAATTTAAACAGCATAAGGACATGATAAAGTTATGGTCTTGTGTCCTGTAGAGCTGGTTGAAATTTAAACAGCATAAGGATATGATAAAGTTATGGTCTTGTGTCCTGTAGAGCTGGTTGAAATTTAAACAGGATAAGGACATGATAAAGTTATGGTCTTGTGTCCTGTAGAGCTGGTTGAAATTTAAACAGCATAAGGACATGATAAAGTTATGGTCTTGTGTCCTGTAGAGCTGGTTGAAATTTAAACAGGATAAGGACATGATAAAGTTATGGTCTTGTGTCCTGTAGAGCTGGTTGAAATTTAAACAGCATAAGGACATGATAAAGTTATGGTCTTGTGTCCTGTAGAGCTGGTAGAAATTTAAACAGGATAAGGACATGATAAAGTTATGGTCTTGTGTCCTGTAGAGCTGGTAGAAATTTAAACAGCATAAGGACATGATAAAGTTATGGTCTTGTGTCCTGTAGAGCTGGTTGAAATTTAAACAGCATAAGGACATGATAAAGTTATGGTCTTGTGTCCTGTAGAGCTGGTTAAAATTTAAACAGGATAAGGACATGATAAAGTTATGGTCTTGTGTCCTGTAGAGCTGGTTGAAATTTAAACAGGATAAGGACATGATAAAGTTATGGTCTTGTGTCCTGTAGAGCTGGTTGAAATTTAAACAGGATAAGGACATGATAAAGTTATGGTCTTGTGTCCTGTAGAGCTGGTTGAAATTTAAACAGGATAAGGACATGATAAAGTTATGGTCTTGTGTCCTGTAGAGCTGGTAGAAATTTAAACAGGATAAGGACATGATAAAGTTATGGTCTTGTGTCCTGTAGAGCTGGTAGAAATTTAAACAGGATAAGGACATGATAAAGTTATGGTCTTGTGTCCTGTAGAGCTGGTAGAAATTTAAACAGGATAAGGACATGATAAAGTTATGGTCTTGTGTCCTGTAGAGCTGGTTGAAATTTAAACAGGATAAGGACATGATAAAGTTATGGTCTTGTGTCCTGTAGAGCTGGTTGAAATTTAAACAGGATAAGGACATGATAAAGTTATGGTCTTGTGTCCTGTAGAGCTGGTTGAAATTTAAACAGCATAAGGACATGATAAAGTTATGGTCTTGTGTCCTGTAGAGCTGGTAGAAATTTAAACAGGATAAGGACATGATAAAGTTATGGTCTTGTGTCCTGTAGAGCTGGTAGAAATTTAAACAGGATAAGGACATGATAAAGTTATGGTCTTGTGTCCTGTAGAGCTGGTAGAAATTTAAACAGGATAAGGACATGATAAAGTTATGGTCTTGTGTCCTGTAGAGCTGGTAGAAATTTAAACAGGATAAGGACATGATAAAGTTATGGTCTTGTGTCCTGTAGAGCTGGTAGAAATTTAAACAGGATAAGGACATGATAAAGTTATGGTCTTGTGTCCTGTAGAGCTGGTTGAAATTTAAACAGCATAAGGACATGATAAAGTTATAGTCTTGTGTCCTGTAGAGCTGGTAGAAATTTAAACAGGATAAGGACATGATAAAGTTATGGTCTTGTGTCCTGTAGAGCTGGTTGAAATTTAAACAGCATAAGGACATGATAAAGTTATGGTCTTGTGTCCTGTAGAGCTGGTTGAAATTTAAACAGCATAAGGATATGATAAAGTTATGGTCTTGTGTCCTGTAGAGCTGGTTAAAATTTAAACAGGATAAGGACATGATAAAGTTATGGTCTTGTGTCCTGTAGAGCTGGTTGAAATTTAAACAGGATAAGGACATGATAAAGTTATGGTCTTGTGTCCTGTAGAGCTGGTTGAAATTTAAACAGGATAAGGACATGATAAAGTTATGGTCTTGTGTCCTGTAGAGCTGGTTGAAATTTAAACAGCATAAGGACATGATAAAGTTATGGTCTTGTGTCCTGTAGAGCTGGTAGAAATTTAAACAGGATAAGGACATGATAAAGTTATGGTCTTGTGTCCTGTAGAGCTGGTAGAAATTTAAACAGCATAAGGACATGATAAAGTTATGGTCTTGTGTCCTGTAGAGCTGGTAGAAATTTAAACAGGATAAGGACATGATAAAGTTATGGTCTTGTGTCCTGTAGAGCTGGAAGAAATTTAAACAGGATAAGGACATGATAAAGTTATGGTCTTGTGTTCTGTAGAGCTGGTTGAAATTTAAACAGCATAAGGACATGATAAAGTTATGGTCTTGTGTCCTGTAGAGCTGGTTGAAATTTAAACAGGATAAGGACATGATAAAGTTATGGTCTTATGTCCTGTAGAGCTGGTAGAAATTTAAACAGCATAAGGACATGATAAAGTTATGGTCTTGTGTCCTGTAGAGCTGGTAGAAATTTAAACAGGATAAGGACATGATAAAGTTATGGTCTTGTGTCCTGTAGAGCTGGTAGAAATTTAAACAGGATAAGGACATGATAAAGTTATGGTCTTGTGTCCTGTAGAGCTGGTAGAAATTTAAACAGGATAAGGACATGATAAAGTTATGGTCTTGTGTCCTGTAGAGCTGGTAGAAATTTAAACAGCATAAGGACATGATAAAGATATGGTCTTGTGTCTTGTAGAGTTGGTAGAAATTTAAACAGGATAAGGACATGATACAATTATAGTCTTGTGTCCTGTAGAGCTGGTAGAAATTTAAACAGGATAAGGATATGATAAAGTTATGGTCTTATGTCCTGTAGAGCTGGTTGAAATTTAAACAGCATAAGGACATGATAAAGTTATGGTCTTGTGTCCTGTAGAGCTGGTAGAAATTTAAACAGCATAAGGACATGATAAAGTTATGGTCTTTTGTCCTGTAGAGCTGGTTAAAATTTAAACAGGATAAGGACATGATAAAGTTATGGTCTTGTGTCCTGTAGAGCTGGTTGAAATTTAAACAGCATAAGGATATGATAAAGTTATAGTCTTGTGTCCTGTAGAGCTGGTAGAAATTTAAACAGGATAAGGACATGATAAAGTTATGGTCTTGTGTCCTGTAGAGCTGGTTGAAATTTAAACAGCATAAGGACATGATAAAGTTATGGTCTTGTGTCCTGTAGAGCTGGTTGAAATTTAAACAGCATAAGGATATGATAAAGTTATGGTCTTGTGTCCTGTAGAGCTGGTTAAAATTTAAACAGGATAAGGACATGATAAAGTTATGGTCTTGTGTCCTGTAGAGCTGGTTGAAATTTAAACAGCATAAGGACATGATAAAGTTATAGTCTTGTGTCCTGTAGAGCTGGTAGAAATTTAAACAGGATAAGGACATGATAAAGTTATGGTCTTGTGTCCTGTAGAGCTGGTTGAAATTTAAACAGCATAAGGACATGATAAAGTTATGGTCTTGTGTCCTGTAGAGCTGGTTGAAATTTAAACAGCATAAGGATATGATAAAGTTATGGTCTTGTGTCCTGTAGAGCTGGAAGAAATTTAAACAGGATAAGGACATGATAAAGTTATGGTCTTGTGTTCTGTAGAGCTGGTTGAAATTTAAACAGCATAAGGACATGATAAAGTTATGGTCTTGTGTCCTGTTGAGCTGGTTGAAATTTAAACAGGATAAGGACATGATAAAGTTATGGTCTTATGTCCTGTAGAGCTGGTAGAAATTTAAACAGCATAAGGACATGATAAAGTTATGGTCTTGTGTCCTGTAGAGCTGGTAGAAATTTAAACAGGATAAGGACATGATAAAGTTATGGTCTTGTGTCCTGTATAGTAAGTAGAAATTTAAACAGGATAAAGATATGATATAGTTATGGTTTTGTGTCCTGTAGAGCTGGTTGAAATTTAAACAGGATAAGGACATGATAAAGTTATGGTCTTTTGTCCTGTAGAGCTGGTAGAAATTTAAACAGGATAAGGACATGATAAAGTTATGGTCTTGTGTCTTGTAGAGCTGGTTGAAATTTAAACAGGATAAGGACATGATAAAGTTATGGTCTTGTTTTCTTGTAGAGCTGGTTGAAATTTAAACAGCATAAGGATATGATAAAGTTATGGTCTTGTGTCCTGTAGAGCTGGAAGAAATTTAAACAGGATAAGGACATGATAAAGTTATGGTCTTGTGTTCTGTAGAGCTGGTTGAAATTTAAACAGCATAAGGACATGATAAAGTTATGGTCTTGTGTCCTGTTGAGCTGGTTGAAATTTAAACAGGATAAGGACATGATAAAGTTATGGTCTTATGTCCTGTAGAGCTGGTAGAAATTTAAACAGCATAAGGACATGATAAAGTTATGGTCTTGTGTCCTGTAGAGCTGGTAGAAATTTAAACAGGATAAGGACATGATAAAGTTATGGTCTTGTGTCCTGTATAGTAAGTAGAAATTTAAACAGGATAAAGATATGATATAGTTATGGTTTTGTGTCCTGTAGAGCTGGTTGAAATTTAAACAGGATAAGGACATGATAAAGTTATGGTCTTTTGTCCTGTAGAGCTGGTAGAAATTTAAACAGCATAAGGACATGATAAAATTATGGTCTTATGTCCTGTAGAGCTGGTTAAAATTTAAACAGGGTAAGGACATGATAAAGTTATGGTCTTGTGTCCTGTAGAGCTGGTAGAAATTTAAACAGGATAAGGACATGATAAAGTTATGGTCTTGTGTCTTGTAGAGCTGGTTGAAATTTAAACAGGATAAGGACATGATAAAGTTATGGTCTTGTTTTCTTGTAGAGCTGGTTGAAATTTAAACAGCATAAGGACATGATACAATTATGGTATTGTGTCCTGTAGAGATGGTTGAAATTTAAACAGGATAAGGACATGATACAATTATGGTCTTGTGTCCTGTAGAGCTGGTAGAAATTTAAATAGCATAAGGACATGATAAAGTTATGGTCTTATGTCCTGTAGAGCTGGTAGAAATGTAAACACAAACAGAATACAAGCATAACAAGCACATAAATATACTGTTAATGCATTTATTATTGTGAGAATCAATCATTTTGGTTTTGCAACAAAACAATGGCCATTGGCATTTTAAATAACTGAAATGTGGATGGGGTCCTACTGTTTCTATATAAAGATCATTGATAAATGGAGCTTTCAAATTTGTTGTTTGTTGCAACCACAAAATCTATGAAAATTGGTGTCCAACAAAAAAAGTTAATTCATAGTATAAATCAATGCAACTACAGAAGTTTAAACACATTAAATACCATGGTCATTGATATCTAATCTGAAAACATTTAAAATGATGTGATTGCCAAATTCTGGAGAGTCCTACCTTCAAAACATGTTTTATTACCTGCTCCTTGTCGATGGTGGAAGATGTCAGCTGCCGCTGTAGGGATTCTTTAGTACCCTCAAGACGAGAGCACAGCTCTCGAATGGCAGTCAAATCAGATAGAAGGGTCTGCTTATCTTCCTCTGTCTGACGCAGGTTCTCCTCCAGGTTTGCCAATGAGCGTGTAAGGTTGGATACCTGCAGCTCATATGCCTGCTGCGCACTTTGATGCTAGAAGAAAAATTTTTAATGTTTAATTAACCTTCCTAATGTAAAAAAATATCTGGACTTAGGCACATCATATCTCTCACCTGTAAACCATGGAGAAATTCATATTTTGTCAATATGACTTCCACAAACATTAATGCGGCTATTTTGTCACGCTTGCCATGATGCAAGAAATGTGATGCATGTATACTTATCTAATGAGACAGACATTTAAAAAATTTAAAAAGTTTGTATCAAATCTGAAAATTTCTTAAGATGCCTTACATGCACTTTTTTATGGTTGCCATCTATCTATTAGCCTTTTGTTCAAATGAATCGTTTTTTAATTATTAGCAAAATTGTGTCAAAGGTTTAATAATTTCCCCCTTGTTTAGAAATGGACTAATCCAAATGCATGAAAACAAAAACAACTCTTAGAAGCATCATTTATAAAAAAAATAGTTATAAATTTAGGGTTTATTGTACATTCAAATTATCTACTGCCACCTTTTTACAGTTGCTGCATAGATAATTAACAAGACAGTAGGTACAACTTGCTAAACCAATGGTGGTATTTGTATATCATTCTTTCTAACAATAGACACAACTTGCTAAATTAATGTGGGTATTTGAAAATCATTCTTTCTAACAATAGATACAACCTGCTAAACTAATGCAGGTATTTGTACAGTATTCTTTCTAACAATAGATACAATATGCTAAAATAATGTGATTATTTGTACAACATTCTTTCTAACAATAGATACAACTTGCTAAACTAATGCAGGTATTTGTACATCATTCTTTCTAATAATAGATACAACTTGCTAACCTAATGCAGGTATTTGTACAACATTCTTTCTAACAATAAATACAACTTGCTAAACTAATGCAGGTATTTGTACAACATTCTTTTTAACAATAGATACAACTTGCTAAACTAATGCAGGTATTTGTACAACATTCTTTCTGACAATAGATACAACTTGCTAAACTAATGCAGGTATTTGTACAACATTCTTTCTGACAATAGATACAACTTGCTAACCTAATGCAGGTATTTGTACAACATTCTTTCTGACAATAGATACAACTTGCTAACCTAATGCAGGTATTTGTACAACATTCTTTCTGACAATAGATACAACTTGCTAAACTAATGCAGGTATTTGTACAACATTCTTTCTGACAATAGATACAACTTGCTAACCTAATGCAGGTATTTGTACAACATTCTTTCTGACAATAGATACAACTTGCTAACCTAATGCAGGTATTTGTACAACATTCTTTCTGACAATAGATACAACTTGCTAAACTAATGCAGATATTTGTACAACATTCTTTCTGACAATAGATATAACTTGCTAAACTAATGCAGATATTTGTACAACATTCTTTCTGACAATAGATACAACTTGCTAAACTAATGCAGATATTTGTACAACATTCTTTCTGACAATAGATATAACTTGCTAAACTAATGCAGATATTTGTACAACATTCTTTCTGACAATAGATACAACTTGCTAAACTAATGCAGATATTTGTACAACATTCTTTCTGACAATAGATACAACTTGCTAAACTAATGCAGATATTTGTACAACATTCTTTCTGACAATAGATACAACTTGCTAAACTAATGCAGATATTTGTACAACATTCTTTCTGACAATAGATACAACTTGCTAAACTAATGCAGATATTTGTACAACATTCTTTCTGACAATAGATACAACTTGCTAAACTAATGCAGATATTTGTACAACATTCTTTCTGACAATAGATACAACTTGCTAAACTAATGCAGATATTTGTACAACATTCTTTCTGACAATAGATACAACTTGCTAAACTAATGCAGATATTTGTACAACATTCTTTCTGACAATAGATACAACTTGCTAAACTAATGGGAGTATTTGTACATCATTCTTTGTCAAAATAAATACAAACTTCCTGAACTAATGGAGATATTTGTACATCATTCTTTCAGGTTCTACATGAGAATCTTTAGTCTTTTTCATAGCAGTGTATGACAATTATGACCATAAAACGTTAACACCAATATGTAAAATTATTGACAATGATGATGATATTACTGCTGAAAAGGGGAACCTATGCAATATCGGCTATCCACTAAGGTAAAAAAAGCTTTCCACTACATTTGGCTCACCTCCATAACATCTCTCTCCAGATTGTCGACCTTGTCACGGAGGCGTCTGAGCTCAGAGTCTTTGGTCATGATTTCCAATCTAAGGTTAGACCCCTCACTTTCCAATTGGTGAGTGGCAGTCTGGTACTGCTCTGTCTCGACACTGAGGGCTCGATACTGATCCAATAAGTCACTCCTCTCCTGCTCCTGTATACAACATATGAAAATTATAAATAGGTTTGATATGAAGCATTTGTATTAGGTATCACTAATTTATGACGCTACAGTAAACTCAACTTATCTGTTAACTTTATAAGATTTCACCTGAATTTTCATGATCTGAATCTACCCACAATAAAGTTATTGTATTCTTTTATGAGAATACAATCATTGCAAATACTGAATGATTTTCAATCCGATAATGCCTTAGCGTATATGTTACCTTTCCAGCTAGAAGGTCCTCAACTCTCTTGACCTCCATGATATACTCCTGGACCTGAATCTTCAGACCTTCCTTGTCCTCCAAAGCCTCATTAAGCTCCTGGTTCAGTTTCTGGCAAAAAAGACCAAAAAATTCATATTTATTATGATACAAGCAAAGGGTCCAACTAATATAATTTAAAACTTTAAACTATTTCTACACATAAAATAAGGTGACCTATGTTTCACATGAGTTTGTCTTTGTCTAAAGACTGAAATACAATTGTATAAATCAGACTGTGTTGATATAAAATGAATAGGAAAGCATGTGCTGAAAAATACACTAATAACAGCCATTTGACAAGACAATATAAAGTGTACAACTGATTGATTCAGATTTTAAAACTGTATTTAAATGTGAAAAATATATATTTACTCACATTAATCTCAGTGAGTACTTGCAAAGTCTTACCATGTGATAAAGGGCTGCTGAAATGACTTGTGTGAATGCAATGCCATGCCACAAAAATGGTGCACCTAATGGTGAGCATAAACAATTTAGAGTTCCAAAGAGAGTCATGTTCCCATGAAATTAAATGAAGTGAGTTGTTGGATCCTTAATTTCATGACTTTTTTTAACTGAACTGAACTGTTTATGGAATTGTGTTGTTTTTGCTTTGAAATGTAAATCTGAATATTTATACCTATTTACTGACTAAGCAGTTTAGACTCTTGTCACTTCATTTGCAACAGTGAATGTAGTGGAGTTTGATGTAACAAAAAGTATTGGAAACATGTATTTATTCTCATTTTCTACCATTTTGTTAAAGCCTGATCCCACATATACCACCACATAGATGGAAACTGGAAAAACAAATTCTTTGTGACCTGATTTAAAATTAATGATACCAGTAAATATGGAATTCTAATTGAGTGCTCCAACAGTAACTCTGTTATCAGACTGGATACAGCATTATACTGTTCAAATGAAGTAAATTTTTTGTTATTACAAACACTTGAATATCAGATGTGATAATTATGCATGTTTAGGTACCATACATGTGGGAGAATATCTGAGACAGAAATAGAGGTAGGTTGTGCTGCTTGTGTCTAGTAGTAACATGCAGAACTCAGACTGGAACTGTAACATTACGAGAGAAAGCAGGCTGAACGCTTTTGAAGCTACTGATGCCGAAAAACGAGATTGTGCACAAGGTGAGTTACGAATGTAATACATATTATGCAAGAGTATTCTGCATAATTGAATTTCTGAACTAAAGATTAAGACATCTGTAATCCTGACCTTTAACCTCTAAGCCCTACTGTCACTATACAAAACTTCCACCAAAACCTTTACATCAAAATTTAATAAACAGTATTTAAATGTTATCACAAGTCTGTGCTTAAGATGTTTCTCATAAAAATCATATGAACCAAAGAGAAAACAGACCAGCTAACTATGTTGCTTAAGAAAATCAGGAACAGCATACCTGATTTTCTCTAGTCATCACAGCTAAGTCTTCCTGGAGACGTTTATTTTCTCGCAATGCAATTTCTTTATTACGACTTGTTTCATTAAGATCTTCTGAGGTACTATCCAGCTGTCTGCGAAGACTCTTCAATTCTCGATCCTTCATGTTCAGGGAGTCATTAGCATGCCTGCAAACAAGGCATACTAATATACTTATTACAAAAACTGACATTATCGATTCCTTCCAACTCTGAAGAACTTGTGCTGTAACACGAAAGGCTCAAATGGATTAGTTGACTCTGAACACACAGAAACTGGGTTAGTTCTGCACAGGAGAAATACTGTACACTAGACAGGAATGCTTTTCCAAGAGAATGCAATTAATGCACAACCATAATGCCTGCAAATATTTTCAAATTATTTTTTCTTTACTTCTCCAGGTCATGTAGTTTCCATACATTCACCTGTCATACATTCCTTTTCAATTATCCCAAATTTTAATCATTTACCTAGATTTGGTAAGATGTACGTACTTTAATTCGCAGAAAAAAATACATGTACAACATATTTATTTCTGCAAAGGTCTTAATAATTCAAAAACAAAGGCTAATGGAAACTTTTTCCACTTTAGTTTTTATGCATCTTTTAAAAGCTGGACTTTTTTAAGAATGTCTACATACATCTCTTCTGTGTAGACTAGCACTAACTAAGCCAACAGCTGATAAAATGTTTCTTGGAATGTTGTCAACTGCAAACACTTGAGAATCATTAAATTCAACTCACAGGTAATTCTAAACTTACCATGGCTTAAAAGTTTTCCTTGTGTCTTTTTGTTTTATTATTCATTTCTGACTGCTACAGAATATGGCATATTCCTTGGTGAAATGGTTACCATAAACTCAGTTGTATCCCTTCTTCTCTGAATCTTTCTTATTACTTTCTTTAAATAAAAATAACTTTGTAAACTGATTTTATCCACATAGAAAAGATCACCTGGCTTAATGACAAATTCTATTAAAGTGATCATAGCTTATATTGTTCTATTGAAATATTAACACAGACAACTTAATCAGCATAACTGATTTTCTTCAATGCAATATGGTATATATGGGCATTTGATCCTCTGGGTAAAAACTTTAAGAATCATTAGTGTCATTTAATCACTTTGTAAAAGAATCTGACATTAATGTTGGTAAAATGCCCTTCATTACTTTAATTGGATACAACTGTGATCATCTGTGTTGTGTAAATGCAATATGACACTGCTATCTAATCATATTGAGTTTCTTTTGTCTGGAGTGTTCCGATCAGCTGAAAATTCAGTCACTTATCCCAATATGCAGTCAAGCAAATACACACACAACAGTTATCAATGGTCACCTACAGTAGGCATTGTTTATCACAAGATGTTAATAAATGAATAAATGAAGAGAGATGGATACAACTATTTGGTACTCAGAGAGAGTATTAAGTGGCTTGATGAAGATAGGTAAATTGATTAGAGCATAAAAAATTAAAATTTGCCATCATGTCTGGTAGAGAAACACTAATAGACAAATACAGGCCCAACAAGGGGCCAGAGAAGAATGCACTAAGTATTACTTAAGATACATTTACTCAATTAAATTACAATAAATTGATTACAGCATAAAAATTAAAATTTGAAATCATATCTGGTAGAGAAACACTAGTAGACAAATAATGAACCCAACAAGGGGCTAGAGAATGATGCACTAAGTATTATTTAAGCCATATTTAATCAATTCAATTACAATAAATAGATTAGAGCATAAGAATTAAAATTTGCAAAATGTTTTTTAAAATAGGGCCTTCAACAATTTTACTTGCCTGACTTTGAAAATGAATAGTCTATTAGATCATACTATGTGATTTGATAAGCCCTAGGTTCAAATAACCGAAAATATGGATAAACATGGGTACCACTTTTGCAGAAAAGCATAAATATATTAAAATATGACAGTATTTTGACATCACAAAAAGACCTCTTTTAATTTTAATTGCATCCAACCATAAAAAGTGGTGTACAATTATTATGACCTTGACCCCCGAATTGACAGGCTATTTCCTTAACCAAGTGCAAGCCAATGACCAAGTCTGATCCAGGTCTGTTGCAAAACTAATGTTACTGTGAGGAAACTTTTCATTAAGCTTCAATGACCTAGACCAATCTGCCAAAGGCAGGCATATCAAATGATTACAATAAAATGAGAAAAGAATTTGATCAGTGGTGACTTTGGTATCAATCAGAAAAGTTTCATGACTAACTATATCAACCTCTTTTAAGATACATTGTTTAAAAGCAAAACCAAACAAAAAACTTAAAGTAAACAAAACACAACAGAGTACCATGAATGGTACATTTTTATTCAACCTTTGACATAAATAAGCTTCCTCCTTACACCAATTGTAAGCCATCGGCTAAGTTTGGTCCTGGCTTAAAATGTGGGACTAATGTTATTTTGTGCAGACACAATTTTTCATCTTTCAGTCACAGTGACTTTGGCCTCTTACTATTTGGCCTAATAAATTTACAGGCTTCTTCCTTACCTCAAAGTCCAAGCAATTTATAAAGTATGGACAATGTCTGTGATGTGGAACTATTACCACATAGAAACCATTTTCATTATTTAATTTACAGTGACCTTGATCTCAGGGCTTTTCACACTGAAATCAATAATGTTCTTCTTTTCCCAAAGTGCTAGCTATCCACAAAATTTGGGAACTGCAGACGATCAACTAATCAAGTTATCATGTCCAAATAAAATTGCTAACACAACAAAACTGATAATCGACATGAGGAAAACATCATAGCATGATATGCTTTACCTTAATTTGGACACATTAAAGAGGAAGCTACTGGCACATAAACATAACTAAGGAGTTAACAGGTTGTGGGTTCAATCCCCAGTCGAGTCATACCAAAGACTTACAAAAATGGTACTAACAGCTGCCTTGCTTGACGCTCAGCATTAAGAGGTTAGTGTTAGGACTGGTTGGCCTGGTGTCAGGATAATGTGACTGGGTGGGACATCATGCTACATGTCTGCAGCATGATTCCCCAGTGCTAGGCATTGCTATAAACTGCCACACTGCAGACATTGTAGCGATATGACTGAAAAATTGTTAAAGCTATGTTAAAAATCATAATCACATTACATCACATATATTGGAAAGGTTGATGTTATGGGTTTTAACACCATCTATCAGTGCAAGATAGGCTATACATGTAGGCCAGTATTACTGGTGGAGGAAGAACCCTGGAAAAACTCAGAATAAACCACGACCCATGGTAAGCTACCATCTAGCTACCCACACTGGCTGAACTTGAGACATGAATCTATTCAGACAGAAGTGAGATGGCAGTGATCTGTAATGGTCAGTGCTTCAGACCACTCAGGGCACCTAAAATGAAAAGTTTTGACCAAGAAAATTATGAAGTTGTTAAATAAACAAATACAGCCAAATTTGATTCTGGAAAATTAATCAAGCTTTTATGTTGTAACCATTAAGTTCCATTCCAAGTTCAAAATATTGTCTTTACATATTATTAACTACACACATTTATGTTTAAAAACTTACACCAGCTGAGCATCCATTTCACTTATTCTAACTTTCAGGTCACTGATCATTTTGTCCTGAAATGAAAAAGAAAACAACTGTATATATAACTGATTAACATCTTGAAATTTAAAACAATAAAAAAGCTATCATAAGAAATGAACAAAATGACAATGAATTTCCAAAGAGTTTTAGATGTTCAGCAGTAGAAGTGAGCATGTATGTGACTGTATCAATTCATCACATAGCCAGTGTGGTAATTTAGACAGACAGAAAACGGCAAGGAATTAAACAGATACCTTTAAAGAGACAAAGAGAGAAACTCTTTTCACTTATAAACTGCACAAGCATCAACAATAATGTATTAAATTAAGATAGCAACATTTGCTTAATGCAAAGGCTTTAAAACCACCTGGTATGGCTGCCATGGGTGAGATATCATGCCTACCTATCAGAAGAATCATGTGATTGTTTCATTTCTTGTATCTTTCCATTTCTTACTTAAAAAACCGCTCCAGAGACCTAGTGATTTGAGCATCTGTCTCGAATGTGAGAGGTCACTGATTCGAACCCCTGCCAAGTCATATAGTTCTGGCTAATGAGATGTTCCAATCCAGGTGGCCTGAGACTATGCTAAGGATAACCACTCTGCTGGGCTAAGTGGTTAGCATCTGCCTCAGAGTGTGGGAGTCTGCAGGTTCTAACCCCAGCCAAGTCATACCAAAGACTCAAAAGTAGTGGCTAACCAGTCTGGAAATTTATCCCAACTGATACCTTATCTTCCAGTCGATTGTTAAGCAAATTCTCCCTATTCTTTTAAAATGGCATGTTTGTTTGTGTGATCTGGATAGTTAATATAGCTTTATCAATTTGAGTCATATCACTATGATGTCTGCAGCATGGCAGTTTATAGTCATGTCTAGCTTTGGGGTATCATGCTGCAAACATCATGTCCAACCCAGTCACAGTATCCTGACACCAGGATAACCAGTCCTAACATTAACCTCTTAATACTGAGCACCAAGCGAGGTAGCTGTTAGTACCATTTTTAGAACCAGCTACGTCCCAAATCTGAGGCAGACACTAAACACTTAGGCCACTCAAGCGGTTATCATTAGCATAGTCTCAGACCTCCTGGATTAAAACATCTCATTAACCAGAACTACAAAAATTAGTTTACTAAACTGGGTCTAGAATGAAGAGGATGCCTTCTGACACTATAATTAGTTGGCTGATCCATAAAAGTGCCAGTGTTCTGATGTTGGAATGCATACCAAAGACATTCTCTCATCTAACATTAAAACTAGGATCAATTCAGGAAATGACTCAAACAATCCAATCTGGATGGTACAGTTGGATTGTGACAAAATGGGGCCATCTTATCCTCCATAAACAATGTCAAGTTCCTAATGCTGAGATCCATTATGTGCTCAATAATCCACAAAAGCAATCCCTACTTGCACTTGGGCAACAAAGCATCTGAGATGGACTGGCAGATTCTTGACTGGCTTGTGTCTGGCAGGGAGATGAATTGGCTTGTATCTGGCAGGGAGAGAAGACTGCCTGTCATCATCTTGAAGCATCAGACCTTCTGGTACTATGAAAAAAATCTTGTTCGATTCAGGTGGTCAAGCTGAAACTGTGTCTGTACAGATAGCTGAAGTTCAAAGGGATTTCCTGATTTGTTTATTAACTGGTGAGCCCTCTGATTTACCAAAGACTTCTATCAGAAATTTATTGAATGAGGCAGCATCTGCTTTCAACTTTATATGTTTCCCTTTCTGTTCAGATTCTCCACAAAGTACTGTAGCCCACAGACTCTTCATCCATACTGTAAATATCTAACATGTATTTCCAAAGTGGCATCCTGCATATGCTAAAACATGGATTATCAAGGTGGATGCTATTTAACTACACACTATCTACACATATGCTAAAACATGGATTATCAAGGTAGATGCTATTTAACTACACACTATCTACGCATATGCTAAAACATGGATTATCAAGGTGGATGCTATTTAACTACACACTATCTACACATATGCTAAAACATGGATTATCAAGGTGGATGCTATTTAACTACACACTATCTACACATATGCTAAAACATGGATTATCAAGGTGGATGCTATTTAACTACACACTATCTACACATATGCTAAAGCATGCATTATCAAGGTGGATGCTATTTAACTACACACTATCTACACATATGCTAAAGCATGCATTATCAAGGTGGATGCTATTTAACTACACACTATCTATGCATATGCTAAAACATGGATGCCATTTAACTACACACTATCTACACATATGCTAAAGCATGCATTATCAAGGTGGATGCTATTTAACTACACACTATCTACGCATATGCTAAAACATGGATGCCATTTAACTACACACTATCTACACATATGCAAAATCATGGATTATCAAGGTGGATGCTATTTAACTATACACTATCTACGCATATGCTAAAACATGGATTATCAAGGTGGATGCTATTTAACTACACACTATCTATAAAAAATGTATTTGCAGATATCTAAACAAAAGTAGAATTTTATCTTGGAGACATACATGTAACATCATTTAGAACTTAAAAAGGTGAATGCCGCAAAATGATTAAAGCTTTCTATAGACCACAAAGTATCTACATTACTTTAAGGTCTATATTGCAGAATATATAAAACTCAACTACATATTACAGAATGAATATACAAGTGACCCATACAAGTAACTACAAAAGGGCACCTAAAATGTATGATTTATGAAAAAAAATTTATTCTACAAAAGATAGAAAAACTTTGGTTTGGATAGAAAGAGCAAGAAATAGTTACAGGTATACAGATAAAGTACACATCATGAGATGATAAACTCTTCTACTTGCTCTATAGATGAATAAATGGAACTTTCTGATGTCAATTTTGTGAGGTCTCTAATGAAATTCTGTTATGTAAAAGAAATGGAAATAGTAACTGTCGTACCCTAGGTGGATTTTGGTGCTAATCACTAAGGGGAGATTACTCTGACTGCCACCTATGCTGGCAGACAAATTTTAGCTTTCATAGCTAAAAGTTTAAGTCTGATAGGGCTAGACTTGCAAAGTAGTAGTTAAATTTCTAAGGTTTTATGATTGGGTAACACATATGAAGAAGAAATAAATGATCATTTACTTGACAGCACTTGCATAGATCAACTACAGAGATGACTTTAGCATACCATAAACTATTGGACTGGCAAATGAAGGAAGTTATTAGAGGTACCCTGAAATTGATATAGTCGGGTACTATAACGTTAAAGAAAAACACTGCTACAGACCACCAGAGTGGTAAAAAGTACTGACTCACTTACTTCCCCTGGACTGGTCCACCAGTCCATAGTGATGAAAGGGTTAACTTATCATATGACAAAAGAAGTACAAAATATTCATCTAAGAAAACAGGACAATTTAGCAAGAAAATAGAGTATAGTTCCATGAGGTTTACAAAACTCCAAAAGACTATGAACTAGTGAAAAGACAAAGCCAAAAGTCATTATCATTATCTCTTTGTAAGAATAAGCTAACCTGGCACAAATTAAAGCAGCAACTGATGACAGATGGGATTTAATACCCATTGATTTGACGAGATACCACTCTTAGGTTAATTTCATCTCAATAAAAAGATGTTTTACTACTGTTTTACTAAACCAAGTCAAAGAACATGGTAAACATCTTTCTTTGCTTGGGAGGGAGAAATGGATTTGTGAGCCAGTGACTGTTCTCTTAATGTATTATGATTGGGAAAAATATCTAATTAATAAATAAAAGCAGTCACTGTCTCCTAAGATTTAATCCATCCAAAACAAAGGCATTTCACAGGAACAATTATTTTAATTTTACTTTGTTATATTTGCTATCTTTGCACAATGTTTATTATCAGAGGAATTAGTGGGATTCAACCAAATGACTGATTCTGTTCCACATTTTCTGCAGATTTTACTTTGTGAGTATGGGACCTAATGCAAAATTTTACAAAGAAGAAAGTTCAAACAAATTCAATGCGCTCTCACTTCTTTCTTGGAGCTAACAGCATTCCATACCAGGAAAAGACATTAGTTTCTTTTTAATCTCATTACCTTATTTAGTACATCCTCATTTAAATTGGCAACTTTTTCTGTCTTCTCATCAACAGTCAACTGGAGACTGTCTTTCTCTCTATCTAGGGAACTGATGGTGTTTCGCAGCTGAGAATTTTCATCCTTACTGACTGTCAACACCCTCTGAAGCTCTGAAATTCTCTCCTCGAGTCTGGCACAGCGCTCTTCCTGAGCCTGGAGCTCATTTTCACGGCGGTTCAGTCGTTTCTGCGTGTCCTCTAAACTTCTCTCAGCCTCCTCAGCAATCAATCTGAATTAACAATCATGGCGGTATAGGTATTGGTAATATGTGAGGTAACTTTGTGGAAAATTTCTCACTTTATTTTTCATAATTTCAAACAGTAGATTACTGAAAAAAAATCACTAGTGAATTAATGGTCCAAAATGTATGAGACACTTTATTTTCAAAAGATTTATACTAAAAGTAATATTTTGTCAAATGAGATCACAATGTATGCACTATGATGGTCATTCACTATGATATCATGGTTCATGGCTCATTAATGCTTTAATGGTTACAATTGCAGCAATGCATTTATTCGCTAAATATTAAAACAATCACATAAAACAGAAAATTTAAGAAAATTTATTTTTATCATAATGTATATTATAAACTGAAAAATATACTAGCACAGCAGTTATGGCAACAAAAAAAAAATCCAATAATGTCTGAGATCATCTAGAACTGCCATACTGCACCATCACATACATTCAGGTTTCTCAATGCATATTGTATCACGAACACCCTAAGTGTGACAGCAACCCTTAAGTCATGATGCAAAATCTGTCCAAGATATAATTCAACTTCCTTTGACTCCATCCCTGTTTAAAAGACCAACTACAGCAACTGTGATTGATCACCATTGCAGATCCCCTTTCATTGAACTGCATATTCCACCCCCCCATGTAATCAACAACATCCACCAGACACTGAACAGAGATGCCAACCAATTCTTTCTATATGCCAGTCCATACCTATAGTCAAAAATAATTGGTGTATCCATTCCTCCAATTCCAGAACTTTGAATTACTTCAACATTGTCAATCTCAACATTAATTCTACATGTTAGTTTTCATTATAAATTATTTGCATTGTCCTTTCCATTTATATCTGCAGCCATTCTTTACAGTCTAACTGACTGACATGTTGTTATGCAGAGTGTACACTGGTTACATAAAGAAACTATATTGTACCAGTCTATCATACTGTTGCTGAAGTACTTTTCTGCCAGCCCATGTCAACATAAAAAATACTCATTTTAAATTTCTTCACTAAACATTTTTTTTTTTACAGAATTTGTCAATATTCCAGAATTTGTCAATGTTTACAGTTTAGATCTTTCACTTGAAATTTGCAATAATTTTGTAATCTATTTATCTTTTGTCATTCTGAATTCTTCATTTCCATCATAAAGCATTCATCATTCCGTTTATGTTCATACTACCTTTTTTTGCATTTCATTAGTATTCCATTTTTGTTTTACTGACAACACTACCCCCATTTCAGTGTTGGTTTAAAAAAAAAAAAAAAACTGGCATAATGAACTTGCCCATTCACTGCAATGAATCATGACTTTTGACAATCTGAAAATGGTGCCTGGAGCCCAGAGAACTTATCTTGTATAAAATGGTCAAACTGGGAATTTTAGACTAATTTCTGTTGCCATATTATTTGACCCTATGTTAAAAAAAAACAATAACATGTTCAAATAAAATCTGACTAACCAGGAAATGGTGGCACAAGAGAATTTCTGCTCCCCACCTTGCTCTCATTTAATTTTTGTCTTCAACCATAATTTACTAGTGTTTACACAATAATTTATTTAAGTATCACTCAAAACTAATGATATCTATCAAATACTAAATCCAGGATATCTAAAATATTTGTTCCTTCAGGAACTGATTTCCTTCCATTACAAATTCAACCTTAAAATTACATTACACTAATGGCTGCCAGTGATTTTGCACATCTAAAATACATTACACTAATGGCTGCCAGTGATTTTGCACATCAAAATTACATTACACTAATGGCTGCCAGTGATTTTGCACATCAAAATTACATTACACTAATGGCTGCCAGTGATTTTGCACATCAAAATAACATTACACTAATAGCTGCCACATCAAAATCAGCATATAGCAGAATAAACACTATTTTTTTTTACAATTTATTTCTTCTTTCTGAATTTAATAACCACCTGAAAATATTTCATCAATTTTAGTGATGGCTTGTCGTACAAACAGTAGAATATTTGAAGAATCATCACCAATTTTGTAACTCTAAATCATCCTTGTAAGATGAACACTTTAACATTACCTTTTAAAAATGTTAAATGTCTACAAAGATATCTGAAGAGAAAAAAATATTTCTAATGAAAAAAAGCCCAAAACAAATGCAGAATTCAGATTCTTCAACAAATTAAAACTGTTACTGAAAAAGTAAATTCTCATAGGGAAATTTTCAGTCAAACTGAGAAACATAGACACATTTTGGCACTGGAATGAGGCAGAAATTTGTCCCAAAAACAGAGTTCAAGAAAGGCATGTGGAATTACTATCCATACAACACTGCAACAAAGAAAATTACAATTCTTATGATTCCTTCACAAACATTTTTATGATATGTCAGAATGGCAATAGGAGCCTGCTAATGAATGTTTGATGACATTTTTGGTTTTTTCTGTCTAAATATCCTGTATAATGCATTGCTGATAAATTGCCAAATTAAACTCACTATCTGAATGATGAGAAAAACCCAAAATGAAACTGTTTAAATATTCAATATGATACTGCTATTATCTAATTTTACTGTATCGGTGTCTATTCATGATGGACTAGAGAATCTGCTCACTTCATTTGGTTGGCAGTAGATTTATTCTGGTGTGCAAAATCCTCAGATTCTCCAAGCCGCATTGCCTGATCCTTCACCTGCTCCTCCAGACTACGGATATCCTCCTTTAGGGAGTTCACACGGATCGCAAGGTCACTTCGCTCTGCCTCCACCTGAGAAAAGAGATTGAAATCGAAAAGAATTCACCAAGGCATTATTTTTTTCCACTTCTTTAGCAAATGTGGCAAAATATAACAGTGATTTAGAATTATTAAATGATGTTCACTTTTGTGACCATCACATCCCGACATGCTAAAAATTATTCATCCACTGTAGTATACCACATAAAAAGGCCACATAGCAACAATACAGAATGATGTACAATCTTCAGTATTCAGTGATAAATAGTGTAACAAGATACCCATGTGGATCTGAGATCACTCCCCTGCAGTTAGCCAAGAAAACTGCCATATACAATAGCAGTTGACCAAAAAATATGCCCGATTTTTGGTGAAACTTCTTTCAAACTTACTGATTGCATAATTACAACAAGGTTTCTCTATCTGTTTATGTCCCCATCCATATTTCATGGCACATCACCATTTATCTAATACTAAAAAACCTCTACACCAGGATGCTTTCTGTCCAAATTGGTGAACTGCTGGTTTTTTTTTTAAGTAAAGGTGGCAAAATATGAGTGATTTATATTTTTACAAATGTGAAAAGCCTTCAAGAGATTATTCTTCCTTTTAAATTTGGTCAAATTCTATCAAACAATATTTAAGAAGTTGTTAAAACGTTTTTTTGAATTTTAGTAGCAGCAACCATATTTGATGGCATAGTTGTGACTATGCCATCTGTATAAACTGAAAAGCCCTTCATGACAAGACAATGTTTAAACATGTCAACAAAATGTGACTAGTGGCTTATGAGAAAAAGTCAATCAAAGAATTTTCTATTTTTGGTTATGGTTACTATGTCAGTCTAATTGGCGCAATTTGTGTCAAACTGAAATCTCTTAACACCAATATGTCTCCTTTAATATATAGTCAAAGTCTGCTGAGTTGTTTCAAGGAGGATTAGTATTATCATTTTTGTAAAAATGAAATAAATAAATGAATTCACATTATAGAGTAAAAATAAGCTTACCATTAAATTCTCATCAAATTTTTGTTTCCTTCATTAGGATATAACAGTATGCATCTTGTTTTTTATACTACACAGAAAGGCACATGAATTCATGATCAAAAACATTTAGAAAGTAAACTTGAATACGACATTCAGTGCAGTCCAAATAAGCAACAAAACTTGCTAAAGTCTATTACTTTTTATGTGGTAGGGATCTTAAACTGAACTAGTTGAATTTGGAAATGATGCAAAGACCAACTGACAAAATGATATTCTGTGTGAATTAAATTATTATCTCAGAATATAATAATAGTATCATCATAACTGTAATCACTAAGAAACAATCACTTACTGTATGGAGTCTGGATTCTAGATCTTCTATCTTCTGTTCCAGTTTAGCTCTGTCGGATAGAGATGTCTCAGTTGCAATCTGCAAGAAAGTTACAATTGTTATATTACCAATGTTCAAATTATGCAACCACAGCGTTTTCAGTAAGGTACAGAAATTAATTTACTATGATCAGAAAAATGCACATCAGTTTTAAAATTATTTACACAGAATCTAAAGAATAAAAAATAATAATGAGGACTTTGTATAGTACCTAATCTTTAGAAGCTCTAAGCACTTTACAACATTTGATAAACTTAAAAAACATGTAATGATATGATTACAAAAAAAATAAACACCAAAAAATTAGAAAACATGCTGTAAATATTTAAAGCAAGCAAACATTATATGGTCTTTAAGTCTGTTGTGCAGTTGAAATAGATGAGTTTTAAGGGTGCTCTTGAATGAGATCACGATGTCTTTGTGTCTAGTTCAGTGGGCAATTCGTTCCACATTCCTGGGTCCTGGTATGCAAAAAAACATTTTCCATAGGATTTCATTTTCATAGTGGGAATAACAAGAATATGAGTGTCAGAAGAGCAGTGTCAGTATCATGTTGGTGTGTACCCATGGGTGTGGTCGGATAGGTGTGTTGGACTGGAGCCCATCAGTGAAACGTAGCACAGAGAACAAATTTTGTGTTTAATTCTGGATCGAATGGATGGCCAGTGGGGTACAGAGCAGGAGGAGGCATGCTCTGATTATGGTACTCTAAGGATGATCTGAGAAGCAGTGTTTTGAACATTTTGAAGTTTCTGGAGTAGATATTGAGATGAACCTGATAGAAGTCAGTTACAGTTATAGCTCTACCAGTAAATACAAAAACAAAAGGTTGAGAAAGGATGAAATTTAAAATTTTGAAATGCAAGATGTAAACCTGAGGATATAAGCCAATCATTTTCATATTAAAGAAATTTAGCTTTATTCTTCAAAGTAATTAGCTACATTCAACTTAAAAAAAAAATTCTTTAGCTTTGCTGTTACTGTAAAACAAATTTTACTCTACATCTGTGTTACAAAATTTTTCAGAGTTAATTCTTTGCATAAAGATCAAATCCACATCATAAAATAACCATTACATTGTTGGAAATATACATTGTGAATAAATTTAATTAAAAAAATAAACAATGAATCCACTAAATTTTGAAACCCGCATCTGATCAAAATCCTATTATAGGTATATTCCACAGAGATCTAAATTATACATACAAAGAAATTCAAAATACCCAGTTTATGGAAAAAAACCACTATAACATCATTTATTCAAACTTTTTTCTTCGCAGGTGAAAAGCCAGATATACTGTAACATATGTAGTCACTTCTATAAGATCAATCTCATCATCTAATGTAGCTTCAATATTCTAGGAAAGAGTCAAAGTCAAAGAGAACAGTGTGCATCACACAATGAGTTTGAGAGCACTGACAAAATAAAAAGATATTAAAAAAACTATACAAAAACTGCAAGCTAAAAACTATTTAAAAAAACTGAATAAAAAAAGCTGTTATTGACCTCTAAAACAACTCTGATTTGTCTAATGAACATTTTATTCATTACAAAATAATGGCTTCAGTTGTGCAGGTCCCTTGTAGTGGTGTCCAATATCACTATAGAACTCCAAAGAAGACAAGAACTGTACTTAGTTGGTGACTGCTGCATACAAATGAAACCAGCTTATTCTGAATGATAATTTTCATTTCTTTAATTAACAAAACACAAAACCTGTACATATTCCATATTTATTATTATCAAAACCTGTACATATTCCATATTTATCATCATCATTATTATTAACTGAAACTTAAAGATTATGAAATTTATATATTAATTTATATATTAAATTGGTTTTATTGATGTCAATTTCAGTAATTGATGGTATAACATATGTTTACTGTGTAAATAGTAATGTCTACATAGAAAATATTTAAATAAAAAATGATAAGATCTTAATTATCTTTCAAATAAAGCTTGGATAATCCACTGATTGCATTATATTACATTTACTGTCAATTCATTCTTTTCATAATTATAAATTGTCATGCCTTTGTTAAAAAAATGTTTTCCAATGTTCATCCAAAAATTCTTGCCTGAATATCTTTCCATAAGTTAAGTATTCTCTTCTACCTCTGAATCAAACTCTCCCTAAAAGACAAAAATTGCTTTCTAAATTACACAATATCATGTAGAATAGGGGAAGTAACTCTTACAGATTAATTTGAATTGTTCCTCTTAGGATAACACCAATAATATCATAGATGTAACCAGTTTAAGCCTGAGAGACACCTGCAACAGCATGCTTGATTTGCAGTTATTGTGGGAGGGAATGATAACAAGGGATGAGGTAAATATTTTTTGAGAAAAATAATAAGTTTCCCACATCATTCCAGATACTGAGGGTGTGCTATCATCAATGGAGCTCTCTCCTTTGTTAAGCTATCTTACACATATAGAAACTGGAGAAAGCAGACAGATGTGGCAGTCAAGTGGTTCCATTATCTCTTGAATTGTGACATTATAGTTGAAGGACAGGCTGGTGCAAATTACTTGCATGTAATGATCTGAAATCTTAATGAGTCATATCTGATCTCATGAAAGTTCAGAGTATGCAAGTTACTTATCGATGGTGGGAGGTTTGGGACATATGACAGCCTATAACCCACTTGACCAAGAAAAGACTTGTTGAGAGTTACCCCTGTGTTCTATTTGGAGCCAATAATCCCTTCTTTGGTACACACCTTAACAGGGTTGTTTAGAGGTAAGGGATTACACAGATCTGATGGGACAGCTCCTCTACAGCCTGTTTTCCCACCTCCAAAATTTATCCCCTGAAAAGAAGGGATCAACCAAGTGATTGAGAGTTACCAGAAGTTGGGGTTTCTAATAGTGTCTTATCTCATCGAATCTAGGTTACAACAGATTTGTAGGGCATTTGCCATCATGTGGTAATTAGTCCTATAGACAGACTTGGCAATGGGGCCTACCAAATACCAAGCATGATTATTTCCAGCATTCTTGGCAAGGTCCGAGACAACAAGTTGAGTAAGGACAAAATTGAAATGATGTGCCTGACCAATTCAAACATGTTAAACAATGAAGTGTTCACTTTATAAGAGAATACTGCAGACATGACAATAGCAGTAACATCCCTGTAATGGCTAGGTATATCCAAATGATAAACATCAAGATGTGATTTGTACTAGTGCAGTGCAAAAGTTGCAGTAAATTGGCCCTCAAATTATTTTGGTCGAAAACTGAGAGATGCCCAGTAATATCTGCAATCTTTGATCATTGTGGCAAAATTATGATTGACAGATTTTGTCATCACTATCATCCATGCCCACCAAGACTTTGACCTAGAGTCAACTGTTGGTGAAAGATGACATTCCAATGGAGGCAAAATTTTGTGTATTTCATTAAATTACTACCTTGAAGCTAAATTCTGTCCTTTCCATACTTGGATTGGAATGATAAGTAAGTTCCTGCTGCACTCAACACAACCCTAATCCATCAGGAAATTGTCTTCTTCCCATACATGCTGTATCCTGGGGTACAGTATTCAATGAGGCAACAATGCTGCAGAATCATTAGCATGTATAAAAATGGTTCTACCTGTTGGAGATGCTAATATAACTGATTTGTGATATTTACGAAAGATTTCTGTGAGCTTGTTCTGATTTGTTGAGGGTAAGTTTTTTGCTTACTGGTCTTTCTGAATCGGTAGAATAATGTTTTTCTACGATTCCTCTTGTTGAAGGTTCTAATAGTTCTTGGTTTTCGATCCAGGTTTTTAAGTTGGTTGGTTTAGTGTTGATGAATTCTCATGGCTTTTGAAGAAGGTAGTTTAGGTAATCATTAATGCTGTGAACTACTTGAGACTTGATTCCCCAACGGTTGTCTTGTAGAAATTTGTATAAACGTTGATATCAGGATTGTTTTTGTAGTTTGCCGTCAAATTGAAATACTACGTGGAAATGTTCTCCTGTAGTAAAGGGACAAGTACCATCTTCTTCCTGGCCATGATAAAATACTGCTGCTATGGTTGTATGATGATTCAAGAAGTTGCATATAGCTTGCTGAACTTCACAGTTTTCTATAGTGTTAAATTTGCCTTCACTGTAAAGTTGCATGTGTAAAATTTGTTATGATGGATTTTCTCTTCTTGGATATAACACAAGTCTGTAATACTGTCCTTGTGGAATAGCCATGTCGTCTTGTTGAGAGTACGACTGCGACTGAATTTAGTTTAGATTGCTTTATATATGATGATGCTATTGCAGCGACTGCGCGAGAGCAAAACACTAATGAGGAAAAAGGAGTGAGTCGGTGTCGCTACCAGTGACTTGAGTTACTGGTAAGACTTGTGGTACCAGCGAAAAAGAAAATAAAAAAATTTACTGACTTGGTAGAAAACAACAATAGCGACATCATTAGTCATCGTAGTAAACAAAAAAGCACTGAGGAACGAGTATGCCAGTGGAACAAAGCTGAACGAAATATTTTGGAACAAGTTTACGAAAACAACACTACAATTGCTGTCCCGGTCAACTGTAGTGTTGTTGAAGTCAACTGGTGACAAAAGTTTGAGTCAAAGCTGTGCGAACACTTGCACTGGCATACGAGTAATTTAGTGCGACTAAGACTATGACTACTAATGATGTCCTGCACAGAGCTAACTGAATTATGTCCAGCATAGATTGTGGTCCACCTGGAGAATGCTGGTCCAGAAATGCTTGTTGACCTAGGCCAGACAGCTCCAAATGTGATGTTTGCCATGTGCTAGCATCACTGCTAGCCTGGCTGATTATCCCACTGGGCCAGTCTGATTGGTGTAAGACACTATTGCTCTTGGAATAATCTATGTTTTATTAGCCTATCCAACATGACTTCTGAAATGAGACATAGATTATCCAGCCTGGCTGTACTAATTAGTTGTCAACCAGAATGGCAAACAGTGAATGGCATATGACTTGCAGGTTGTTTGGCTACAAAAGCTGGAAGGTAATCAAACATGTCTGGCTTCAACATTTGTAATTCCATGCATTGGCAGGGATAGGTGCTTATGCCCAGAAGGCTGCCAATTTTGGTTAAATATAGTCTGATTTTCTTCCAACTAACTCATCAACATTCTAAATGAAAAAGCATGCTTAGTACGCATATCATAACTGATTCCAATATTGCTTGAGTGAAATTCTTTGTCTGGGGTTGCCTAGATCTATAATGATCCTCACCATTGCCACCATTTAAGTTCTCTCTGCAGGAGTTGGGAGTGGCATGATGATGTTCCCAATACAACTTTTGTCATGGTCCTTCAACTGACTTTTCAGCACACTGGACCAAACATTTTCAGACAACATGCAACAAGGGTGTAAAGAAAAACATTCAAATACTGGTGAAGGGTTTGAAGGGATACGATTTATGATTTGAAGCAACTATAAAAACCATGAAAACTCTATGAAGAACAATTCATACTGTGGAAATTGGAATACATGATAACATGATGTGGAAATTGGAACACAAGATGAGAACTGCTCAACAAGCTGATTAAGAAACAAAGGTAACAAATGTTACTTAGGGTAAAGCATCACCTGCACTATTCTGAATATATATATATATATATATATATATATATATATATATATATATATATATATATATATATATATATATATATATTCACAGTAGAAACTGTCTTTAAAGACATCCTCTTTTGATAACAAATTATGGTCTTTCAAGACAGTCTCTCATGGCAGGTAACAATGCTATATAATCACTAAATGTGTGCATTGAGAGTATAGTCTCTGAAGATAGGTGGTCTTACATAGCAGTAGTCATTCAAAAAGACAGGTTTGACATATATATATATATATATATATATATATATATATATATATATATATATATATATATATATATATATATATGAGGATATTAACATAGAATTGAACACAGATCAACTGTCTATCCATGCTTGGTATAAGCATTTTAATTTTTTCTGCAAATTAAAAATGTTCAAAACAAAAAGGCAATTTATAAAACTTAACCATTATGTTGCAAATGAAACATACAGGTATTGTAAAAAGATGCAGATTTCATTTTTTGTTTGATTACATTAAAGCTGACAAGAATTATGGAAAATATTTCTCATTTGTGAACTTTGTTATGATACGCAATGGAATTTCAAAAATCTAAAATTAAACAAGTATTCTACATTACTTTATGACACAGCCACTGCTACCATAAAAGTCACACCTATGCATCGCATTCTTTGAAAAATCACTTACACATGCTAACACTAATGTCACCGCAAGAAAAGGACATTTATTTCCTGCTATATTATAATGTTGGGGTGACTCAACAAAACTGACCTTCAATCGCTCCCTGAGGCTATCTCTCTCTGTTGTCATTCTCCTAAGATCAGCAATGGAATCATCCCTTTCATTCTCTACACGTCTTAGAACTGCCTGAGCTGCTAGGGATGTTTTGGGGGATTTTGGGGATCGGACCAGTTCCCGTCGCACTCTCTGTAGTTCTTCCTTTGTCTGAAGAAAAATAAAGAATTGTAGGATAACAAAGAGTAATGCTACAACTTGGGGTTATATTGATTAAGATAACCTATAAGAGAGATAGAAACAGAAATGCCAGCTTTAAAACTTGGAATTGGAATATAAATATAGTAATACGTAAAATTTGTATCTAATAATTTATCTTCAACATTATATCTTACTGACTGACAGTGGTTCTTCGTGCTTTCTACATTTATCTTTCCCACCATAAAGTGTGTTAAGAAAAGACTGCAAAAGCATGGTATTTGTTCAATACTGAAGTCTTGTGTATTCCATTTAGAATGTCTGCAGCATGTTTTTGTCAGGCTATGATCCTCATCAGCCACTTTCAGTTCGGTATCTTCTATCCACATTGACCTTTTTTTATCCAAGGCAGCATTACAGCAGAAGTATTATCTCCTACTCTCCTGTATTATACTAAATTTTGTACAAGTGACCAATGCAGTTCTTAGTATGCTTGCTTTATGATTCTCATCCTTCTATTTTGTTGCCTGGAAACTGATGTACTATATAAATGAATTCATGTCAATACTGTATAGGTTAAATTGTTTACTTTTTATTATAAAATGCAAAACAAAAATCACAATATACAGTTTACAAGTTAATCCTATCATGAAATAATTCCTCTAAATTTGTTCCACTTGCCTCCTCATACATAGAGTTCAATTTGTCTCTCTCAGATGTAAGCACCTTTACATTGGCCTGGATCTAAAATAGAAAACAATAATGTTTTAGTTCAAAGAGGGAAACATTAACATGTGACTAAAAACATCATGAAATTTACAAACAAGAATTGTTCATATCTAATTGACCATACAACTGTGGACAAAACTTCTACAGCAAGATACTGATCAAAAGTCTTAAATTCTGAGAAATATAAACATAAACATAAGTAAATGAAAAATAGCGTGATCTGAAAGCTCTGTGAAAGAATTTATCATCACATCCAACTGTCACATGATAGAAATCTCACATCTGATATGAAAAAAATATTGAAGTATGTTTATAAATTATGTGTTCAATTATCAATAAGAGTACCCAGAAGAGCACATTCTTACCCTGTATTTAATAATCCTCTATGTTTATATTATTTGCGCGTGGTCAAAAAAAGCAATCTTAAAGTAATTTTACTGGGCAAAAGCCATTGCATTATTTATCGTGACCATGATCACAACCTCCTAATTTTAAAACTCAGAATCTATGGGTTTTTAAAAATTGCCTTAATTGCAAGACATTCACAGAGTTTGGTCAAGGCACTTACTCAAGTGCAAAAAGTTATTCTGCACAATCCATTTTATTTTACTGGTGACATTGACAATTATATCTGACCTACTAACTCTAAAATCAATAGGCCACTTCCACACCTCATATGCAAACCATCAACAAATTTTGGTACAGGTAGGTGGGTTAAAACTAAACTTATCATGTAAAAACAATCCTTCTTTCTTCAATTTATAAGTCATCCACTTACTTTAAGGTATACAGAAGAAAAGAAGTGAAAGTGCATCACTGAGTGGTGACATTTTAAAAACTGAAAAACAGTAACTGTGACCATAACCTTTGATCTTTTGACCCCAAAATCAACGGCTTCTTTATCCCAAATGCAATCCATCTGCAATCTTTACTCCATGTCTATGATGCAGAGCTAACTTTTTTGTGAAGAAATAGTTCTTCTTTTAGTTGCAGTGCGTGACCTTGATCTTTGATCTTCTGACACCAAAATCAATAGGCTTTATACTTTTCATCCACAAGGTATATTTTAAGTCTGTGAATGTGGTTGTTGTTGTTATGGAGTTTACCTACATTTTTCAGCATAAGATAGGCTATACATGGCAGCCAGTATAAATGGTGGAGGAAGAACCCAGTAAAACTCTGGGAAGACACACCAACCCTTGGGAACCTACTGATAAGCTTTCTCAGGTACTTACACTGGCTGAGCCAAGACAAGACAGAGTTTAGATGGTAGTGATCCATAATGGTGAGCATTTTAGACCACTCAGCCACTTGGGCTCCCATCTATGAATGTATGACTCACATTATTGTGCTGAAAACATTTTTCTTCTTTCAGTCACAGGGACCTTAATCTTTGCCCTTTTGATCCCAAAATTGAAAGGCTTCTTCACTACCCCATTTAAAAGCCATCTGTAAAGTCTGATCTATGAATGTCATATAAAACCAATATTATTGTGCAGAAATCATTTTTTTCTTCTTTCAGACACTAACCTTGACATTTGACCTTTTGCCCCAGAACCAACAGTTTTCATATCCCATGTACAAGCCATTCAGTAGTTTGGTCCAGTTATGTGATATAGAACTAAAGTCGTACTGAAAATATTTTTTCCTGAATCAGTGTCTTTAACCTTTGAGCTTTTGACCCCAACAATCAATAGTTTTCATCCTTACCTCAAGTGCAAGCCATGAATAAAATTTGGTAAGGTATGTGATGCCACTGCAGAGAAACTATTTTCTTTGTTCAGTTACCGTGATTTGGATCTTTCACTGTTTGACCCTAAAATAAAGAGTCTTCCTCTCTACACCAAGTGAATGCTGTGTAATAGGTTTGGTCCGAGTATTTTATGTAGAACACGTTATTGTGCAGAAATCATTTTTCTTCTTCCAGTAACAGTGACCTTGATTTTTTACCTTTTGATCTCAAAACTAATAGGTTTATTCCTTACCCTGGGTATATGCCATCAACAAATATTGGTAGGTGTAGATGGCTGAAAATGACACTCAACTCATTTACTGAAGATACAAATAAAATACATTCAATAACTAAAAAGTATAAAATAACAGCAAACACTAATATGGTGCATGGTCTATGACATGTGAAAACTTTAAATTAAAATCTTAGCAACATCCATGATGAATACAACATAGTTACTGCTAAAAAACTAAAAAAAGAAAAAAAACAGTTCCCACTCATGTGACAGAATATTATAAATTTTCAAATCTTATTTTTCTCATCATGGTTTGGTTGTCTTGGGTCAACACATGACATTTTGATGTCAAAATATGGTATGATATACTAAAATGAAATAATTACATCCATTATGACTATTTGGAATTAAATCAAGCCTATGTCATAATGCTATAGAACTGAATAATCATTTTTAGCCTTAACAAATGGGTACAAAAAATAAATCCATGAGTTGGCACACATGTAATCCACTCATTTCAAATTCCTCCCACAGTTCCAACCCTAATAAAGATACTAAGTTTGACTATCTGCTAGAGTGGGCAGGACAATAATCTAACTGCAGAACTCACCTCTGCCATGTGCCTCTCAAATTTGTCAAGGAGAGCTCTCATTTCGTCCCTCTCCTTTGTCAGTTTGACAATATCCGACTCCTCCATCAGACTCTGGTGAGAAAAAGAAAGAGAAAGAAATGAACACAAGATATTTGGTGGTTGCTGAGAATCCTTTCCTTGATCCATCAACTGAAAAACCCATGAAAATATAACCATAAGCAAAATATATAAAAACTTAATATATATGAAAATAAATGATTTCACAATATTTATGAACTTAGAAGAAAAGAAAACATTTCTTAACCCTTAACAGATACTCAGCTCAATATTATTACAGCTGGCTCCCAATATTCACAAAACTAATCAAATGAAAGTGCATGCTCAAATTTGTGCCTTTTGTACAAAATTTATCAGTTAACTATTTATGAAACTTTTAATGAAGCAAATCTCTCAAACATAACAATATCTTCATTGGATGAATTTCAACCATTCAAAAACCTTTCTTCATTCTTAAGTCTTTTCAAAATTAATTATCAAAATTTGAATTTTTTGTGAGGAGTTTTGTAGTTATGGAGCCTAACTGGTCAGTGATTTGATGTTAGCCAATCTGAGGTCAGCAATTAACTGAGTGTTAAGTTGGAATAATAAAGTGTTATAATCTATGGACCAAGGTACATATTCACTAACATTTTTCCCATCACTCATTTTGAACATTTTTAATAGAAATTTATTATGCTACTCTTGGATTCAAACTTATCCATTTTAATTAGCCCTTTCTATCATCAACAGATTCTAGGGAAAGAAAAAGAAACTGAAATAAATGGAAATTCATGACATCAGTAAGTAATATTTCTCATTAGAAAAACTATCATTCTCATATGTGATGAAAATTTCTTTTGATATTTCCAACAGAGATATTTCAATTCTAGCTTTCAATAAAATTGGTATAATAATTATCTAAATAATTTTAAAATTTCAAGTTCCATTAAACAAGAGTGTTTTTTAAAAAAAAAATAGATAATTTAAAAATTATAGTCCTGTCATTGGTCATGGCCTGGCAAATTCTCATGAGAGTGGTAGTACTGAATGTTATAGTCACTGTTTGCTCTCATCAATACCAATGAAACAGAAAGATAATAAATTTAACCACCCTGTACCACTGATAACAAACGATATTTATGTAGTAACATTTAATGGCACCTAATACAAGAGTGACACTTAGTGGCAACTAATAGTAACATTCAAACAATGTAAAAATGAAGAATACCCTAGGAAGATTAACCCTTCTGCATACATGAAGTACAGCAGGACAGAATATAATTATAAATGATGTTAAAATTAAAAAAAAACGTATATAAAATCAAAAAGATAAAGGTAAGACATGTAAAACCCTTAAAACATCTGGTCTTCTCTCTTTCAAAGAATGCACTTCTTCAAAAAGTCCAAGAGATAACAAATGGTAAGTTACAGGCAAACAGAAAGCCACTTAGAAAAATGGCACTTTCTGATAATATTTCACTACTTAGAATGGTATTTTCAGATAATTTTCCACCACTTCCTCTCCACAAGCCATGAGTCAATGATCTATTTCATTCCATATCAATCCTTGGCATATGTAATGATCCAAAACAAAATCTATCTGCTTTCTGATTGAACACAGCTGAAAGAAACTAATCCAATCAGACTGCTCATTACATTAACCATGAAATATAAATATGAATAAGCATAGCATCCTCAGCAAACAAATGATGCATGTAAATTTCTCCAGTTTAAAAACACATAAGTTTTTCTTTCAAATTAAGGCAACGTCATGGAAGTCACTAATAATCTAAGAAACAAACTCTGTTTGGTCAACTGATTTTCCTTTTCCTTTCTCTGAACACAACACCTCACCTTGAAGAGGGCACTTCTTTAAAACAGTTTTTGCCAAGATGTCCACTACTTGTGCTCTGTGCTCTTGAGTATTATTACTTTTTTTATACTCTTTCAATTCTGATCAGTCTAACTTTATTTACTAACAATAGTAACACTATATTACTAGTGGCCATAAGAGTAAACTGAAATACTGCATTTTTATTCTCCATCATTTGCACTGTGTCTATAATTAAAGACACCAAATATTCAAGAATATAAAAATAACAAATAAATTAAAAAACATACTGTATTAAGATGTATTTTAAAAATAAAATAAACAAAACCATTAACATTAAAGACATCAAGTAACAAAACAGGATAACAAATGGCAAGCATGAAAGTAAAATGGTTTTTTTATGATTTTTAAAATGGTAGGGTATAAAAATGTACTTGCTGAGAAAAAAATACTTTTGTTTCGTAGACTCTCCCTAAAAAACACCTGAAATACAAATTGCATGCTAAAATAAAATTTATACGATGTTGAGATAAACTTATCAGGAGGTAATCAAATTCAGTTTTATCAGTAACAAAAGAGAATTTCATCGTAATGTGAATCATTTATAAACTTAATTTCAGAAATGTGAAATAAAAAGAAAAAGGAGCAGGAGGTAAATATTTGGTGAAATTATTTACATGATTTTAAAATAATTATCAATGTTAGAGTCTTTGATATTTAACAACTGCTCATACATGCATGAATAACTTCTATCTTTAGTCAACATGCATGTAACATATTCTACTAATCTATCTTTATCAAGGAAAGTGTGAAAAAACCTAATTCCTATTTAATGCTCTCATTATAATCCTGCTTAAATGCCTGCATTTACAAACTGTAATACTGTAGACACTGACTTTAGCATTTCTGGCTGCATTATTGCCAGTGTTTCCCTTTACGCACAGTTGTGCGTCAGGGATGCACACTATAGAAAATTGAAGCACATAAATTTTTGCTGTGCGTTTTTTTTTATGCAAAGGATTTGCAAAATATAATCAGGAGTTATTTAATATTCAATGCATTGCATTAGAGATAGCATCGTGTATGGTACAATTATACATCATTAGGGATGGCATCGTGAATACTTCTTCCGGTTTCCTGTTTTGTATGCTCTCTGTGTTGCACACTGCAATACTGAGCAAACAAAGCAGATAACCAGACTACCATTTGGCAATATTATGACAAAGTAGCTTTCCCTGATCTCGCGAGCTCTCACGCGATTCTATCGAGTTTAACAAAATGTCCAGAAATATCTCAAACCTCAAGTCTTGTTGCACTAAAATGTGATCTCGTGATGAAAACAACGTGCACTAAGAATCATTAGTGAAGAAAGTGAAAGAAGCAGAACACGAAAGAGTAAATGTGGATCTGACTCTAATGAAAAATGGATAAAATATGCCCTTGACTAGAATACGGCAGATCCAAGGCATTAGGATTACCGGTGTGACATTGTGATTGCGAAGGCTACACAAGTGAATAATCCTTTCGTGACATTGTTTGAGAATTTTTAAAAAATCTGCCCTTGATCACCACAAGATATCTTTCGAACATATTACCTAAAACATTCTTTCAGAACAAAGAAATAAACTTGCAGAGACAAATTCATTATTTGGATTACAAATTCAGGGGGTCGTTGCAGATTGTTCTAACTTTGCTACAAGGAAAGAAAGATCTAAAAGTTCAAATGTAACTTTTTAAAGAGAAGATAAATCATTAGCCTCTGATTTTTGGATAAATGTGTTTTTAGGACGAAGTACAATGAAACCGATGATAGTACACGTTTTATGACAGGCAGTAAATTAACTCGTTTTGTTAAAAAGATTTATATGGAGTTTTGTATTGACTTATATGTAATGTGTTGGTCTATAATAATGCTATGAAAAATTATAAAGAGACTGTTAAAAGTGCGACTTTAAACTAAAAGGAAAATTAACTAATAAAAGTATCCTTTGAATGGATAATGCATTTGTGTTAATTGTGCCTATTGTTTATTTGTATATCCTATTCCAGCTAAAAATGTATGGATTAGATGAAAATTTGTCGGTACATTTTTGACCCCCACATTTTTTATTTGACCCCCAGTTCTGACACCAAGGGGTTTTTTTACCCTCAGTTTTACACTCTTGGGGGATACACTGATTACTGCATTGACCCAGACCTATACTTTTGAATCTGAGTCTATCAGTTTACCTGGTGTTGAATTAAGTCATATGCTAATTAGTTTCATATTTTACCTATCACATCAGATAGATGATATGTACAACATGATAATTAAACTCATATAAGAAGAAACTTTTCTCAGTTTCAGATAACTTAACTAAGATCTTCGATTTTTCATTTTGAGGTCTTGGTCTTCAAGAGAAAGTATTTATTATTTCTCAACTATAAGGTTAACTTCTAAAATGTAAAAATTCTGAATCTTTATCAAATGAAATGTATTCAGAGATGCCAAACTATTATTGTAAAACAGAAAGCCAGCTTTATAAAATTGTAATTTGAACATAAAAATAGAAATACATTCAATTTAAAAAAAAATAAAATTTGAAGGGCAAGATATTTCTGATTCAATGTGCATTTTGAGTTGAAACATGCTTCATGCAGTCAGTTTTGCCACCATGTAACAATGAAATCCGTCCACAAAGAAAACACCAAAAGCCTAAAATCTGTTGAATTCTGTATGATTTTTATAATACATTTTAATTTCTGAAACATGTTTTTCATCAGTGTGTAATATTCATAGGTTATCTATTGTTTCAACATCTCAAACTTTCACAGATAAATTGGTACACCAGGCTGATGCAATTTCTGACTGGTCCATCTTCTTTCAATATAAGCATTTCAACACTTACACAAAAGAATTATAATCAGATTTACAAGTGTTCAATGATCTAATGTAGCAGTTTGCCTCTAAATTTTGTGAAAATGGAAAATCAGAATTTGATAGAAGTGATCAAAATTTTGTAAACTGTGACTTAAAAAGCAATTGTAAAAAAATTGGAATGATTGGCATCTCTGAATGTTACTGTGGGTTCCAGTTATTGACCTTGGTGGGTGTAGCTCTAGCAGAAGAAGAAGCCTTCTTGATAGCTTTCAGGGCCTCATATTCCTTCTTGTAATAATCTCTTTCTTCCTCCAGAACCCGGATGATGGCTTCATACTGGGCAACTGCCTACAGCAAAACCAAATTAAGATTTCTTGAAAACAACATAAATAATCAAATATAAATAGTACATATAGGAATTAATGGCACATCAACATTATACTGGCTATTTGGCCAAGATTTAAAATCACATCTAAACAAGTAAAGGTAAGCAATTGCTAAAATCTTTAGGAAGATAAATCCTTCCAAGTTAAGGTTAAGATGTATTCCCTACAAAGATAAATGTAAAAAATTTTTAATGGGTGTATAACATAAACTATAAATATATTTTTTAAAATATTAAAATCCTTAAAGCAAGATTGGTATACAATCAAACTTTATTGTGAGAGCCAAGCATTGAAAAAAATTATTTTAATTTGTCAGAGAATACAATGAATCTTGTCTTGACAGACAAATGTTTTTGCCTAACAATAGTTGGTATGCATTTCTTGTGTTCCTATTAGGTGAATATACATCCCTAAGTATGGGTCATCACACAAAAAAAGTATGAAAAAAGTAGTCACTTATTGTGCAAAAATGGCTAAATAAGTGTTCAAAAATTCATTACACTGTGAAGGTTAAAGATCAGTGACATGTGAATTTTAGAGTATGACCCAATTAAACCTATACTGGTTTCTTAAAACAAAATACAAAACAACACAATTCTTACGTCTGAAGAAAATCCAACATTTTGGTTTAGGAAATATAAACAAATGGAAACAAAATAACCAAACCCTTAAAAGAAAATTGTCTTTTATTTTGACCCCAAGATCAAAGGGGTGAGCAAGCATGCCAAATAAATAATTATCTTAAATTCACAATGATCCAAGTATGAAAAAACCCATCAAGGAGCTCAGGAAACAAAGACAAATGAAAAACCTTAATCAAAACAATAATAAAAAGACTGCAACTTTGTCTGAATTGAATGAACTGCCTTAGCTTCATAATGATTCATACCAACTATGATGAGCATCTAGCAACTGAAAAACTTCAACATAAGTATTAACTGTTGCCGCTGCTGCCAGCATGGGAAAAGGGACAGCTGTCTCACTTCTCACTAATATGGGCATGACAATAAAAACTGAATGGGCAGATGAGGAAGTAAACAAAGTAACACTAACATCATGTGGGGTCTTTTTTGCAAAGTGATCTAAACTCTGTGCCAAAGTTTATTAAAATTTATACTTAAGTTCACTGACTGATAGTATGATAATATTATCATTCACTTACTATCTTTTCAAATATATGAGATATACAGATCTGAAATTGACCTTTTTATCAGCTTTTGAAGAAGTGACATCCCTTGAAGGACTGCCTGAGCGTGAGGATGGCCTTGACCTGACAGGACTCTTAGCCCTGGATGGAAGTTCTCCTTGCAGCATCTTCTGGAAAGCTTCTGCTTGGTCCCTGTAGTAGTTCCGCTCCTCCTCAATACTACGGATAAATGCATCCAATTTGCTTGAAGTTTTGGTACCCTTCTTCCCTGTTGCTGAGCTATTCTTACGCTTTAGCCTCTCAATTTCCAGCACCAATTCTTTCTCTGACAAATTAGATGCAATAAATTATCAGTTTTTGAAAAAAATATCAATACTTTCCATAAGAAATTCAAAATAATTATCAATGAGATGAAAACAAAAATATATCATTAAAAACAAAAACAAAAAAACCCAACAAAAAATAAAGATCTTCAAATATTTTAAAAATACAAAATTCTGATGGCATAAAATGTTTGCAAAGGTAACTGCATTAACAAAAATTATCACATTCACATTTTAAATCTACACATTGTCTGATTTATTCCAAAAAAGGTTCCCTGAAAGGCTGAAATGAATTTCCAGGTATCCAAGATAAATCCTTTTATTCTTTTTAAATTCTGGATAATGAAACCATCTATGAAATTCTTGAGAAAATTAACATTCTAAAATTCCTTGTTATGTAGCCTTCAAAAATGAACCTAATATGGATAAAAAAAATTCACTGAACTTGTCTGAGACAAAGCCAAGACATACCCACATGCCAAGTTTGGACTATTCATTAACATCTCTAGGAAAAAAAAGTTATTGAAGCAGCACAATTCTAGGCATTCTTATAATATATCTAGCCTTTACCCAGAAGAACTAAATATTCTGATGGAGGATACCTAAAAAAAACCCACATTTCTGCCAAGTTTGATTTAAATGAAATAAATTGTTAATAAAAACTTTTGAAAAAGCTCTGAACCTTAGTTGCTGAAGAGGCCAGATCAAAGGAGATACCTTGGACAAAACCAGTAAAAGTATGTCCAATAATATAACCTTACAAAATTTGATTAAAAAAATCAACTTAGTTATTCTGCAGACATCAACAATAGGTTTTACAAGTGGGTATAGAGACACAATGTTGCTAGGACAGCCACCATGAACACAATATTTATACAGCATGTAATAAAATACATTCTTATCAAGTAATATTATGAAAAAAAAAAGAATATACTGTTACAAGAGACTGGAGGAGGATGGAATCATAGTCTGAGCATGGTGGTCAGTGAAACTGAAGATTGATGAATTGCCTTTGGGTATTTAATGATTAGTTGGTGAATCTGTATGAGATTAAAGGTAAAAAAATGTATCTTGCTGTTCTCTGTGTTAATTTTGACAAAGTAAATTGATGGGTTTTTTAAATAGAAATTGTTTCTATTTTGTGCAAATACTATAAGGTTCTGGCTGAAACACATAATGCATGCTAATTACAGTGTTCACAAAGTACATTTTGGCCTTAATTATATCCAGTTTAGTTTCAGAAAATGCAGTTTTAAATGCCATGGAGTCTGAATAACTTTCATCTAGATTTCTCAACACAATGCAGTCTTGCTGGGATTTTCTAAAATGCACATGAAGATGACAGTCATCTCTCTTGCCATAAACAATACTCAAATTGACATGACATTATATCCAATAAATGTGACTGTCACACTTCTTGCTTTGTTCCAATGCATGGCCAAGTATCAGAATACTATTTATTTTACTTCTGCGACAACTGTCTGGACTTTATAAGAGGATGATGTTCCCTTTCACCTGTAACATGGTTTCATTTTCTGGACAATATATCCCAACTATTCAAGTTTGTTTATGCAAGCAGGTTACATAAACATGGGAAGATTAAAGCATCCGATGCAACCCTTTATTAGTCTCGTTCCCTTCTCAACTCCAATGAGTCTAAAACCCAGACCAGAACCAAACCAGGAAATGCCAATATCAGGGTTTGATAGCAACAACCAGATTTTCTTATTTTTGGCTACTAAACAGCTCAAAATACAAAAGTCATTCAAGTGTCAAAAATCTGTATGGTTGAGTTACTTTTTTTGAGATGTGTGTTTGTGTATATGTATACATATATATATATATATATATATATATATATATATATATATATATATATATATATATATATATATATATATATATATATATATACCAATTTCCAGGACCCAAGCCCAGGATGACAATGGTGAAATGTCCATGATCCAGAAAGGCAAGCAACTTTGACCACTCATCCCCCACCCATACTGAAACTGCAACATATGAAAAACTGAAAGTAAGTTACCCAGCATGCAAACTGCATCAAACTGATCCAATGTTGATATTGCTGGGTTACTTTTGCCGAGATGGACCATGTACAATTTTCAATGAAAGTAGACAAAATGGAGTCCAAAACACTGGAGATGTAAGAAACAAACAGCTGAAAATATCATCAAAGTTCCTAAAGCAAGATCAAAATGATCTGTTTTTGGCAAATTTGAGTTATTTACCAATTTTAATGAAGGTAAGTGATTTGAGCAATTGATGGGTGGGGAGCACTGAGACGAGAATGAATGAACAACTGAACAAATAAATGAAGATACTGATGTACAGACAAAATGCTCTATTCAACTGCAATTGTACTTGCAAAGGGATAACAAATCTTATGCTATAACCATAAGCCTATAAAGTTATCATATGCCATCATGTGTCAGATATAAAGAAAAGTTATTATACCATTGGCCATGAGTTTGTTGGCACGATGACTGAGTCTCTTTTTATCCTCAGTGACTCGATCACAAAGTTCCTCAAGTCGTATGAAGTCAGCCTGCTTGGATTGCAACTGAATTTTCTGCTCAGCAACTTCTTTTCCCAAGCGCTGGTTTTCCTGGAAATGAAGAGAATACAATTACCTTAAAATCTGTAAAGTTGCATGTACTTGAGAGACACTGACTGCATGCAATAAAATTGCTTCTTGTGCTGAGTAATTAATAAAAAAACCTTTTTAGGACTGTTCCTGCAATGTATTGGTCTAGTAAAGTTAAAATTAACTTTCTGTCCCTGCTTAGAAAAAGCCATCAATGTTAAAGGTATACTTTTTCACTGTAAAAACCAGATTCATAACTATCAGCATTTAAATCTAACCTACAAAAAAATAATGCTATATTTTGTTTCAGACTTACTTAGCATTGATGCAACAGAAAATCTCCAAATTCACTTTTTTTTTTATGACAATCAGCCATTTTGATGCATCACTAAACAACCCCCAATGACCTTTAAACTGATAAAAACTGGATCAAAAATATGGCATGCAAAGTGGTAACAGTCTAGACAATCAGATACAATGTAAATCCATTAGTTTGTATTGATCCTGCTAATTAATGGACTCATCTGAGATCTTAATGATATAAGCATTCATTGCAAGTTTTATAGAAACTGGACAAAAAATATGGCCTCCAGAGTAATAAAAAGTTTAACCAATTAGGTGCAGGATCATCTAAAAAACAAAACTCCCCCTATTGAATTAAACATGTCTCCTTGACCTTTGACACTTGGATCCATCACACATTAGTATGCACCAAGTATATGAGTTAATCTGGTTTAAAATGTAAAGTCTATCCATAGATACATGAAGTTTTTTTTCCCAACCAAAATTATAACAGAATGACCAATGTGACCCTGACATTGTGACCTCCACACCAGTAGTAGTATCTCAGAGTATACTTTTTTAATTTGCCTGATGTCATTTCATCCATGACAATAACAGATAGTACTGTCAGATCCATTATCTTAAACCAGTGACCATGCACTAAAAACTCAAATATGTGTTCACTATGACCTTGACCATATTCAATCTCTCCAGATATATTCCTTCCTAGCTGGGGTGGGATGATACACCTCTGCCATATATCGATTTGATTCACAATTCACAGCCTAAGATATGATAAGTTATTGATACATTGATAGTCTTTTTATATGTATAAGGTCTGTCAGTGGTAGAATGGTTTCTATTTAAAAGGTTTACATATTAGTTTTATTTCCAGTATGCAAATTACAAACTGAAACAGACTTATCATCTGTTCATTAACCTTTTTATCTTGACAAAATTTAGAAGAAAAAAAACCCTTCCAAACATACAATCTGTTAGCAGTCAATAACTTAAATTCAACCTTTAAGGCCATTTTATGCTTCTCCATCTAATCAGATGCAGGATTCATCTTGGTCACCACACACTACAACATTTGTTTTGCATGACTGCTTTAAAAACATCTTTTTACCAATTTTATATCTTCACTTAAAGTTGGAAGGCATTATGGTGTTATCATCAAAACAAAAGAAATGTAGTGAAATTTCCTCTTGAAAGAAAAATCTCTTTTTGAATAGGCTCAAATGTGGGAATGGAGATAGCTAACAACCAGATTCATCACATTGTACTTCCTGTATTTGCATGTTGGTGGTTTGGGGGTATGATCTTATCCATTCATAAAACATTACAGTTACTGCAGACAGATTTGTCAACATGTGACTGCACACATATCAATCAATTTTTGATACTTACTGATATTTCTCACACATCATGAACAAGACCTGACAAGGCCTGTTGAAGATCGGTACAGCATGTTTCATCATATCAAAAACTGTACAGCATGTTTCATCATATTAAAAACTGTACAGCATGTTTCATCATATCAAAAACTGTACAGCATGTTGCATCATATCAAATACTGTACAGCATGTTTCATCATATCAAAAACTGTACAGCATGTTGCATCATATCAAAAACTGTACAGCATGTTGCATCATATCAAAAACTGTACAGCATTTTACATATCAAAAACTGTACAGCACATTGCATCATATCAAAAACTGTAGAGCATGTTGCATATCAAAAACTGTACAGCACGTTGCATCATATCAAAAACTGTACAGCATGTTGCATATCAAAAACTGTACAGCATGTTGCATCATATCAAAAACTGTATAGCACGTTGCATCATATCAAAAAATGTACAGCATGTTGCATCATATCAAAAACCCATTTTTCTAGACTGATTTATCATTTCACTAGAATCTTGAATCACATGACCAAAACAAACAAATATTTCAAATGAACAGAAGTCACATTTGAACGGTGGATCTGATGGAACAACTTATTACCTACCAATCCAGCCTGGTTATCCAAAATGGCAACATGCATCATAGGGTATTGTGAATGCATGTTGATTTACAAGTTGTTATACAAAATGGATTTAAGGCTTTCATACACACCTAAATCCCATTTTTAACTGACCGTAACTCAGGAGTGGCAAGAAATGCCAACAAGTGTCAAAAAAGAATCAATATGTGCCTTCATGTGCTAGAGATAAAATTGTCTGCAATGTTGGAAATATTTTATGAATTGCTGAGAACAGACCCAAAGCTGAATACATACCAATACTGATTTGGGGACTAATTTATCAAATTAACTCCTTCTTTTTTGATGCAATTATGGGTAAAATTTGATCATGATCCTCTGATGAAAACATAAAAATTCTGCCTTCCAAAAATAAATGTAACCAAAAGTTGGCTGAATATTGTCACAGCTATGTCTTGGCTTTTGTGGGGCAAGACAAAAAAAACGGCCTACCACACATTTTAAAATTATATCAAAGATAACACGTTTCTGGTCACAACCTAATTATTTCATTAAAGAAGAAGTCTTCTGTAAATTAAAAAATAAATTAATTTCTGCACTATATTTTATGCTTAAAAACTGTACAAACCCACAGCACCAGCAACCTGAAGATGCTACTGGTCCTGTCCATAATCACTTGGTCCTACATTTCATCATACAAACATAAGCATCAGTCCTTACTCACATAATTTAAATAATATAACATGGAAACTGAGGAAAACACAAAATAAGAAAAACACATTAAGATCTTTATATCATTGGTCAAATAAATTACATTAAGATCTTTATATCATTGGTCAAATGGATTACATTATGATCTTTATATTGTTGGTCAAATGGATTATATTAAGATCTTTATGTCGTTGGTGAAATGGATTACATTAAGATCTTTATATCGTTGGTCAAATGGATTACATTATGATATTTATTTCTTTGGTCAAATGGATTACATTAAGATCTTTATATCGTTGGTGAAATGGATTACATTAAGATCTTTATATCGTTGGTCCAATGGATTACATTATGATCTTTATATCATTGGTCAAATGGATTACATTATGATCTTTATATCGTTGGTCAAATGGATTACATTCTGATCTTTATATCGTTGGTCAAATGGATTACATTCTGATCTTTATATCGTTGGTCAAATGGATTACATTAAGATCTTTATATCGTTGGTTAAATGGATTACATTATGATCTTTATATCGTTGGTCAAATGGATTACATTATGATCTTTATATCGTTGGTCAAATGGATTACATTCCGCATGCTATAGCCACTATTTACTAACCAGGACAATGATGCTTACTGTCCAGATGATTCCGATCAAACATAATTCATCTAAAGGCTGGGCATCATATTCACTTGTCATTGATGACCACTATGAATCATGGATTTGATTCAGGATTCTCATCCATTGCCATATCATCCAAAATAATATTAAAACCAGATCCAGCCTCCAAATGAGGCTCTGGCATCCAAAGTACAGTTGCCAATGAAATTAAATCTGCAGAAAAATGTGTTTCAGCAGTGGATTGCTTTAACTGGATCAAACAAATCCATGTCAGCAGAATACAGCTGAACAGTTAACAGATAGTCTTAGCATGATCTTGGTTCCATATACCAAGCAAATTCTGTAACCTAGCTATTTTCTAAAAGATCATTTTTGTTTGATAATGTTTTGTTACTTTTGAATAATTTTTTTTCTCTTCTCTGGCTGTTTCATGTTTTAGTCTTTAGTGACCATGCAGCATCCAATGAATTCCACATGCTGATGTTGGAATCTGAAGTAGCATGTGTCATCAGATATCACCAGTTTTTAATAGGAGATACAAGCATCTATTGAATAAAGACTATATGTGGGTTATTTATCTTCTCTGCTCATCCCGGTCAATGGTGGATATCATAAATAATTCACCATTATCTATTTTTCACTTGGGTTTTTTTAAATTTTAATATCATAAAATATCCATTTTGTAAATTAAATTAAATTACAAATCTAATGGGCAGACAGGCTGGCTACTCATTGTTTACCCAAGTCTGTTGCAAAATTAGCTCGCATAAGACTGGCAGGCAGATAGCAATTTTGCATTCTACTTGTAAATTACCCATAAAATGGCAGGCAATAAATTTAAGCAATATAATCATCAAGAGTTAATAAATCATGTGAAAACTTTCTCTGTACAAAAGTAACTAGAAATAATTTACTTACTGCTTTGAGTTGTGCTATTGTCATGTCAAGATCTTCTAATTCATACCTAGACTTCTCCAATTCATTCTGAAAGAAAAACAAAGATCTCTTACTCCAATTTACTATTGAAAAGTGAACAGTGAAACTTAGTGATGCATACAAGGTAAAATCGCTTGCCATATAACAACATCTTCTTCTATCAATGCAAATGTCTTATGGCTCAATGGCCCTTTGCTTTGGCATGGATTGATATGCATGATTCCCACGTCTTTTTAGTACATTGAAAAAATATGCTTTTGGTGGGTTTCAATAGAAGCCAGTCACCATCTACAACTCCAAAAGTTTAAAAACATTAAATTTACAAGTTTTAAAATGTATTCCGTTTGAGACGATTAATTCAATCAAGATTCGAATCTTCTTCCATCTGATACATATCACTCGAAACCTTGATGGCATATACTCTTTACAATTCTGCATGATGGTAAGTGGTTTCCTAACAAATAACTCAATAACTAATAATTCAATCTACATCAGAAAAAACCATAAATGTCCAGTTTCTTTCCTTTCACATTCAATTGATCTGGACTGTTGATCATGTACTAATAATGAAGTAAAGAATGCACATGCTTGACTTTTGGCTAAATAGAAATTTGAAAGTGGCTAGTAACAAACCATCACTAATTTCCATAATTTAAGTATTATGGAGTAATTGGCATGAAAAAGAAATGTAATAAGACATGCTGAATCATGCTTACTGATGCAATACACGAACAATACCAATGACGATCGACATTTAAACACTTTGATTATCATCTGACCAAAATACAAATGATAAAACCACATGATGAATATAAAATTTAACATCAGCACAACAATTATATCTGACATATATTAAACATTTTACTGAAAGCAAGTCTACTTTTGAACAATTCTTTTAGAAACAAATCTTTCTGTTATAATTTCCAAACTTTCTACCTAAAGTACAATGCATTTGTACAGTCAAATACCACAGCATAGGTACAAACAGTGCACTCTTCCTAAAAAGTCTAATAAAAACTGTGCAATGAAGCTGACAAAATGTGCCCCATAGTTCAGCAAAAACAGTCAACTTGCATACATGCAAACTCTTCAATCCTTGTTACCGTGAGCATTTGTCTAGAGTTGTTATCAATCATATGTTTAAAGAACTCTACTCTCTCTAAGCATATTCAGACGATGTTGTGATTTCACATTTGACAGAAGCTGTTACTGCTACACTCACTTCAAATGAAAATAAAATAAGTACCGTATCTTGTGACCTGACTTTTGGGGGTTAAAATCAGCTTTATTTGACATGCTTCATTCAAACAGTTCTTAGGTGTAAAGTTAAAACTTCTATTACTTTTAATGCTGCAGAGTTTGTTAAACCATCTGTGGACTTGAAAAGACCAAAAATCATGTTATTCATAATAATATTAAATGCATCATCAAAAAGATTAACTCAGGAAACCCAAACTTTTAATTCCTTATTAATAAATTATACCAAAAATACCTTGGCCTCAAACATTTCCCTATCTGCTGTCTTTACTACAATCTCCTTGTCAGTCTCCAGTCTTTTGGCAAGCCGATCAACATCCTGAAGCTGAAGTTCCAACTCTGTATTCCGCTTCTTGAATTTTAACATCTCTGCTTCCACATCACTTCGGCTTACTAAAGACTCCCGCAACTTCTTCTCCATCTCCCTGTTCTTCTGCTGCAGGAAGTCAATCTGAAGAACAAAATTGCTTAATTGTTGATTGTTCATTAGGTGGACCAATTAATGAATGAATGATAATATATAAATATAGATCTCTCTCATTATAATGTGGTAGATGGATTCCATAAGCGTTGAATACATCAATTACCATATCGTGTTGTAGTCAGGACTGTGATATGTATGGAATCAAGATATAATGAGAAAAGTGTAATATATCAAACCACATTATAGTGGGTATGATACAAATTTTTAAAAATATTTGTGTTTTGAAAATTAAATAAAATATAATACCAGCTTCACAATTTTTTCAACCCATCTTCCTTTAAATAGGTATGATTTTGGTCACAGGGCTCGTAGTGGTAATATATTTCTAATTTTATTATAATAAATGGCAATATTATAATAAAAAGAAGAGCTGTACATACCAAGAGCTGAACAAATTACGAATAAAAATATTCTATTTAATTTTTCATACCTTCACTTTTATGCATACATCATCAATCATTTAAAGTTCTAATTATCTCTGAGTTTGGTACACAAAACTATTTTCTGAATAAAATTGTGTACCTTTGAAAATGTATACATGTTTTCACTGATACTTATCTGTACACTAACAACATAAAAAAGTTTGAAAACAATCATACAACGTATACTGTTTTTCAATGCCCAATAAGCACTAAGGGAACCAATGCTGCTTCCTGTCAGTTTCTCTATATCTCCCTAAACCTTGTTTGTCCTACTAAATCTTAATTCATGCTCATCAATCTTATTCATTGCTCCATCAAAGGAAGCAGTTACCCTTTTCTACCAGTCTGTCATTGATAAAAGTTGCTCCTTTTCCTGATCTGACTGGCTTAGTTACTGGAAAAAACCTGACACAGTGATAGTGAAGCGTAATACCTGACTGGTTACCTGTTGCTGTTAAATTAATTATAGAGGGTTGTTAATTTGCATTCTATTCACTATAACATGAAAGTGATAAACAGGTGTTTTGTTATTTACACCTTGCATGAAATAGCAAAGAAAAATAATGTTCACTTACTCATCCAATCACTGACAATGAATTGTACAAGCTAATCCTTTTTAAGTCAACCAATTTTGACCCTCAGTTAGCATCTGTAATAAATTATCCCTGCATTATCTTTACATATTTCACATTACAAAAAAGTTTCAATATTCTGTGTTTTTTCTTCTTAGCCAATATGCAGGAATAAATCTTATGTAAGCCCTGAAAATTCTTCTTCACTCCCAAAAGTCATTAACACACAGATGAAATGAGTCTTATAACTTTGGTGAGCGTACCAGTGAAGGAATCATATTGCAACATACCTTGCAGTTTCACTGGTGTTGACTAATTTTTCCATGAGGCATGCATAATTTTCGTCTTTCTCAAAGTAGAACATAACCAAGGTTCCATGGAACTCTAGGTATTGTTTGCAACAGAGCTATAATATAAGAGTTTCAAAGACTTCAATACGTAATCTTAACACTGATGAAGAAATGGATGATGATGCAGCAGCTGGGAAAGTCGTACACTTGCCTTCAAGATCTATCCTGGGATACACAATTGTGACATTCATAACACTGTGCCAAAATATCAACAAAATGCATGAAATTATGCATCATTTTTGCCATCCCTGCTTCTCACTTAGTTAAATGCTCCTATATTAAGAAAATGACCCCCTTTCCCTCCAAATCTATTGGGAGTTTCCACAATGCTGATTTTGGTCTTAGAATAGACACTGGTGTCTTCCCATCAGTTATCACAAAAGAGAAAACAAGGGTCTAAAGTTCATGTGCTTAACAGCTGACAATAGTATTGGAAATCAGATCAAATTTGACAATCAGAAAAAATTTCATAATTAATCACAAGCTTCTACTAAATGATCAATATCAATAACTAATTTATCCACAAAATGTCCACCCAAAGCCTAGTCTTTTTTTCCCCCTTCAAACAGTCTGAATTCTAAAAAAAAAGGGGAATGGTGCAGAACTGAATCACAGAAATCGTAACTGATTGGTCATTTCACTTACAGTCACTCGGACTCAATTAAATTGTTATAAGATTAATAGTTAACATGGTCAACTATGTGAATGTTCAATTTGAGATAGAAATTGTTCCCTTCCAAGGATTAGGTAAAGAAATGACTATAATGCAAACTCAACAAAATTATTCAATACATTTAAACCATGAAACATACACAGCATAAAAGCATTTGCATGTTAACTCTGCTTAAATGGTATGTCAAATTTTCAATTCAGCAACAGTGACTCAATGATCTGATAAATTTAACCATAAAAAGTATTTTCCTTATTCAGCACAAACAAGCTGTAATCTTTTCTATTCCATCAAAAACTAATCCATTCTGTCATTGATGAACCATAGCATCATGGGAACACACTCCTCCATACCATGAGAAACAGAATCATCCAATTATCAGACTTTGTATAGAAGCAACATGTGTGAATGTCTAATGTTAAAGCTTAGTTACACCAAATGCTGTGTTTCATGTGACATGTGTTCTCAGTGAGCATAAACTGTTTTACTGTGTCCTGTGTCAACTGTTTGTCATGCAACAATAGAGAAAAAATTATGTTCACAGCATGGTGCAATGGGAAAATGCCATGTGTCTTCTGGCAGAATATTTAATTTCGGTCAAGACAGTTTCAGTAAGTTTGATTTATCAAAATGCACATAAAAATACCCATTTACTTATAAAACTACATAAAAAGAAATGAGCTCCAGTGCATAGGAATAAAAGTTATATTTTAAACCAATGGAATCCATGCAGACAAAAGGGTGAGGGAAAGAAATGAAACCAATATTCTTGTAAAATTAGTTTCTTTGGTAATACTTGCCCAATCATAATATCTTAGAAAATCTATTACTTCTTGGCAAATCCAACCCTACCAAGCTAAGCCTTTTAGCTAAGAAAGTTAAATGTTACCTCTTACCAGAAGAAACAGTTTGAATGATCTCCCCTTGATGAATGGAGTGGTAAAAAAATACATGATTATTTCAGTTGCTAATGGAACAGAAGGCATGCTCTCTAGAAGGATACAACTGTGGGTAGGCTCAGGATTTTATGATTGAGTTAAGAATTATCAAAGAAACTTTTTTATACTTGATATATTGTTTTCTTCTCCAAATATGATACCTGATCATAATACTTAGGATATAGGTAAGAGGTGCAGGTGCTAAATATCCTTAGACAAGAGAGTCTCTTTCCCCTAAGGTACACAAGGCAGCTTCTACAAACATAACCATGGTAGGAGCACTGACTCCATATGCTGAGGCACAGCTTTTATGAAAGTGAAATATTTATTTCCCATAAATCCAATGGAAGTCATCAAGATGCATCCTTTAAAAGACAACCTAGGAAGGTAGCCCATTGTGCTGCTGTAATTTTTCCCACTATGTTTTGCTGAGCTCTTTGGGATGGAAGATCTCTGATGAAGAAGTTCAAGAAACGTTTACTCTAACTCTTCTTACTTATATAATGTCACCTAAGGAACAGTTTTGTTTGAATGCAATGCTTGTAACAACTGCCCTAACTTCATCAGATAAAATGGTTAGCAACCTAATAATCCATTTTATCCATGATGAGGCTGCCTGCACTGATAAGCTTTCTTTTCATTTTTCAGACATAATAGATAGGATCTCAATTGATGCACTCTTTTGTGTTTCTCCAGGTACCAATTCAAAGCTCTCAACTGGTCTTGTAGATGACCATGAAGTGAAGCATCCTGAATAGTAAGAAGTTTCAACACAAAAGACTTATTTCATAACAGCAGAAGTCTGTTCTTGGCAATGAAAGCAGGGTCCCTCGTGAGTGACACTGGTCCATCTCATCCAAACCTTAAGTAGTTTGCGTTTCTGACAAAGTATGTATTTTGTTGTTGATTCTGTCTGCTATTACAAGAGCGAGTAGGAAGCAGATATTACATGAAAAGTGAACCAATGAAGTTCTTGAAAGTGGTTTAAATGGTGTCTGATTCAGCCAGGATAGCTTCCATGATAGATTCCACTTTGGGTATACCAGCACAGTCAAAGCTTTTGGATGAGTGAAATTGACAGACAGATCAGATAGATCTTTGTTTTGTGATATCCTCTCTTCCAACATAATAAAGCATGTCAGAGATTGTGGATCAGGAGATATTTATTGTGACTGCTGTTGTTTCTCATCAAAAAGCCCAGGTAGGAAGTTAGATACTTGAGGTATTGGTACATTCTATGGTGAAATGCATTCAAGCTCACACCATTGTAAGAAAATTCTCCATTATTTTTTTGTAAAGTCTTTGGCCTCACATGAACACATAGCATGTTACTGTCATTGGTGGAAACAGGTGCTCTTCAAATAAAAGGAAACTTTTTATCAGTCCCATGATGTGTCACCTGAAGTATCCAATATAAACAAGCCACTTGTGCTTGGTATCTCATAGTTATTCTGGTGTTGCCACGAAGTGGTAAGTTCAATAATAGGTGGAACTAGTTGCAGAAACGAGATATACCTATAAATATACTATGAGAAAACCTATATTATTGACTATAGACTTACATTTACCAACTATCTTGACTGTTCACCTTGCTTTTGACTATCCTTGCTACTGCTTTTAATTTATGATAAAGTGCATGAATCTGGAAATACTAACATTAAAATTCATAAGGTTTTAAATTGTATTAATCTGAAAACATTTATTGGAAAAACTACAAATTATGGACAATAGTTATTGCTATAAAATTTCATGACGTCAAATACAGAACAAAACCTTTAATAATTTAGATGTATTTATTCGTTAAAATTATAATTTTCATCAATCTTTAGGATACTTGCAATATATATTTATATATATAGATATATAACATGAAGTTATCTGAAATAGAGGAAATTAGTGCAGCAGGTGCACATGGTACTCACTGTTGAGAGCACAGGTTGTGCATGTGCACCATGAAGTACTATGGATCTTGAACTTATGTATTTAGCAGCTTATGCTTATGCTATTGTATATAGATTAAAAACTAAAACGTTTTAACAAAGAAAATACTATGAAAATACTATTAAAAGAAGTACCAAAATAAATTAAAAGTTGAGAATAATGACAAATTTGAATGAAGTACATACCCTAACTCAAAATAAAATTTTAAAAAATTTAAAAAAAGTAACACAAACTACACATACACATTGAAGAAATATGAACACAAAAACCCTTTATATTTAGATCTACGGGGTTCCTCAGATGATGTAAATTCTGAGAGGTTCCAATCCAATAAAAAAAAAATAGATGTGTATTTGGTATTAAGGTGGTGTTGTAGCCCACTTAGGACATAGTCCAAGCTATACATGTTATTTGTCAGTTTCTTTTTGTTTATTTGTAATGTCAACTGAAGAGGACAAAGTTCTCTCAATTACTGACCTCAAATCCAACTCAGAATTTTTGGGTTGTGGGCTCCTTAAAAGAGAGGAGATAAGAGGCCACAAAAACAGATAAAAAAAGACAAAAAATTTAATTCTTGTGATAAAAGTTCAGAAAAGTGGCAAAACGCAAACCTGTCATGGTAACCAAAAAAGCAAAAAGTGTGACAGTCAAGGATATCCAGTCTCATATACATAAATAACATGTCTGAAAAATATTGAGCTTTTGAAGAAAAAAATTGGGCCTAAATGAAATGCAGCCTGTTAGGGAGGGTGACAATGAAAATAATGCCCTTTTTGGTGAACGTTTACCTGAATTACATGTAGAAGTTTAAAATGATGGGCCATACAATGATGTTGATGTAACCCCAGTTAAGGGTGATACAAGTAGACCATTTGAGCAAATTTCATTGAGTGGAAAAATGTATTGTTTGATGTTTTGAAACCCATTACAACTGTATTTCTATCACCAATGCTGATAATGTGTGGCAGTTACCCAAAACTGAAAACTCCCCAAAGGAAAGCCAATAACTAAATCCTTAACAGAGCTGATTAATATTGCATGCACTTCTTTGTGTGCAACAGTTTAAATTGTACAGAAGTACAAGATCCTAGAAAATTGTGATAAGTTGGGTCCCCCACTTGTCAATCAAGAAATTTGGAATGACCTTAGTAATTGAGTTCACTCTTAGGACAAAGCCTTTAGGGATATGCAAATTCCTGTTGCAGGCATTATTCCAGGTGTCCAATTAGCATAAATACTAAAGTCTCAGATTGCCGCTGATGAAGAAGCAGAGATGCAAATTTCAGATGCAATTACCCTTATGGGTCAGGTGCAATATCATGTCTACCTCAGAAGGAGGCATATGATTTTACCACATTTGAAAAGGAAATATTCCAGCCTTAAAAGCTTTTCATTCAGACATCAGGAATGTCCATGTTGAGATTCAACAACATGTGTGCTATCTCACATAATTATAATATAGGTGGAATGGCATCAATTCAATTGCCAAACAGATTTGGGAATGGTGCTTGGAATGGGAAATATTTATATCTGCAGTCCATATTGCTGGAAATCATAATATACAGAAAGATTTTTTTTGTGCAGGAACTTTTTTGACTCCACTGAATGGATGCTAAATAAAGACATTTTTCAAAGATTGTGTGCACACACTTTTGTTCCAGACATAGATCTTTTGCATCTAGATTAAACTGTCAGGTAACGAAGTTCATCTCATGACTTCCAGAATCAGGTGCTTTTAAAATTGATGCCATTTCTTTCTCCTGGCATGATTTAATCCCATACATTTTCCCCCCTTTTAATCTTGTTGGGAAAATATTGAATACAATTTTTGCTTATTACAGGCATTTGGAACATGATAAATTGAAAGGCCTTTGTGAACACAAAAATTTTGATAGTATAATTCAGTTGTCTCCACAGAGTATTCAGGAACTTAAATGGTGGTATCTATATGTTGCAGACAAGAATGGGAAATCTACCAGACAAGACAGGGTGGGGAGCTTTTGAACTTGATTTAAACAGATCAGTCTCTGGTAGATGGAAAAAGAGTGAGGCCATCTAAACTAAACTATCAGTTAAAGAAGTTTGTCTAATGGTTTCCAGAACCAGGTGGTTTTAAAATTGATGCTTTTTCTTTCTCCTGGCATTATTTAGTGCCAAACATTTTCCCCCCATTTAATCTTATTAGGCAAATATTGAATAAAATTATTGCTGATATTGTAAGTAAAGCACTCTTAATTGTTCCACATTGGACATCACAATTCTGGTTTCCTTTATTCTTGTCTTGTTTAATTTCTCTTCCAATTAGACTTCCAAGGCACACAAATATACTGTCTCTTCCACACAATGGTCAAAGTTATTCTTCAAGGAAGACCCTATCATTAATTACAGTGACTGTATCAGGATATTGCTCTAAAACCAAGGACTTCCAACAACAGCTATGAACATCATTAACAATTCATGGAGATCAAGAACAACTAAACAATATAATTTGTCATGAAAAAAATGGAATTTTTGGTGTAAGTTCAGGGAAGTTAATCCCTTTTTGTATCTCTGAGGTATCAGTGATTTCATACTTATATTCTTTGGTAACTGAAGGTAAGTCTTATAATGTCACCAATACTCACAAGGCAATATTACATACTGCATGTACTTTGAGAATGTTTGATAATGCATGGTGCCTCAACCCTTTGTTGGTTAATAGATACTTGAAGGGACTGTTTAACAAAAGTCCACTAAAATGAAAATATGTTGACACTTGGGATTTAAACCTAGTCTTAAAATACCTGTGTACATTTTTTCCTTTGGAAACTATATCTTTAAGGTTATTAACAATGAAACTGGTTGCTCTTAAAGTTATTGCTTTATCTACAGCTCCAAGAGCACAAACACTAAAATAGTATTTAGTCTTTTGGATTTGTTCACTAACTTAAAGACAAGGTAAGATTTTCCAGTTGGAACTACTACCTTATAAGGATGAGAAGCTTAGTGCTATGCATACTCTGTTGCATCATCCTGACAGGACTAAAAATCTCAGGAAATCTACTCAAGTTCTGGTATCTTATTGTTCCTATAGAGCTGTGACATCTAGTACTATTGCAAGATAGTTAAAAATGGTTTTAGAACAATCAGGAATTATGTGTCTAAACTCAAAGCTCTTCCTTACAGAACTGCTTCAGCATCAGCTGCTTTCAGCCAAGGCTGTTCCTTGCAAAATATATTGAAAACAGCAGACTGGACATCAGTAAATACTTTTCACAAATTTTTTCAAGGAATATTCAGGCTAATAATAAGGGTTTTACTGAAGCAGTCATTAATATCATCTAAATCATATTTTTTGTTTGATTATGATTTACAGGTAAACATGTATTTTCTTTATCCTATAGATGTTTTTAACAGATGTTTTGTTGTTAATCTTTAAAGATGCTATGTATACATGTGAGGCTGAAAGCTTTACGGAAAAAAATGAACCCCTCATCAATGCATTTGTGAAGGATGAGGGGCATTATTGGAGTAAAGTCGGAGGCAGAGCATGTATACACCCACCCATTCTTTGTTCCAAGTTGAGGTTTTACTACAATGGGGTTTTTCCTCCCTGTCTTATATAGACAACAAAACTCTTCACTTTAAATTATGAGATACCTTGTTCGTGTGGTTTGTTTATATAGGATACTTCAAGCTACACATCATGTGACTGATAAAAAGTCTCCTTTCCTCTGAAGAGCACCTGTTTCTGCCAATGACAGAGTAACATTCTATGTATACATGCTTATCCTCCGGCTTTACTCCAAGAATGCCCCTCATCACAAATTCCTTTTCCCACATATACTTTGTGTTGGGCCTTCTTGCTTTAGTGGTTTTTCTCAACTAGTTGCTGAGAACATTTTGTTCCTGAGGGCTTGTGCAAAATGATTCAAAACACTCAAATTTTTTTTTCCAATTTGCAATGGAACGTAAGATGTATTTTATCCATGCAATGAATTCACAACATACACTAAGATTCACATCTTGTCAGTTTCATAAATCAAGATCTTCACAAAAGATGGCATTAATAAAAGGAATAAATCAGGAATGTAATTACTGAAAAAGAAATATACTTTTACATTTAGTCAGCCTGGATTATGATGAACTTGAAGATATCAACTTAAAATATCCCAAACAAGAATGTAAAGGTCTGGGGACTTGGTTTGCCCCTTGAATTCTAAGGTAAATCTGCCAAATGAAGTTGTTGGACAGAGTAGGAATGGCCTTTCCATACAGCTTCTCTTTTGTAAATATTTTTATTTTGTTCATGTTTTTATTTCCCCTTGAATAGCCTCATCTGCTTGGTTACCTTAGCTAGCCATGATAGTTTTCTCACATAGACCAAGTGAATTATTGAGTGACACAGGTTCACAGACAGTGGGATATAGATCAAACAAGGAGGACTACTATTTTTATAATGTGTTATTTTTGTTTTCTAATGGGATTTAACTGACACATGAATTTTTGACCTGTGATCTGTATTCAAATTCATGAATTTTTTACATACATGTACATTTTATGAATTGCAGACACAAATTTAAGTTGTCAATATACAAGTGTATATCTGACTAATTTGATACTTTTTTCTTTGCTTAATCAAAATTTCTTAGGAATAACACATTTTGCATCATGGCAGTACATCATTATATGAGCTACTGGTAACATCATTATGATGGGTGGGAGAGGAGGGCAAATACATCTCCCCCTGTTTGTTTTCTGACACCAAATTATGGAATTTAATGTTTTCAGATGACAAAATAAGTATTTATATTTTGCTATTTGAAAACATACAGTGAATATAGTATACTTCCCTTAAAAGAAAAACACTTCCAACTTGCTTTAAGGTACAATAACTTCTAAAATATTTGTAGGTGGATTGAAGAGGCATGGCATTCTACTCTGCACATGGTAAAGTAACAAGGGGAGATCCTTATAGCTGCCACCAATGTGGACAGGTAAGTTTATGCTTTCTTAGGTGAAAGATTTAGCCTGGGAGGGAGGGATTTATGAGTTTGTAACAGTTCTTCTAAGTGCTGTGATAGGACAATATATCTGAAGAAGAAACACAAAAGCAACTTGCAAAACAAAATGTGTGAATCTCCAAGTTATGTGCAGAAAGAGTTGCATTTATAGCAAAAAAGAAACACACATGTACTTATAAACAACCAAAAAGTCCATTGTAATAACAAAAAGGGAAGGACACAGTGTAATTTGTCAGTAATTATTTCCTATTTTCTCATACCCATAGCATTAATGTATTCGTTCCAGAAATGTTTTCGTAAATGAACACTGAGCAACAGTGACACTGTTATAATTTAAGGATAGCAGCAATATAACATATAACCCATACAAAAAAAAATTGGTTTTGTTGATATACACAAGTCAGACTTATTCCAAGGGTATCAACAATGCTGCTGAAAAAATCTGATAAAAGTCAACCAGTGCACATGCAGTTTGATAGTAAATATGACCTGTTTCAACAGTTCAGAATGAAGCATATTTACAACAATTTCTTCATTTAATAGTTTACAGTATGACTTTTATGTCATTGCTCTCTGGTTTTTATTGAAATTACAGTATAACTGCAGATACATGAGTAGTTACCTCGTACACATAGATGGTTATGAATGTAATAATTTTATTAATATAACTGATATTAATGGACTCTCAATGAAACAAAGTGGTACAATCAATCAATGGTTAGTGGTCAGTGGTAAGCAGAAATAAATGAGCTGGCAAACCAACTAAATGTAACACAATATGAGGAAATAAATGACAAAAGATTCTGAAGTTTCATTTTTCTCCCTCTCAATACCACATTCAAGCTAAAGCTGATGTCACAGATCTTCATGAGTCTAAGCATGTGTCTGAATAAGATCAGTACACTAAATTTCATGAACTAGTACTAGTCGACTATTTGTCAGACTGGACTAACTCAAGTGCCATAACTTACTGATTTAGCTAAGTGCAAAATTTTATTGGTTGATTTTGCCAACATTTCCATAATGGGCAATTGCAAGTACCTCAGTCAGGGAGGTTGAAATTCCAAAGTGAACTGAACAGTTGATCAGACTGTAATATTACCTGAATATTAAGATGGGAGATCATCCTCTCATTGGCCCTGTTGCGGGCCTCCAGGGCCACAACATCTGATGGTCTTCCTCCGTCCAGCATTTTACTCATTCTCTCTATCTCTGCATCTCTATCTTCCACCTAAAAATGTACAGGACATGAGAGTATGTGACAATTCAGACAATTCTAAAAATGTACAGGACATGAGAGTATGTGACAATTCAAACAATTTTAAAAATGTACAGGACATGAGAGTATGTGACAATTCAGACAATTCTAAAAATGTACAGGACAAGTGAGTATATGTGACCATTCTGAAAACCTACAGGAAAAGTGAATATGATGGAAAATTATATATGAGAAAATTCTGAAGAATGCTATTTCAGCCTTATCTGCTGTGTGCACATAATCCAAAATATAGCAAGAACAGCAGGCCATTGAACTATTTAATATGTGGCAAGTAGTACCCTCTAAGATAAATACACCCATTGAATTTCATTACTAAGGTAAATACAACAATGACAAAGAAACAGAATAAAATGCAAAATTTAACACATGACACTTAACACCAACAAGAAACAAAATTTCACAATAAAAAATTTCCTAAAAAGTTGAATTTATAAGTGTAGCAAAAACATGGCTTTGTCAAAACATGACCTTTGGCACAATAAAGGAGGTAACTCTTATGTCAAATGTATCATCACTCTATTTTTGCTAAATGATTTTGAAATTATTGAACTTAATTGGGTAAATAAAATATAGCAGTAATAATAAGGTTGATGAATGTAAGTAGTAAAATCTGAATCAATGATGAAAAACGATTTATTAAAAAAATACTGTTTGCCATGGATTTGTCTTAGTTCAAATTAATGTAATTAAATTATATTTAGTCCAATATAGGTAGAAAATAAAGTGATATTTGGATAAAATGAAAGAATCAGTTTATTTTTCCATCACAGTGGAGTAATATCAAAATGGCTGTGTTCATATTTAAAGAAAACTAGATCTCAATTTCTTTTGGATTTAGCTTATCATGAGTGCAAAGTGCATGACTTCAGTAATACAAACATATCTACATTTGAACAGACTGCAATAAAAACACTTACAGTAAAGTAAATAATGACAAAGTTATAAAATGAAATATATCTTGAAATTTAAACAAATATTTTTGTTGTAAGCAAAAATTTTGTCTAGTCAAATTTTCACATGTAATATAACCTAACATTGCAAATGTATATTCAAAAGATATCTAGAGTACCATTTCTAAGTTCACCTACCATACCTTTAATTTCTCCCTTTTTTATGAATGCACTATTAAAATACCCACAATAGTTTTCTTACAAGTCTGTACAGGGTTGAACATGTTAGCAATATAATATACAAGTCCTTTATCTGAGGTCTGAGCATTCTAAAACTTGAAGCATATCACCAGTGCAAACAGCCTTTTAATTTCCACTGACATGCTTTATACAAAATGGATTTGCATTTTTTAAAATTTAGTAGAAGAGGCCACAAAAGTTATTTGCTTAGATAAACTCACTGCCACACAAAATATTTCCTCTATTCAGCATGTTTGGTTATGGGGTTAAAAGTGGCCAGCCAAGTCAAATCCTATTGAGCTGTGGTATTAGGCTCTACTTTCTATACATGGACTTAAAGCCATGAAAAATGACTGATTGCATTAAATTGACTCTGAACCAAGAACTGGTTGAGTGTATTTTGAACTGGCAAAGATAAAATAGTGAATGGGACTAATAACCAAGGAAGACATTTAGGAACAAAGAGATCTGCAGTACTGATAGGACTGAATTTTTTGCTGATTTTAATTGAGGACAAATCTGAATGCCAAAAGATGGAATGAAATTGGTTGTTGAGCATACAAGGTGTGGTATTTGGGTTGAAAAACAAATTCACCTGCATGATTAGATGGTTTTGAGGACATTATTGTAGTATACTGAGGAGTAAATTTCATTCATCTTAGATAAATTGTAGGATTTATTGCCTCAGTACAGAGGCTTTCAGAATTTGAACCCATTTTATCCTCATTATTTCTAACCTCTACTAAAGCATATCCATGGCTGACATTCAGTACCTGCAGTATGCACTGGATTTATAGCAAATCAAATAGTTCTATAATGACCTGTCAGTTTATGGATTAAGATATTGCACTATGTTGTTAAATTTATTGTTGAAAAGAGTGACAAACAATATGCTGCCCTCAAGTATACCCATCATGAGGGTAGCTTTCACCCAGGGTGGTACCAACTTTAGCTCTGTAATTTATTTCTTTCAGAAAATTGGATATAAAAAAGGTAAGTAAACTATTTGATCTAAGTTAATAAACAAGTAATACATCATGCTATACTTCTATATGGTGTCATTAGCTTTCTTCAAGTCAAAAAAGAACTCTCCACCCTAATTGTTCATTTTCTCTCCCAATATGGTAGCTTTCAATTAAATAAATGAATGTCAACTGATTCTTCAAATCATACAGGATCATCAGACCAATGACACTGTTATTTAGAACCAACTAGACATCACATGTATTTTTAGTATTTAGTATTAAAACAAGAAAAAATGTCAATATAACCAACCAAAGAAATGGAACAGAAGTAGCAATAATTTCAAGATGTCCTAGAATCACTGATTTCATTTAGGACTCAGTAAATATCATACAAAATCTTTTAGCTTTACCCTGTGTCCTTATGACCATCAGTTCTGTAGAGGGAGTAAAAAGATTTTTAAAATAGCCACTTTGGTAACCTGTAATGGACACCAGAGTGCATGTCAGATGGTACCAGTTTCATTTAAAATCAAGTAGGCATCAGAAGAAGTCATTTAGTGAAAACATCATGTTGATGTGACCCTTTTTCAGTGTGATATTATATTCCAAATATGAAATGGAAATGAGGTTATAGAAATATAGCAATTACAAAGCTTCAACCAAAACAAACAAAATGTGTCCACATTATAACTTTTGATGCAATGGCAGGGTAGAAGGGCATGCGAGAAAAGCATGGCATGTGATGATATGAACTCAATCAGATGAGGAGTTAATGAGTTAGAAATGCCAGGAAAAAAACATTCATCCAAAGTTGTTAACAGACACAATTCTCAACCCACCCCATACAAACATATCCCTGGAGTGGAGGTGGTGTGGACGTTTTAAGTTTAAAATTATGCTCCAGAAACCAAAATCAGGAAAATGAGCAATCAGGTGGCATAACTCATGTAATTGAAAAGAAACAGAAAACCAAAAATTAAACTCATTCAAAGGCCTGTACAACAAACCTTGGTAAAGTTATGCTGTGGAAACCAAACTGAGGACAGGCAATCAGGGGGCATAACTCCAGTGAATGATGCCATGGAAACCTGGAAATCACGCTCTTTTGAGGTCTCACCATTATAAACCTGCATTCAAGTAAAAATACCTTGTGGAAATGAAATAGATTGACATTATTTCTATAGGGTTCTGCTAACTTCTCCAAGCAGTGCCTTAAAAATCCACTACCTATGTTGTGCATCATCTTACTACGATTATGTGTGTCCAATCTGGTTAAGAAATATTAAAATAAGTCACAGCAATTTATGTATATTTGACCTCTGAATCCAGATGACAAGCCCAAGATGTATATTCCCCATTGCAGCTGGTTACCACATGGACAACTTTAGAACATTAGCTTGCTAAATTTCCTCCCAGTCTGAAAACAGTTACAGAAGGATGGATGGATCGATTGAGTATCATATCTCCCCATGGCACTGTGGAAATTACTAAACATTCATATCATTCACATACTTGATTTGGAAATTGAATACCAATGTTTGAAAATTGGAAAAAGACAGGGATTCAGTAGACCAATATCAAATGCAATTCAGAGCTGTGGTTACAAAGATGGTAGAATGTTGGATTTGTAATCCAAAGGTTGCAGGTTTCAGTACTTGTCCAGGCCAGCCCAGGTCAGTTGCCAGAGTGTCCTTGGGGCACTTAGTTCTCATTTCCTTGGCACGACATAGCCAATGAGGTGTGAAAAGTACCACTAAAATTTTTAAATCTAATGCAATTATTTGTGATATGATATCAAATAAAAGGATTATGAGCAGGTAAAGGAGATATTAAACCAGTCTTAAAGCTATACTGCCTTATAATATTACAAAATGTTAGGTATGCAGTGTAAAAATCTATTGTTTATTTCTTTTGAATAAAGTGGTATTTGTTTGAACCCAGATATGTACACAAAGAAGATGAAATCTGACCAGGTCTCATAATATCATACCATGGCCTAATGACTAATTGGTGTTACACCCTTACAATATAGCAGTATAAGTACATACTTAAATAATATCAAAGCAAAGTAGACATTTCAGTTATATGGAATATTAAAGTGCATCTCCAGTTGGTGTAATATAAATAAAAATAAACAACTTGCCATATATATTAGCTTAATATAGGTCAAGGAAAAGTACAAACTTCACAGATCCAGATCTGCCATTAGAATCAGTAGAACAAAACAAATAAACCCTCATATGCAGGTATTTTATGCTATGGAAGATCAGAATCAGTCATTTGCAGTTTTTACTTATAAGGGAGTATATATGGTATACATATATACATTATCAGGCACAAGTTGTAAGATCATGGGATCAATTTGCAAGTTCTGGTTCTCCCATCTATATTTTAGAAATACCAGATTTTTACAAACTTTTTACATTCATCTTATTTGGATAAATTAGCAACTAACAATGCTGTAAACATAATTTTCTACATCGTTTTCACAACAGATACTAACATTTTTTTGCAAATTTAGGTGTTTTTATTCATTTTAAGCTCATAAAAGCATGTGTGATATATATTATTGAAATTTTATTTTTGTTTCTATTAATAGACGATGAATACTGACAAAAGATTTTCTAAAGATACAATTTATGTACAGGCACAGTGGTTAGGTTGTCAAACAAATGAACAAAAGAGTGGAAGTTTTTATCTTGTCATAGCATCAGCTCAAACAGGTTGCCATGGCACATCTCAAGGCAAGGCTACCTGCCTTAGCAAAATATAACTATCAGTGTTGATGTGCCATAAATCACAAACACAAAAGCAAACTAAAGATATTAGTGGCATTTGCACCAAAAAGGTCCCCAATCACAACAATTTGCTAAGACAAGCATTCAAAGAGGAACTTGTGTTGGGAAGCAAAGATAGGCAAACAGGGATCAGAGGGCAAATGATGAGATGGATTGTTGGAAATCCAACTCATTTAAGGTCCTTTCAGTGCAAAGGTGTTTGACAAACCTGGATGAATCCAATATTAGTTAGTTAAGCTACATTGCAGAAATCCAAGCTAGGTGTGATGACAATCAGGGGTAATTACCTAATAAATTTCATGAATGCCCACAAGCTGAACTTATTAAAGGTCAATGTATAACTACAAGCCAAATTTTGTTGAAATCAATCCATCCTTGGTAAGGCAATGTTGCAGAACCTAACTTCATTAGGGCAGACAATCAGGTGGGCATAATTCCTTTAAATGACGTCATGCAATAATGGAAATCAAGTTCTGTCAAGTATTATCAACATAAAACTGTATGCCAAATGTGATCAAAATCCAATAACCTTCAGTAAAATTATGTTGCACAAACCCAAATCTGATGGAAGAATAACCAGGGGACATAACTCATGTACTGGAATCTGAAACTCAGGCAAGTTCTCATCCATATCATCATACACATCATGTTCTGCTACATTTACCATAATCAGGTAAAATGGGTAATCAGTAATTCTTGTAAATGAGACAAAACAAATAAAAGGCACATCTGGATCTTTGCAGCAATGTACACATCAATATGACAAAATGTTTAATGGTTCTTAAACTACATCAGTGACAGATCTGAAAATTACAAGCATTTAAAAGGTACATCTGTATCAGAGTTCCATCTTGGCTGGACTTTTGCACCAAATGGCACAAATGACACACTACAATATGAATGAGACAACTAAAAGCATAGTGTACAAAAAAAAAATTATCAAAAATTGGCTTAACTTCATCATGTTCTTCATTGTGAATTCAAACTTATACATGTGATTGCATTATATAGTTGAACCTTCCATCAACTGAGACTCATGATTTTGCTAGACATATTATATTACCTTAACCCTGCAATTTCATATTTAACATGGGGTTAAACAATAACCAGTACCACATACAAACTAACATCTTCCTAAAACGTAATTCATGAACATGTTCATGATTTTAAAGGAAAATTAACAATTATTTAATAAATTAGATTAATAAATCTCATACTATCCAAACAAATTGTCGATATAGGCTTCCATCTCTATTTTTCTAGTCCACCACAGAAACTGACTAAAACGAATTTTTCAAAAGAAATTTTAATTAGTGAAAATCTGCAAGTTAAGTATCATCATTTATGACTGACCACATTAAAAACATTTATCAGTGACTACATTAAAAACATTTACCACTGATCACATTAAAAACATTTTGAAATATAAAATTTGTATCTCTGACTTATACAGGATTAGGACTGTGAAACAAAGTATTCAGACAAGTTTAAATTACCACACTATAGATGGTTACACATGAAGTGACACACACATTATAGTTATATCTTTGGTTGTAACACAGATTCAGGTTGCTGTTGAAAGTATTCTGTATAAGAACATGAAATATACATGCAGTTACAAATGTGCATATCCCCACACTTCAGGCATGTTTATCTGAACACTTTTTCTTATAAAGCAAACAATATACAGTACTTTCACCTGCCCTCAAGACCTCTGGAGCAATTATAGATCAGAATGTTTTCTAAACATCTATAAATATCCAGAAGTCATATTTCATTGAGTTGCCATAGAATTGTAAATATACCAGCTGAATTCTCTAAATTTACCCTCTTCAACAATTGTTTTTGAAATATCTTAAAAAGTAGGCCAGAAGAAAAAAAAATTCTGTGCATCAACACCAACCACATATTTACCAGCTAATTGCTTTCAAATCTGATCTCATGAAATTGTTTTATCCAAATGATCACCTATAAATAATATTTTTCCTATGGGGTGGTGGGAGGCATTGTAAAAGCAGGCAGGAGGATTAATAAGTGACAAAGGTATCTTTAATAAATAAACATCTGCAACAATTTTGTACAAGTTGAGTTTTTCCTCCACCTTCATGGCCACCATGTATAGCATATCATGCACAGAAAAATGGTCTTAAACCAGAATAAGAATGGGTAATAACAATAAGTATGGGACACATTCAAACAATAATGAGTTTGTTCTGGTAGATCTAAAAACACTACATTGTGTAATTTTATGACAGCAATGTACATTCAAAGGTAGAACCAGAATTGTATTGATTTTTGAAAAGTCAGTGTAGAACCAGTCCTTAATTTCCATGTGCACATTAAAAGTTACAACCAGATCTGTATTGATTTTTTTTAAAACAGTCTATGTAGAATTAGCCCTTAATTTCCTTGTGATAGTTGTAAATTACTGATGTTATGATCTCTGTAATATTTCATGATCTAACTAACACAGTTAATAATCCCCCAAAGAAACCAGAAAAAAAATTTTCTAATTAAAACTAAATAACATAACTGCAATCATGTGGAAGTGAAACATCTTAGTTATCAACTTTACTGCATCAAATTATTTGCACTGAATTACCAGGGAATAATCATGACTAATATACAATGCACTACATATAGCTGATTACAGATATGGTGATGCCCAATGGATCTCTAAAATCATATCATTATGTATTATGCAAGTGATAATAATAATGACCAATATGTAATTGTAAGTAATAATGTAATAAGTAAATATGGCTGGACTTTCAATACTAAAGCAAACTGGCAAATCAACAAGCTACACATTCTTTTAACTGATTCATGTTTTTTTTCAAAATTTTGATGGACCGACTAATCTCATGCTGAAAATCTTACTACAAAAAAATCACAGGTGCCAATTAAACCTTATAACTATGAAACACCTGATGGTTTGACAACCAGGTAAATTTCATTATAACACAACATTCAAATTATTGCAAATTCATCATCTTTCCACCAACTGTTTTATGAAAATTTGCATTGTAAAAAAAATTGCTAAATCAAAGTGGCAAACATTTTAAAGGAAAATAATGAATGGTGTTTATTTTTTCAGCAATAGAATATGAATGTGTAGGATTTAATGTCACAACACAATCAGAGCTATTGATACCAATAAAAGGTAAAATTCTAAAACTATAAAGACATAAATTCTTTGTCTTTTGGAAGATAAACCCTTCCCCAAAAAATGCATGCATTTACTCCTACATGAAAATCAATAAAGTAAGATGTTAAAATTTGCTAAAAGGTATATAAAATAAAAAAATAATGTAAAAAGGTAAAATCCTTAACATATAAAGTACATACTTGCTTACAAGCCAGACCCAACTGCATAATGTACCAGCAGAGTTGGGTCTATGTGGAACTAATTAGCAGTACAAACAACAAAGACCCTGATCTGATAAAACATTGTCACAGCAGATCACAGTTTATGTTGTTTGCAGTTGGACAAAACTTATAAGCAAGTAAAATTAGTAAAATTTAGAGGTCTTATCATGTTCTTTTCATAATGTTTTTGTTAATAATTTCTGTTTTATAAAGGAGTTAACAGCACACAAGTACAATCATGGCTACAGTGTGCTGACCACAAGATATTTAGCAAAAATGGGCCAGAAAAAAAAACCTGCCAAACTACACTTGAAGACAAATCCCTCTCTGGACATATCACTGATAGTATCATTTAGCATGAAAGTTACTAGCTCCGTCTTCGCTGATACAAAAGGTAAGGTCAGAGAAGGTATCTAAATTATCAGTTTTACCCAGGATCACAACTGAAGTACATGTTGAGTACCTAAGTGCTTGTGCTGACAAATTACAACTGTTATTATACAAAAGAATCAACAACCATGACAACTGTGAAATACACAGAAGTCCTGAGTGGAGTGTGTAGCAAGCATACAATAAGAAACAAGTTAGTTCTTGTGAACTTGTTTTTGCTTTGATCATTATAAATAATAACTTCAGGCCATGTATTCTCATATATACAATTTTATACACTGGTCCCTCAATGTAAAACTCCTCATCATACCACTATCCCTCTTGTAATGTGGTTATGGTCATAGACTGAATTAAATTGGTAATTTATTCTTGTATCTATCCTTATTAACTTTTCTTCACTTTCTGGAGTTTCTGACTCACAACAACCAATTATAATGTCATTTCTCATTATGTAATGCTCTATATTTACATTGTATAATTAGAATCCATCTTACTGGAAGTTTAATCAATATATGGTTCCTTCTCTTCTAACATGGTCAAGGTTCACATGAAATAAGGGGAGTACACTGTACATGGTAGACCCAAATTGACTTTCAAATACTGCAGACACATATCTCAGCATAATCTATCTGTTCTATCTAAAATTTCAAGCAAATAGCATAGATCCTGATCAGCCAACCCATCACTAAATGACAGATCAGATTAAAGTTGGAGATGTGCTACATGAAGATCAACTGGGATCTTTTAAGGATCATCGCTTGTATATCTTGAAGTATTTAGGACCACAAAAAAATGTGTTTATGGTCAAGTGACAATCCCTGTCTTTCACTGCTGACCCTAGCACTTTTTTCCTCCAACTAAAAAAAATTCCCCCAAGTGATTTGAGCCTCTAATCAACCAATTTTGCCAAGTACTTTGCATAACTTACTACATTATATATACTAATACTTACAATATTCAAAATGTTTAAATATAATTAAAAAAATAATAATGACCAACCATAATTTTAAAACAAGTGCAATGAGAAACATTTTTTTGCCCTTAATTTTGCTAAAATTGATATTTGTATATAACTAAGGGGCCATACAATCCAGTATCATAAAGATGTATATCAGTTGGTGTGCATTTTCTTGTGCTGTATTTTGTTGAATATCAATGCCTAAGTAATGATACTATGTAAATTAGTGTTGGGGAGAAAAAGCATCAGGACACTACTGTATATACTTGATTATAAGTTGAGTCAAACTGCAAAAACAAAGATCCTAATCTGCTGTAGCATAATGTGCCTGCAGTTCAGGGTCTATGTCATTTGTTCTAATTACTCCAAACAAACTACACAGGTCCAGATCTTTCCAGTGCATAATGTGATGGCAGATTTGGGTCTGTGCAGTTAGCTGTTTGACTCAATTTATAAGAGAGTACATATGGTAACTGTCCATTGAATAATGGTTGAACAACAATTTACATCTACATAAAATTGTGCTCAGGATGAAGGTCATAAATTCCCCATATTAAATGTACCAAAGAAAATAGCATTTTGGAGAGTGAACATTTTCAGCATGACAGAGTTAACAAGATCACATTACCTTTCCACAACAGAAGGCCTGCATGACTGACTTAACACTAGGTCATAAATTGCCAAAAATTTCCAAATGTCTTGGATGCTTTTCCTTGACTTTATCATTTTCTTTCACAAAACTGTTGATGTGTTTATGACAGGAGATACAGCCATGTAATTGTACTTCTCATTTCTACCAGAGTTCATAGGGCTAAGACACAACTGGGTATAAATTATGACATCATGATGTCATAATGTAGTAGGCATTGACTGTACATCATGTTTTACATTAACAAGTTAACATTTAAAAAAAAAGAACATCACATCAAACTTGCTCTGATACTCCTAATTACATATGCTTTTAAGTCTCCAACTTAACATTTCTCTCTACTTGACTTGGTATGAGTCACTTTCTCAAATTCAAAGGTCACTATACCCACAAGTGGCCATTTAAGACAGTTTAGGCTCTGCTTACTATATTTTTCCTATGATATGACAGGGACCCACTGAATAACTTTTGCAAATTAGGGATGGTTTATAAATTATTTTAAAAAGAATTCCAAAGCTAGAACTAATTACCAGTTTTAAACAGCAGAGGATGGGCTTATAACTGGATATTTATAGCAGATAAAACTGCATTATTAATGGTTTTTCAAATGCATTTAATGGCAATATAGATGTGCTAGAATAAAGCATGTCTGCATGGATAGAAAATACTTGTGAGCTGATTGTGCATCTGGACTCAAAAAGCTGTGTAATTTTTGCCTCAGAAAAATGAATTGCCCCATAATTTTAACACTGACAAATAAACAGCATTTGTAGAATGGTTAAAACAATCTATTCAATCACTGCAGTGAATAATAAAATTTGAGTGCTTTGACCTGTGCTCAGCCCTAGCACCTCTGATCTGGTAAGACAAGTAATAAAAACTATATATTTTTTCCAGACTTGTAAAAGTCTTGTGGTATGACCTTTCAATGAATGCCTTACAAATGCCTTATTTTCAGTTAAGATCTGAACATCAGAGATTGTATTTAAACAGGACATGGCTGAAGTTAATGGAGATTGTGGGCTGTGCAAGTGTAGAAAAACAAGGTGGGTTGCTTTTGATAAGGACCTCTTTATGAAATATACTGGCTTCAAGATTTACAGCTCCCTGATCTTAAATCAGGAAGAGGGTATAAAGGGGGAAATCAGAGCATTACAATAGTATAACTAAAATGACTTACTAACAACCATCACTCTTATTCATGAATGAATTCATGACACCTCAACATTTCTATTGGTGTAACACATACAAATTTGTCTTGATATAACTTTAAGATTGCTTTCAACAAAATATTCAATAGCTATGTTGCAGTACAGCTGAAGTATTTATGTAGATTTTGATACAAATTGTTCAATACACACTCAAAAGCAAAGCTGAAATATACAAATTTTTACAACAAAATGTTTTATAAGTGATGCAGCACTACAGCTGAAATATTCATGCAAATTTCACAAAATTTTCAATAGTGATGCAACAGTAAAGCTGAAACATTTTGTTTAAAAAATCTGTAACAAAATTTTCAATTTTAAAAAAGTTCATATGCTAATATGTTGAACAAGGTCAATTATTCACAGGTCAATTATTAACAAATGTACCAAAATATTCCAAGATATACACATACCATATATATCAATGTTTAAACTCAGACTGAAGTGATTTCTCTATGAATTTCAGGTTGAGGGTAAATCACCTCTCTTGCATAACTCCTCTGACATTACCATTGGGAGGAGCACATGCAAGGCTATAAATAGTGGCTAGTATATTTGGTTGAGGAAGAACTCAGCAATACCCAGGAAAGGATGACTGACAGGAAGCTGCTGGTAAGCTATCTCACATACCCAATTTGGTTGAGCAAGGACTTCACCCCACACAGGCAGAGGTGAGATATAAAGTTAAGTGCCTTATACCAATCAGCCACCAAAGGATTGATTTCACAGGGATCCATTTCAATTTCTTTTAGGGTAACTGTTTTTATAGAGGGGATTTTCATTCAGTTTTGGTGGGATTCATTACACTCGAGTAACTGTATGAAAATGCTGCCAAGTATGAACACTGGATCAGATCTGTCCTTGAATAATGCTTGATCAGCAAATCTGGGTGTACATTTGCTGCTTGTTATACCTAGAATTTATGTGAACTATGATCTGCCAGGACATTATGAGACAAGATATCTTGGTCCTGTTTGCAGTGTGATATATATGTTATACACAAATATAGCATAAATAATACTACCATAACAAGGCAGAAACTACTGGTAGTATTAGTACAGTGTACTTTGAGATCTTACTGTAGTCTGAGAGGAATAAATGTTCAGATTTAATGCCATTTTTTAACCAATGATAGGCTATACATGTCAGCTAGTATAACTGGTGGAGAAAAAACTGGGGAAACCATGGTAGTAACTACCAACCCACAGGAAGCTACTGGCAAGCTTTTTTACATACCCATATTGGCCAAGCCCAACCCATGCAGACAGGTGAGATGGCAACATCAGTAAAGGCAAGTGCCTTAGACAATTCTGCCACCAGAGGCCATGAGGAATAAATGAACTAGATAAATGTAGGTATAAATTTAACAGTAAAAATGGTTGTTTCATTGGTTGGTGTTTAACAGCACATCAACACAGAAAAGATTACACTAAGCCAAGACAACTGGAGGAAAGTTTATGGAAATCAAACATTTTACAAATATAGAATTTTTGGTTTTCTCGTTATTTTTATTATTACCTTACAACAAAACATCACAAAAAATTATATATATATATATGGTGGTGCTCTACAGTTTCGTATTTAGTATAGGGTTAGAATTTTACAGAAAAAGAGTTTCCCCGGGTTTCCTCACTAATTATACTGGCTATTTAAAAGAGACTTTGTATATCTTAGATATTGTTCAAAGAACCTTTAATTCCCTTTATTTTGATGTATGATTGATGGGTGTAATATGGGTTAGAGGGTATACAGCTTGGCCTTACTCCATATGAGCACCTTTCAAAAACGTGCTAGCTCTACTTGCTCATTTTCACTTCTCAAACTTCAGAGGTAAATTGTAAAAAAATAAAGCCTATAACTTTTTTTAAAAAATTTTACGTATTTGGTAATTCATTCATTGAACTTTTAGAAGCTGGTATTGTCTAGTTTGGCAAAATTCATTTTCCATATTTTAATAGCTACCAAAAATAGTGTACTTTAGACAAATTCAGGTTGATTTTTGGAGCACAAGGGAGCAGTCATTTTAGTTAGCAGTGTCCTAAGATCATTTAAAATTTCCAAAAGTACAATATCTGAAGAAATTTCAGCCACATTACATGAAAGTAGCATATAGATATGCCAACATTCTCTCTGCTATGCATGTTTAAAATGGAAACAACTTCACCTTACATACATCACTCTCTCAAAAGTACAATAATAACTGGTGAGCGCCACCATATACAATATATATATATATATATATATATATATATATATATATATATATATATATATATATATATATATATATTACAAACCAGGTAAACAGTACATGTAGATAAGTAGATGAGGAAAGAAAGGAAAGGTTAGAATGCAGATATATCTGAAGTTAGAAGAGCAAAGACAGGCATGTACATGTCTAAAAATAGATAAATGGATAGGTGGAAATGGTATTTGGAAATGTCTAGATTATGACTGAGATTGATGTTTATGTAAAACACCTGAAGCTAAAAACTTAAGTAACAGAACATATTAATTGAATTTTAGTCATATTAAATTACATTTAAATTATTTTTATCTGTTTACCCAATAAGTTCAATTGACCATGAAGATTTTAAATCCAGTAAGAAAACAAGGCAAAATTGAACCCATCACTGAAACATTTGTGTGAAATAAAAAAAATTGGTTAATGAGAGAAACTGCAGGCAGCTATGTATTTGAAGTAGTGGTACTTATACATGTGAAATAAAGGTAGATATATGTACTGTACTGTGTTGAGATTGCAGAGTATAAAACTTGCAAAACATAAGCATTATCAACTGAACATGACCTTTCTGTATTATTTTTTAAGGATCTGCCCATGGGCAAGTACCTTGCAAACATGAGCATACCTGAGCCAGATCTGAGCTTGTCCTGGGAGCTGGACAATTTGGTTCATAAAGCCCTGATTGCATGTAGCTACACTCCAGTCAACCAATTACTCTACCAAAGTGTCATGCACTAAAAGTACCCTTGCAACTACTGGTAGACAATAATGTTGATATAATTAGCAGAATTAATCAATGCAAGAGGAAACTATTATAATCTTTTGTCACTGACAGTTTGACTTACTTTCTCATCAACATTATAATCCAATCACAACAAAGCCTCTTTTCACATGACTGGTTTCCATGACAATTGATACAAATAAACCAGCAATATTAGTTGAACCAACATGCAATAATTCACACACTTACTTTATAAAGGAACTGGACCTCCCCTCTCTCCTAGGGTGCCCTCTCACCAGGATCCTGAACCCACAGCAGAAACTGATCAATTCTTCAAGATCCAAATGCAAAAAGCTTAATATTCACCACTCAGGTAATGAGTGAAGTACTGTCCTCTAGTAAGGCAAGGTGTATTGCAAAACATGTGGAAGCATGTTTGGTAGGTCCCGGGATTTTCAATAGAGGTGTCAAGTGGGGTTGATAAGAGTGTGGAAAGCTATGTATTGGACAGTGAAGGTGAACACACAGTGGTTGGATATAAATTAAAATGGGAACTTTGTGTTGATTTGTATGAAAAAGAGCTAACAGCAGCTAATACATATTCAACTGCTGCCATATGTATAGATTTATATACTGGAGTGTAAGACTGATTTTCAGTCTCTGCAAAGAATTTTTCACTTCCATAAAAAAGTAAATCTTTCTTACATTAAAATTTCCTATCAGGGCTAATTCCTCACTGCCTCTAAATTTTATTTTGGCAGTTTTGAATATCTTAATAAGGTGTTAAATTTTCATGGAAAAACTTAAGTAAAGAAAAACTAAATCCTTGTGAAGTAAAAAAAATATTTTCAAGCAAAACAATGTTTTCATTTTCTGTGGTAAAATCCAAAATCCGTTTGCACATATGAAAAGTTGAAATGATGTATCTTTCCTTAAAAACTGAAGCTCTCATTGTTTCTGTGCAAGTAATTAATTTTTAAGTATCTTAACAAAATACGATTTTCATGGCTAATGACAGTAATGTGATCTGTGTACAACTGACTCCTGGTAGATAACATTGGTTGATAATATTAAATACACATGAATTAATAATAGATAAAAGTGACTGGATTTCCCATGCTCCAAGCGTTGATTTTGGAATCGGCACAAACTTTAAGTTACCTATATAAATGGAGGGAAAAAAAACTGCATAATGACCATTTCATAAGGTACTTATTAGGTGACATGTAGTTTTATGTACAGTTAATATTTTATTATATTTACACAGCAATTCCTTCCAAGAAGAAAAGAACAAAAAACACATTAATGGTTTACATGCACTATTATAAATATTTACTTGATCACTTAACACATCATTAAAAAATAGTAAATAGTTCAAAAATTAAATCATTTTTACTAATATTCCACCAAATTTAGAGTAGTAAATATAATTAAATATAATATGTATGGCATGTTCGACATAAATTTAACCTGATACAATAAGTACTACTTCTACTTTTATATACTGGTACATTAGTACATTTTAAGTATTTGCTGAACACTAATGCATTCCTACAAATGTCCATAACAAGGAACCAAACTTTTAGTTGAAGCTGAAAACTTTTACCATATACTCATTTATAAGTCAAGTACAACTGCAAACTGAACAGACCCAGATCTGATGTTGCATAATACACCCAGATCTGGGTCTGTGCAGTTTGTTACATGCAATTAGCAGCAGAAACAACATATACCCTGATCTGCTGGTGTATGCTATGGCAAATCAGGAACTTTGGTGTTTGCAGTTTGCCTCAACTTTTAGTACATCATAGACAGTAATGTGGCAAAGGAGTTGACAGTGATTAAAAAGTAGTAGTGAAACAGTAGCTAATATATTTCATTCCAAATACATGTAAATATTTCACTGTAGAAAGTAATGCTGCATATTTTATACTTGAAACTAATACACTATGTATAATAATGAACATACTTTTGTTTGTGTCTGTTGATTACCATGCAAAAGTCAGATCCCACTGCATAGACCCAGATATATCTCATAATACACCAGCAAATCAGGGTCTATGCAGTTTGTTAAAAAAAACTCATTGTCTGACATATTATGCGTTGGCTGCCTGAAGCTCTGATAATATGCACACCAATTATCCAGCTTCTTCAATCATCTAGATCAATGAGATGTCTGCATCCAGCTTCTTCACTCATCTAGATCAATGAGATGTCTGCTGGACATTCATTTTTAATATATATATATATATATATATATATATATATATATATATATATATATATATATATATATATATATATATATATATATATATATATATATATACTGTATATAGTAGTTTTCCCAAACTCTACAACCAACTCACTAATCAATTTGTGTCAGATTAATGATGTTGGACTGTGCAGTGAAGCAATTATAACAGCTTTGTTTGGTTTTGGGTTTGTTTTTTTTAGTTACAGTTTTTCATCATAAAGCATCTCATTTTATTACAATTCTCACTATAGTTGGTCATGGGTCCAATTTCTGATATAAATGAAGTTTTCTTGATATTAAACAGACCTCAGAAGTGGCAAACTCATTTAAATATGGTAAACTTGTAGGATTCCTTTAACATCGTTATGATGAATTGCTGTAATAACTGAACAACATCAATCTAGTAGAAGTGACATTTACCATATGCCAAAAAACACATCTTAAGTTTTAATAATCATGAAAGTCAGCATAAAACAGCCTCTCATTTAACTGAATGTTCTTACCATATAAAATATTTTTAAGACACAATTTTAAAGAAAATTCAACAAACATTTTACTGCTTATCTTCATTGTATGAATCTATAGCCTCCCATAAAAAGCATAGATGAATTTCATTCAGTCATATTCACAAGTGAATGAGACGATTTTTGTGGTGAAGTATATCAATATGGTAAAGCACAGAGGTGCAACTATTATATCAAATTCCATCCTAAACAAACTCTTGTTCTAACATGTCTGCAATGTGTTCTAAACTGGAATATGCTTAGATAGGGATTATTTGACCATTCCAAACATTAGTACATACATTGCATGTCAACTATCTGTTAGCATTCTACTACACCTGATATCACTACATAGAAATAATCAATATTTTCTCAGGTATGATCAGCCAGGTCATGCACTTCAAAGCCACACCCATTCCATCTGATTAACCAATCAAATATCTCAAATCACAAAGCAGTAAGCCAGATACCCATAGGATAAAACAACTTACTGACGAAGTTAACTTGCAATACACAATTCTATCAACTGTTGAGAAACCCAAATCAGATGTATCCAGTGAGAAAAAGGTCATATCTTGTTGTGTGGACCAAAGGGATTGACTAATTGGAGGCATTATTGAAAGAAATAATCAGTCTCTACTGATATAGGCCAAAAGGAAAAAAAAAACTTCATACATTATAGCAAGTAGCAATACAAACAATTAAATATCTGCACTTAAGGATTAAGAGCTACACCTAATTTATAATATGACATCATACAATTCCATCACCAAGACAGCCAATCTAATGAATTATTCATTAGTCAAATCTGGGTGCTGCACATCCCAGTAGTATTATATCTTGTTTCAATCAATTCATGTTATTTATTGTATATGAAGGATATTTTCTTTTCCTATATTAATGCCAGCTATATTTCATTATGTGGTACAAAAACATGACATTTTAAACAGTGGCAAAGCTACAAGTTAAAATATATCCTTTTTGATATTTTATTATATAATAAACTTGCTCCAGAAGATTGAACTCACTCTTCTGCACAACACCCCATCTCCTTTTCATAAAATCACCTCACTTTCAAGGGTTGATTATATAAATATCAGTAACTAAAGAGAGTGGTAGGTTAAACCCATAACTTCTTATGATGTTTCCTCATGGAGAATGACATTTTTCTGCTCTATTTGGACAAAGGTATATTAGAAAGGGAGTAAAACTACTATACATGAGGATATTAATAGTGCTTTTACCCTTGCAAATAAACCTCAATTTTTAATAGGAAATTCACCTCCTCAAATCTTTAAATAAAAGAATGCTACCTTCTAAATTCCCCTGGCCTGTGTAATGAAAAGAGGCAGTCTCTATTTAATGATATGCTAAATCAGGAATTGCATATTAGCTACATGCAGTAAATCTCCTATTGAAATTAGTTTAATTTAGCACAGTAACAAACACATTTTTAGTTGTTGTTGTTGTTGTGGGGCTTAACACCATTTTTTAGAACATGATAGGCTATACATGGCAGCCAGTATTAATTGTGGAGGAAGAAACCAGGAAATCCACGGAAAGAACCACCGACCCATGAGAAGCTATTGGCAAGTTTTCTCACATAACCCACACAGACAGGTGAGATGGAGTGATCTGTAATGGAAAGCACTTTAGACCACTTGGCCACTTGGGGCCCCCACATTTTTAGTGCTGAGGCAATGACCTTCATCTCATTAGATGATACCACAGGACATATCAATGCATATAATTTGAAATAAGTCTAATCTTATCCCAATAAAACTTTTGGATTCCACACAGTGCATTTATTTTTATAATGTTGCCAGTAATTACAACTAAAAAAAAATTTGTGATTAGTATTCAGAGCACAGTTTACCTTTGTCATTAATAATGTTTATTTTTTTGTAATTTTCTTCAAAGTTGATCCCTGAGTGTTGAAACTATGTGACATTTGTGAACAGTGATAAGATTTTCAATTTACTCAATGTGGCAAGTATATTGGATTCAAGATTGTCATTTTCATTTAGGATCAACTAGACACCATTAGAAGTCTTTGAGTTATTATTATTATGACTTTATTTAAAGAGGGTAACTCAATTAGCTAAGAACTAATCTACCTTGAGGCCCTCATTCAAAGGAATTTATTTTTGCTGCATCTGTGAAGCCATTGTATATACTGGGTTTGGAAAGAGGAAATAGAGAGGGCATTTTTAATCTCAACTGGAATATTATTCCAGAGCAAAGTTCCAGAGTATTGGAAACTTTTTTTAAATAATTCCTTATTTGGTTTGGGAATTTTGTAATGTTTGGTAGACATTGATCGCAGGTAGGGAGTATTTCCAGGTAGCCTATACTTGAATAGTGATTGTAAATATTCAGGAGCATTATTATTAGCTATCCTGTACATTAATTTGGCTTTTCTTAAACAGATTCGGTCTTTAGTAGGTAGTATTTTTAACTTACCAGCTAAATTTTCCTTTCTTTCTTTCTGGATTGATATTAACTCAAAAGCTCTTTTTTGGAGATGTGGCAGCTTTGCTAAGTTTTTATCATTTGAATTACCCCATACTGTATTACAGTAGTCTAAATAGGGTTGTATGTAACTGTTATAAAATAGTTTTCTGTGCCTTTCTGGGAAAAAGTGTCTTATCCTACTGAGAAGCCATAAACTTGAATTGACTTTTTTACTGATATGTTTGATATGTTCAGTCCATGATAGGTTATTATCTACCAAAACACCAAGTAGACTATAATGACAGACCATTTGCAACCTTTTATCCTTCCATGTCATAGTTCATTGCTATCAAGTTTTGTTCTTTTTTTCTGTGTTAAGATAAGTAATATTTTAGTTTTACCAGTATTAACCACCATGCCATTGCATGTGCACCAGTATTTTAGTTTGTTTAAGGCATTCTATAAAAAATTTCGAGTTCATGCTTTGTGTTTTGGATGTCTGACAATGTTGTGTCATCTGCATAGAGATCTGTAGATGATACTGAGTCCTTTATTACAAGTGGTAGGTCATTAATAAATAAAATAAACAGTAATAGACCCAGAATTGAGCCTTGTGGTACTCCACATCTAATTGTTTCAGGTTCAGACAGAACATTATTAATATAAACATGTGTTCTCTCACTTAAGTATGAAGTAAACCATCTAACTGTGCTTTCATCACATTGGTAGATTTTCAGTTTTTTCAAAAGGATTTCATGATCTACCATGTCAAAAGCTTTCCTGAAAGAACCAATTATTCTACCTTGCTTGAAGCCATTTATCAGTTAGGGAGATCAAGGCAGTCTCACATGAGTGTTTCTGTCTAAAGCCTGATTGATTAGGGTATAACAGAAAGTGTTTGGTTAAATATGGTATGAATGAATCATGGACATGCTTTTCAATCAATTTTGACAAGTTTGGTAGTATTGAGATTGGCGGTAGTTATCAGCATCATCCTTAGGGCCAGATTTGTGAATAGGAGTTACTTTTGCAATTTTCCATATTTTGGGAACAGATGAGGATGCAATACTTAAATTGATTATGAATGTTAAGCTATCTACAATAGCAGAGGCAGAAGATTTAATGAGTCGTGGACCAATCTGATCAAGTCCTGTAGCTTTCTTAGTATCAAGTTCACTGAGATATTTCTTAACAAAGTTTTTTGAGACTGGTGGGATGGAGAAACATACCTCCTTAGAGATTTTGCTGCTGCAGAACTTTTTCAGTTCAATAAAGTTGTTTTCAATCACTGGTTCTTTTAACTTTGTGGTAATGTTGGTGAAAAAAAATCATTGAAAACATTTGCAATGTCATTGTCATCAGTGACTATGGTGTCATTTACCAGAAGTGAGTGGATTTTATTTATCTGATCTTTGTGTGTTCCTCCAGTGAGTTCATTGAAGACTTTCCAAATGCAGTTTTTGGCCTCTTTTTGTTTTCAAGCAATGATTGATAATAATTTTGTTTAGCTTTTTTGATCATATTTGTTATTTTGTTTCTCCATACTTTATATTGTGCATGGTTTCCCATAGCCTTATTATATTGGTCTCTTGTTTTCAGAGCATCAAGGATTTCAGTTGTAAGCCAATTAGGTTGGATTTCATTCTTTACTCAATGTACTTTCAGTGGTGCATGCTTAGAGACTACATCCATAAATAAGTCAGTCCACACCCTCAGAGCTACATTTATGTCATCCAAATTTTGGATCATCTTCCATGGAGCTTTATATAGGTCTTTGAGAAATTGTTCTTCATTAAAATTTTTGAATGATCTGTAAGTGATAGTTTTGTGTGTATTTTTCTTATTTCTCTTGCATTTAACCTTCCTTGTCAAAAAAGTAGGATAGTGGTCACTAAGACCAACTTTTGGTATGTTAACACAAGTTACTGGTAGGTTGGTATAAATGTGATCAATAAGAGTGCTTGATGTTTCTGTTACTAGTGGGGTCATTTACCATCTGTACTAAACCTAATGATTCAATAAATTATGTCCAGTAGGCCATCAAACTTTAATTTAGAACAAATAAGATATCATAAGGAGCCTTTTGGAAGAAATCCCATGTCATTTTGAAGACAGCCATTGTGGTCATACTGAGTGTCATATAGGTACCATTTTCATTAACTCCAAATGCATTTAACAAGAAGTCTTTTGGTGAAAACCCTCTCCTGATGTGACCATCCATCATGTAAGATAGGAGTAACAAGATTCTTAAGATACCTGCTTTGGCTGTAAAACTGAATGTCAGATCAGCACCATTTTCATTAAGAACAAAGCAGACTTTATGAGATGTTTTCAGGTGAAAAAGTCATGCTGATATGACATCCATTCAGAAGTAGCAATAACAAGACTTTCAAGATGGCTGCCATGGTGGTCATATCCATAATGAATGCCAGATTGGTACCTGTTTCATTTAGGACCAACTAAACATTTAAAGAAGCCTAGCATCACATGCTGATATGGCCATCCATTTAGATGGAGTCACTATAATTTGGAGGATTGCTACTGTGGTGGCTGTAGTGGATGTCGAAGCAACACCGTTTACATTCTGGACCAACATTTAGGATAACAGATGATGGATGATGGACACCTGGCTATCCCATATGCTTTTCTGGTCTCTTACTGGAATAGTTATAATTTTTTTTGTCTGTATGAGAGACAAGTCTGTCCACAAACTTATCATAACTTTCTAAACATATAAAATGAAATAAAGCAAGTGCAACATTATTATATTCTCTGCCTTTTCTCAACAAAAAGTTAAGATAAAAAATTCTCAGCATTCTATCAACTTTGATTGCAATTTTCTCACACTTTACTATGAACAAAATTTAGAATACAATAACTTTCAGAATTCTCTCAGTTATCATGATACAGAGGTCTATACTCTTATCTCCTGTTCTGCAACTCACTTCATTTGCCTGCATAATATAATCATCCTACAACAAACTGTATTTAGCAGGATTTGCCTGCACACAATAACAAACAGCAACCAAGGGTTTTCCATCACATAATGCATGACAGATAATGGTTGACACTAATGACCTTAAATTATATGAAGAACAAGCTGCCTAGACAATAATCTGCCTGCACATTATATGGCAGGGTATCTCAGTCTACTTGATACTAATCACAAATGGCCACTTTAAATAAAACATTTCTTTCTTGCCTGAATGACCAACAACTTTTCTCATCTTTAAGAACATTCTCAGATCCTCCATATTAACTTTTCAAAAACATGTACTGGTAAACGCCCAATTTTCCAACACACTTGGTTCTAAAGCCATGTGGGATTAACAGTTTTTCCAAACCAACTGAGGTCAGGTAATAATAATTCAACCATACAGGTATAAATAAAACAGGTTTATTAATTACTGTACTTGTGAAGAAAATTGCTGGACTACCACTCTCAAAGTGGCAAATGTTAGAATTTTAATAGAACTGTAAAGTTAATCACAAAGGAAGTTAAGGGCTGTTAGGATTACTATGTTGATTGCTTCATCATGGATTTCTGATGCTTCAGGTGGGACATAAAGGGTACTTAAAGTTGAAACAACTGGATTATCAGATGTACTGCTGATACGCATTTTTGGCTACCATTTTACACATTTCATCCAAACAAAGTTGTTTTATCTGTTTTGATCTTTGTCTGTATAAATTTTCATGCATAAGATAAAAATTTATTAGCTCCTGTTCCGTCATGAAGGTATGTTGCTCTAGCCCTTTGATTAATTCACCCGACAACTTAATCAACTTTTCAATAGTAAGTCTTTCAGCTACATGTTTCATATTTATCACTTTTATCTTCATTATTTTCATCATTTTTATCAGGATTCAGAACAATGTCTATAATTTCAGAATTAGTATGGTAACAACAGTAATTTCTTTGTTGATATTCATTCACTCACCCAGATTTTCATCATTAAGCTTACTTGCTGTATCCTTGTCGACAGGTCCTGTAAGTCCTGTAACACTTTGCATAATAAAGCAACTCATGAACAACTTCTTCTTTTGGTACATTAAATCCAGTGAAACCATTATCAATATTTTCATAAGGTGAATTTTCAAACATCAAGGCATACCACAACTTATGCCAGCATTTCTTTAGCGTAGATGCTTGTACCTTCTCCAGCCATGAGTAATAAACCACAGCACATCTTTCATGTTGAATTCTTTAATAAATATCCGTACAGACTTGCCAGCATTAACATACATTGCATGAAAAGCGAGTGATACTTAGCCTTCATAGAGTTCAGTATCCTTTGGTTTTGGGGTTGGATAAGTGATGTACAGCTTGGTGGTGAATACAATTTATAAACATTTTTCTTACACAGGAGTTCAGCTCTGGGGTGAGCCGAACAGTTATCCAGAAAAAGCATAATTTTGCAGTCTTCTTGTGGGCCTACAGATGTGCAGTGTGCGGCTTTAGGCACAAAACAATTTCAAAAAATTCAAAAAAAATCATGGTTTTAATCCAGCCATTTTTATTAGCAAGGTAGGTTACTGGGTGAATTTTGACACCTTTAAAGGCCATAGGGTATTTACTTTTCCTATCACCAGCGGTTTACATTTGTGAATGCATGCTGCATTTGAGCATTCTAAGATGGTAACTCTATCCTTAGACTATTTGAATCCTATGAGCCCTTCTTCATCCTCCAATGTTAGTGTCCTTCTAGGCATGCATAGGTTTCATCTGCATTATACACCTGCTCAGGACTGAGGTGTTCATCAACTAAAAGCTTCTGAAATTCGTCCATATACTCGGCAACTCCTATGTGGTCTGCAGACCATTTTTCTCCACACATTTTATGCATGGAAATTCTATGATACTTCTTGAACCTTTTAAAGCATCATTCACTACTGCCACACTCATGTTCTAATTTAAGTACTTATGAAACAACTGAGTCCATTACCATCCTTCCTGAAAAGTCCACTCCATCACTCCAACACTGTCAAAACCATTCCAAAATCACTCAGACTTGCTCAGTTGTTGTTGTTGGGCTTAACGCCATTTTTCAGCACACGATAGGCTATTCATGGCGGCCAGTATTAATGGTGGAGGAAGAAACCGAGAAATCACCAGAAAGAACCACTGACTCATGAAAAGCTACTGGCAAGCTTTCTCACATATCCACATTCGACGAATCCTAGACTCGAACATGATGGCAGTGATCCGTAACGGACATCGATTTAGACCACTTGGCCACTCAGTACTTGCTCAGTACTTTTACCATCTTTCACAGCTTTTCTAATATTCATTTGCTTCTTAGAATCACTGTCTTAATAGAATTTCAATATTTTATCCATCTGGTTCTTTATATCATAAACAGTTGATAAACCAATACCATATGCGTCACATATCTTTCACACAGAAACATCATGGTCCAGTTTTTTTCAACAGTTTTACTTTATCTTGTATCAATATTAACTGGTCATTATGCTTCACACCACCAATGACACTTGCATCTTTCTTAGAAGCCATATCTAGGGTCAAATGTAAGTAAAATATGCTAAAATACAAATATCACCACCAACAACAGCAGTGTAAACAATCCATGTGAGTGTGTTCCCAGTAAACTAATTTGACAGTGTCTGGAATTTCAAGTGCCCTCTCCTAATTTTGACTGGATTAAAAGAGGTGCCAAACAATCTGTTGCTGTTAATTCAGTGGTTTACCTGTAATATTATGAGCTGGCTGCACTGATCAGCTATTTTAATTTTTTTGCTGACATGACCAGAAAATGATCAGCATAAAACAAGTTGGCATATGCTAATTCTCCATCCGAAAAACACTTTCAAGATTATGTAGTACAATGAATAATGGCTTCTTATGTCTTTCCTGACCTTGGAAGGAACTGCAGTAGATGAAGGATTAGTGTGCTGGACTGGTGACCAAATGAGTGCAGGTTCGAATCCTATCAGAATTGTTGGTTACCATAGTGCCTTGGGCATGGCATCTTGCCCCAATTGTCTTGACAACTTTTTTTTACTATGCCATACATTCCCACACCAAACATTCAAACCTTAGGTAAGCACTAGCAATATTCTCTGAAAAGAACCTTCTTTCAATCTTTGCATACACATATAAGCAAATGGATACCATCCAAATCATCATCTACATTCTTTTCCTCATAGTTTCACCTTCATTTGTCCAATTTCATCTGCTGAATTTTTTTTAACCATGTCGCCTTAAAGTGAACCCAGGGGATGCCCACCCCCAAAAACAAAACCACAAATGTTCACCTAAATTTCACAAATCCCATTATTTGTATTATTCGAGGTGGACACTGATACATAGAATATCTTCCTGACAGTTCAAGCAAGATGCAACATGACTGACAAGCAAGATGCTGCAGTGTAATAAATGACTGACAAACAAGATGCATTATAATAAATGGATGACAAGCAAGACGCAGCATTGTAATAAATGACTGATTTATATTCACTTTTTATGAGAACAGAGAACTAAACTTTGTACCTACAGCATAGTGAGATTTCTTTTTAACATTCTAACATTTACACACAAGAAAAAACCCCTCAAACTTGGATGATAATAAAAGGGGAGATCAAATTTACCACCTATAATAAGTACTGGTTGAAAATTACCTCACTTGATCCATACTTTGTGGTGGGGGGGACATGAAGGGCATCCACTTTTATAAATATATTTAAAACAATACTAAATTGATTCTTTTCAAGATTCAATTATGACCATAAATGAATGGAATCAAAAACATTTTGACTTTGAAAAGATACATTTTAAAATGAGCTCCTTCTGTTTGGAAACTCCTCCATAATAAGTGAATTAGAAACCGATGTATATGTATCACTTGATACAAGTATTTAATTCATATACATCTGCATGTATCTCATTTAAATTTACAGAAACACGTTAACTCTACTGTTTAGCTGCATATGCTGGTATAAAAACACTTTTTTAAAACAAAAGTGTTGTTTTAAATTTTGCCTTAACATTTACTTTCTATGTAATGCAACTATAGGCTACATGAGCTGACAATACAAAAATGGGGCAAGCACTCAACTGAAATGTCATCAAAGTAGCACAGATATATGCCAACATTCTCTCCACTGCCCATGTTTTAAATGCAAACAACTTCATCTTACATATGTCACTCTCTCCAAAGTACATAATAACTGATGAGTGCCCCCTAAATTCTACCAACTTTATCATAAATCTTGGGCTGAATTCTTAGTTCACATAATCTGAAACATCAGAAAGAACTAATTAACTGAACATATCTTACAGACATTGCGTGGAACTGCAAAATCCATGAATGACAGCTAATGCCACTAAAAAGTATTAATCAAACTTGATAGACAAAACATGATTGAAACACTAGATATACATTTTTCAGAATTTTTGTTTTGTCCAAAAATATGTATCTAAAGAGTTAATTCCCACCCACCCCACTAATCCCCATGACATATTTGGTTTAATGGCATAAAAATTTAACTAGGTTATCTACATATACAAAGAAATATGTCAATCAAATATACTTTGCATGAAGGAGAATAATCCTCTTAACAAGGTTTTCATTTAAAAAAAATAACCCAAAAGTTCAAAATAGCATTAAGCTTGAAGATTATTCAATAGTAATATTGTTATATCCAGAAATCATTAATTTTGCAATCACCTTAAGATTAAACCACAGTACCTACATAAAATTTAAATACAAATGCAATGGGGAAATACATTAAATGCCCGTCCATGTTTAATAGTCCTCTATAATGGCATTAATATGACATAGTTGACTCTGGAGATGCTGACCTTAATGAACTTGACATTTGGTCAAGGTATGCAGTGCAGTCTTAAACTAGATTTATGTGCAGAAACTATTGTTTTCTTATTAGACATACCATGACCATAACCTTTGACCTATTGACTAACAAAGTCTTTAGTGGAAGCCATCCAAAAGTTTGGTCAAAATTTTTTATCCAGAACAAACGTAATTGTGCAAAACCCATTTTTCTTTGCATTACAATGGCTCTGACCTTAAATATTTGGACCTGATAATAAATAGGTCTCTTTCTTGCTTAATTAAAAGTTTTCCATAAACTGAATTAATGAACATAATCTTTAATTAATGTTTTTATGCAAAAGTCATTTTCTTCGACTACTTGCATCAACATTGATTGTTGTTGTATTTTTTAAATGAAACATCATTTCTCAGCACAAGATAGGCTATACATGGCAGCCAGTACAACTGGTGGAGGAAGAACCGGGGAAAATCCAGTTAGAAACACTAACCTCAAGGACAGTTGTGATGGAAGTGTCTAGACCACTCTGCTCCCAAATGACCTTGATCTTATGTCCAAAATTAACAGGTTTCCTTTTTACGTAAAATGTAAGTCTTTCACAGACTTTGGTAAGGTACATAGTTGAAAGCTTAACACTTTGTACAGAGAAACAGTTTTCAGCAACAATGACAATGATCTTTATCCTTTTGATCCCCAAAATCAGTAGGCTGCTTCCAGTCTTAAAATGTAATCCAGCCAGCTATGTGTGTAATTAGAACAAAAATCACTCTTCAAAAACCATTTTTCTTCTTTTAATCAGTGACTTTGACCCCCAAAATCAGTAGGCTTATACATTACCCAATTGCATGACTAGTAAAGGCAGAGGATATAAACGAAAGTTACTGTGATGAAAGAAAAAAAGATAGATGAACAGACATATGGAGGGACAACATTATAATATTATACACTTTTGAATAAAATAGATGCAACTAACCCATCTCTAGTTTTGCCATGACAGACATCAACATACAGTAGAACTTCAATCATTCATCAGGGTGCAAGACCAAGACCATAACAGATATAAGGATAGACAGATAATAGAATATCTACATTAAAAATATTACACAATAGACTGGGTCATCAAAACATCATAATATCTACATATGTACAAGTACCTGTTTCTAATATTTTGGTGTACAATGCCTTGAAAGTTAACAGAGACCGATGGTTAATAGGGTGATGAATTATCAAAGTTCTACTGTATATTCGTATATACTTGATCATAAGACAAGTCCTAATGCAAACTGCACAGGCCCAAATCTGGGTAATCAATAAAACAATACAGACCCTGATTTGCTAGCGCCTTATGCTACAGCATATCAGGATCTTTATTGTTTGCAGTTTGACTTGACTTACAAGCGAGTATATAAGGTAAACCCAAGGCAAAATTTATAATTCAGATCTATGAATAATAATATGCTGAATGAAACATGTAATAATGAAGAACCAAATATTTTTTAAATTACACATTAATTCATAAATATAAATCAAACTGTCTCCTCTGAAACAGTTTTGTGTGAAAATGGCATTTCAATCTAACAAAAGTAATATTTTTTTATAAACATTTTGATATGCAGTACCATGACTTTGTTAATTGAAGTAAAGTTATTAATACAAGTAAATATCTCATGCTTTTATTTCTGTAAGTAGTTAATTTTGTCCCAAAAAATTTTTTATTCTTAGGTCAGCTAGTAAATTGCCACTATGAGATTATGGCACAGTCCAGTGTCCATTACGTGTATACAAATGAAATTATGGCATGGCCCAGTGTCCATTATGTGTATACATGAGATTATGGCATGGCCCAGTGTCCATTATGTGTATACATGAAATTATAGCATGGCCCAGTGTCCATTATATGTATACATGAGATTATGGCATGGCCCAGTGTCCATTATATGTATACATGAGATTATGGCATGGCCCAGTGTCCATTATGTGTATACATGAGATTATGGCATGGCCCAGTGTCTGTTATGTGTATACATGAAATTATGGCATGGCCCAGTGTCCATTATGTGTATACATTTGTTAATTTTTCAACCTCTTTTGAAAAACCGCTATGGCAATTTTGATCAAACATAGCAGGTGTATTCCTTAAACCATGCTCTACCAAAATTGTGTTCAGGGTGGATTCTCTAACAATGGCATGGACTCTAAAACAATGCTATGGAAAACTTACTTTCAACTCAACTTCTTCCTCAATTATGATCAAACTGTGCTTGATTTTTTCTGACAGCATTATGTTTGGGATGGTTTCACTATCAAATAAGGTGACTTCAAGAGCAAGAATGTAATATTTTTAAATTTTTTAAAAAAAATTCTTCTTCAGAATCACTGAGCAAATTTCAATCAGGCCAAATAAAAAGAAAATGTAGGTAATTTGATAAAATAAAATGTGGGGGTCAAATTTAAATGAAGTATAAAACTAGAAAACAATGGTCATTCACATAAATATTTAACTTTGATTATAGTTACTTCCTTTTTTATATTTTGCCTTATGACATTTTTAACATTTGTTCTGTCAGCAAAAAATAAAGAGTCAGCAAAATAAGACTTTGGATAACTAGAATCACACATTTTTTTTTATGTGACCTCATTCTTGGTAGGAATACTTCTTAGGACAAGCTGTACCAGAATTTCTGAGTTGGAACCTCTAACAATGATGTGGCCTCTACAGCAACAAGGAAGAAAACATGTTTTCAACTTCTTTTTCAGCAAGGCTCAGCCAATTTTGTTGGCAGGGACATTCTTTACTGTGCCATATTTGTATCTGGGGTGGAGCCCAAAAAACTGAATGTGCTAATGAAAGCTGTAGTACTTGCTCTTCCCTGGGCTAAATAGATATAGATTCATACCCAAAGAATAAATTTGTGAGCATTTGAAACACCTGAATACTTATAAAGTCAATAAATTTTCAATTACTATTGCCAACTTAGTCTACTGGCTGTCAGTCCAAAACATGTTATACTGGAATCAAACATTGCTTTTAACACAGGCACCCAATGTAGACAACACAAAAATGGGTTCAAATCATGAAAATATTGCTATGAGTTAAGAGAGCATATATTTCAAATGTTATAATAAATGGCCCCTTATATGTAATGTAAGAAGACACCTGGTACATATACTAAATCAATAAACTGCAATTTCACACCAGGCCTCAATTTCTTAAAGAGACAATTTCATGCAAATGAGGCATTATTTTAATATCTAGAAATTTTTCCTTTTGACCAATCTATCACATACATTTATGAGAAATATGTGTTAAAAGATAAGAGTATCAGAAAATGTCAAAATTTTGTGATATTTCATCTGATCAGTTGTGACTGCTTGCCTCAGATGACCCGAATTCTTAAGACTACTGCTTTATTGATACAGAAACAGTGTATAACTGTATAATTACTTTTTACAAGTCAATTGTATCCATAATACTGCAGTCATAAAAATACTGCTGGCAGGGAAGAATGTAACTCTGTTTAAATAGATCTAGCATCAGAAAAGTGTTAAATTTTCTGGCTCTTTAATTTATAAGACTTGAGAAAGCTTACTGAAAAGCAACTCTACATTTAAATGACACATAGATTACTAAAAAGTATCACAAAAATCATTAAGAAATGGTGAGCTAGGCATAAAACTACATTTTCCCAAGTTATAAATTTTACCTCTTATTATTTAATTACCTAAAAAGTAATGCATGAACAGGATTTTAAACTCGATTTAAACTTGTTTTAAAGGATCTGGCAAGACGGTCACAAATATGCCATAATGGTTTTTTTTCATGATGAAGGAATTCTCTGTGACACTTTAACAAGCTGATGATATAATAACCCTTCCGACTTCTAAAAACTTACAAAACTGAATGACTGGCCTTTGAATCATAAATAGAACTTGAAAGGGTTTTATTTAGCTAACACACTTTATAAGAATCTGTATACCAACCTGCTGCCTAAAGCCAATTAATTTCCTGTCAGCAATTTCAGTCTCACTTCTAAGATTCTCAACCAGGGACTCAAGTTCTGCAATTCTGCTGTCAGCTACCTGTAGGAGATCAGCCACATAAGGATCATCAGCTAGGTTTAACTTTGGCCAGCTGGGATAATTCGCAGGTTCAACTGTTGAATCTATTTCCATCCGCTGACGCCGGAATGGAATATTCTTCTTTCTTCCACCTGCAATCAAGATTTCATATCCTTAAAATATCTTAGCTGTAATTATACTTTACACTTCTGGTAGTCAAACAAAAGGATATAACATTTCATTGTTAATCATGGTATGTCAAAAGAAGAGTATTCATACAATATTTGTGATTTTTCAAAAGTATCAGTAGTTTCCACATCATATAACATCTCACATGTACATGTTAGACATTAATAGTTGTAGGGTTTAATAGCACATCAGCACAATATGGGCTATATAGTGCAGACTAAAAGTAAATTTCTAAAAATAAAAAATAGCAACAAACTGCAAAAGAAACACAAACACAGGGACAATAAATCCTTCCATATCCAAAATACATTAAATACTACATAATAAAACTTAAAAGTAAACATATTACAATTCTGCAACAGTAAAACAGTGGCCATCAGTCTTAAAACATTTTTTTAAATCCATGGCTTCATTGTCACGGTATAGAGGATGCATCTTTGATAGGAAATGTCAAAATTGCAGAGAAAAAGGATACAATCTAAAAAAATTTACTAAGGCTGAAGTGAGATTAGAAACAGAAGAGCAATCAAGAAACATCAGAAGAAAACCATACAAGAATATCATGGAATTCCTGGCAAAAATCAAGGTTTTTTAAGGAGATTTGGAAATTAGGAAAAACAATACCAATTAGTAACCAAATCTTAAGGATTTGATTGCAAAATGACTTTGAAAAATATTCCTCTCTGGGACCCTTATATGCATTAACAGTAGCCCATGGCAAAGTGTTAGGGCAATATAAAGCTAAAAGAGATTGTTTGACTGGGCAAGTGATTTTTAGGTGTTACTGATGACAAATAACATAAAATGTTTATAGAAATTGGAATTCAAACAAAGTGATTTGTATAAATTTATTTCTTATTAAATACATGTACTCAGGTTTCCTTTCTGTTGCACAATGATATACAAAGCTGACTGATGTATATTCTACATTATTTCAAAACAGTGAGTTCTGTTTATCCTATGCCACATTCGTGAAGTGCTTTTGATGGGAAAACCCGAAAACATGAATTGCACAGACGTTGTTGATGCTACATTGTGTATAAATGCATCACGCTAAAATCAAATGGTCACATTAAAGATCGTTCTGTCAATTGGAGGTCTACTTTGAGACCTACATATCTCCAGCTGTAGAGGTATGTAATTTATTTATATGTATTGTAAGTTACAGCTAATGTATTATCATGTTTATTTTCATATTTCTGTAGCTTCGACTTGCATAGTATAATGCTAATATTTTCTATTCTTATCTGTGACTTAGCAAGGACTTTACAAAACTGCATTTAGTGAAGAATCGTTTAGTGCATTAAAAATCGCATAATTCACCAGTTCACTTCGGAACCTGTTGATTGTATTGGATTGCAAGACTGATAATGTATCATTTATAACTCACCGTATATAATGTCATTACCTATTACCATATATACCAGTGTCATGCATAGCACACGGTATTGGATGTATTTTTCAGCTGTATAGAGCTGCGTGTGCAGTGCTGTGCTGGTGTGTATGTGTTTTCAAGCTACTTCAAGCTGTTTCGAGTGTTTCATATAATCAAACGATGTTTGAAATAATCTATGCTGATCGTTGCTAGTCGGGTTGCAGGTGATCAGGCGATGCAGACCAAAGTGGTAGGCGCTAATTGTCTAACCCAGGAATCAATGGTGGTTGGTGACTACAAATAATTTTTGCTTTTCTGACCAGTCGAACTGGTAACAAAGAGTGAATTGAAGGGAGTGTATACGTTGCTCCATACATATAATATTTTGGCCGTAGGCTATTTTTAGGGGTTTTGTGGTACCTAGTGTTTAGGGGTAAAGAGATATATTGTGATATCTACTTTATTAACATTCGTTCACTATTAAGTGAGAAAATATCAGTTCACTATTTTAAACGAGTGAAATATCAGTTCACTATTGTAAATGAGTGCAATATCAATTCACCATTTTAAATGAGTGCAATATCAGTTCACTATTTTAAATGAGTGCAATGTCAGTTCATTATTGTGATCAATTTGCTGTTTTAAGTGAAAACATTTGTTTTGCAATTCATTATTTTTAGTGAAAACATCATTCGTATTGCTATTGTGAAAATTGTATTTTCATTTTTGTGATATACCATAAATTGTTCTTTCTTTATTTGTCCATCATTTGTCTTGCAATTCATTATTTTTAGTGAAAACATCATTCGTATTGCTATTGTGAAAATTGTATTTTCATTTTTGTGATATACCATAAATCGTTCTTTCTTTATTTGTCCTGGTGCCGTATATGTCAATGTGTTTGCATTTGTATTTGTTGCATTAGTGCTAATTATGTTAATTCGTCCAATATTTGGACCCATACACGCATGTATCAATCATACTTCGTTTCTTATTTCTCACATATTTGCTTTACTATCAATAGTGTTTTGTTGCTAATCTGGAAATCCCAAACTCTGTTATCTTGTCACACACACAATTTTGGGTCTACTCTAGCAGGGATCACATAACCAGGCAAAGTAAGCGAGCGACTAAGTCACCTAAAAATACGAAAACCTTGCCTTTTCTGTTAGGAAAGTGAAAATGACTTCACCTGTGATTTCTTATATGTACATTGAGTGACTGTATGTTTTGAGATGCTCCCTTGCCTTAGCAAGTTAATTCCAGTGTTGTAGCTAAAAGCGAAATGTAAACCTCAAGCCATCTTATATTGTGTATGCTGACTTATAAGGCACCGTCATTCACAGCATGTGTTTTGATAGCTGACTGACCATTAAATCCTTTCCTGAGTATATTACAGCAGAGAAGTGTTATATATGTCTCTGTTTACAGCAACCAACACTGGCTGATTTCCACAAAGTCTCTGTTTACAGCAACCAACACTGGCCGATTTCCACAAAAGTCTCTGTTTACAGCAACCAACACTGGCCGATTTCCACAAAGTCTCTGTTTACCGCAACCAACACTGGCCAGTTTCAACAAAGTCTCTGTGTACAGCAACCAACACTGACCGGTTTCCACAAAGTTATCATTTGATGATAAAAACAAAAATTTGTGTTTCAAAGCTTAAACGATGGTATGTAATAAGCAATTTATGTTTTAAGAACAGAATCAGTGATTTTAAGATTTTTACTGCCACGTGTGCATTAATTTCTTCATAAAATCAGACTGAAACCAATTAAAATCTGTCAGAAGGAATAATAGCAGAGTACCAATTTGTTTGATTGTCTGTTTTCATAAACATTTGGGCGAATATGTTTAGGAAAATATTCAACTCAGAAAGCAGTTTTCACTCATTTCTGTGAAAATACTGGGAAAATAAGCAGTGAAGCAAATACTATTTAACCAGTCTCTGGTGTTATTACATATACATACACAAATAATAAAACCATACATTTGCAATCCTATCAATGGACTGTTGTAATGAAGCTAGAATGAGTGGTTACATTAAGAAATCCCTTCTTTCTAAAAATAAATGTACTCCAATGTGGGCTGTTTCAATTTGGTTGGAAAGAAGGTTTTAGTTCATTTCTATACTAATTTTAATGACTGATTGTGTTATCAATGAATAGTTAAGGTAATGTTTTATCAGCAACAAAGAAATTAAGATGAACACAAATGGTGTGAAGATGTGTGCATTTGCTCATGTAAACATTAGAGGGGTTCTTTCAAACAAGTTTTAAAAAAATTTTCAACTGCCATTTCCTTGTCAACATTTTATAAAGTAAAAATAAATTCTTGTTTAAGAGTAGATGATTAAGCATTTTTACCAAATTATAATTACAATACTGTAATCTAAAATTCATTATATTGTATAGTTGCTATGGCAGATCAGGATCATTGTTTTTGCAGTTTGACTTGACTTATAAGCAAAATTACTACTACTGAATTCTTTTTCTCAAAAGTTGTGGCCAAGGTATCTGAAATATCTGGAAAGATCATGACCAGTTCATTAGCTTGATTTGTGCGTGTTATAAAGAAGTGTATATATTTGCCAGATATTTTCTGTACCATATTTGTTATTGATTTAACTGAAAGGCAAGATTTCAACCTAGAGATATAAGATCTTTATGTTTTCCTCTTGCTCTCTCTAATGGTACAAACAGCTTTTGCTTTATATGTGTGGTATTCGTTCCCATTGTCAGCTGCTGGAATGGTGCTTAAATTTCTAAGGTCCTCTTTTTCATTCACTGATTGTGATGATGGAAAACAAGTTTAAACTTAAATGAATCTAACATACCTGGAGTTGATACCACTGCATGGAAGTTTTTCTCCTGAAGACTGAGTATTTTGTCCGATTTCTCTTTGGATTCTCGCTCCATCTGTTTCGTTTTGTGAACATACTGATTGTTTAGGAACTTCAAGTCTGCATTTTCATGTTCCAGTTTCCTAAGTGAGGCTTTCAGCTCTATAATGGAATGAAAAATTGGTTCATTTAATTATTCTGATTCATATATTTTCATGATATGGTTTTGCAGAATTTGACAAGCTAGTCAGCACTTAACTTTCTGGGTGGTGGAAAAGAATCTTACTGTCTTTATATATAAACATTTGCTTGCAGTCTTTAATTATGTAGTGTGTAGAAACCACAAAACTAATGAAAATTTGTACACAATAAAAAATGGTGGTCAAGTGGTCTAATGAGCTTGATTTTACAGACCACTGACATCATATTGCTATCCACATGGGTTTAAGTCTTGGCTTGGCCAAATTTGGTAGGTGAGAATGTTTGCCATAGCTTCCCATGGGTCAGTAGTTCTTCCTTACTACACTTGTAAATATGTTTCTTAGCTTGTGGTTTGTTTATTATCCTTCAATTTATGGTATTTGTCAAATTATATATGTACAGTGTTCCAGCAAAGAGAAACAGAGGCATCACAGTCCTGTTATCTACCCTCACAATGCCCTTTATCTGCAACACTGTATCTTCTTGAACTGCAAATTTAGAGTCATTTTATGTCCATATACCTTGTTAATTAAAATTGTTTTGAAATTGAAACCAGCACTGTCAACTGAAATTGTACTACTTATTAGAATCAAGAAATATATCTACTGAAAGTCACATTCTATAACACAATGCATACATTCTTCCAAGATTGGATTATTGTTCAAATCCATTTGGAAAATGAGCCAAATCTCTGCTTGAGAACTTATAAATTTCTGAAAAAGGCAGCACCCATTATTTTAAAAACATCTATTGATAATTCATTAAAGCATTGTTAGTTACTATGGCTTACAAAATTATGAAAGAATCGATTTTCACAAGGCAGTTCTTGTATAAAAATGACTACATTGAACTGCACCCAAGTATCCACAGGATTTATTCTGACCTTATTCAACACTTTACCAGTTATTCTCAATATTGAACAGAAACCTTCATCAACCAAAACCAAGAACACAGCAATTATAAAACAAATCAAATGTTTTCTAAAATCTTTTACAGTTTCTGTTAAACAAGCTTTCGGTACATATAAAATCTGCAGAAAATATTACAGTATTTTAAAACAAATATCATGATCATGTACATGTAAATAATAGATAATAACTGAATTAGACTTTATACTAAAGACCTGTCAAGTAAAATAAATACAACTGAGAATAACTTGTAATAACTTTTGCATTAAGAAAAAAATGTTACACTTTCTTCTTAAGATGGCATGAAGGGAGAATAGTTCTTAACTCATCAAGTCACCCTCTAAATAAGACATATTTATTATTATTATTATTATTATTATTATTATTATTATTATTATTATTATTATTATTATTATTAACCACTTGCTTAGTAAGCCACATTAAATTCAGCTTAAACATAAAATGTCAGGTCTTTGTTTTTACCCAGGGTTAACTAGGAGATCAAAGGCAGTCAGGCATTATTAAATATAAAGTATCAAAGCCCAAATTTTCTGAGCTTAAGCCACTTCATCATAAAAACCCAAATGCAATTTCAAACCTTACTATTTCACAATTAAGAATATCAATGTCATGGCTTTTTGGCAATAAATTTGGACATTTTGGGGGAGAAAAGCAAATTCATAATTGTTTTACAAAATAACGTACAAAAAATGGCATTAAATATATGAAAGCCATCTATACCAGAATGCTTTGTGTCAAACTTTGTCAAGTTTTGTTAAGCTATTTTTAAGTCTTTTAATTTTTACTGGTGGTGGCCATATCTGAAGGTAGATTGGCATCATCTGCAAACATCTGAAAAGACCTTCATTTCAGAATGTTTTCAAATTTAGTCAAGTTTTATTAAGAGAGCTTTATGAGAAATTATTTAAAGGTTTTTCAGTTATAATAATGATAGCCACATCTCTCTGCATCATTACAACAAATCTGAATTCCAGTATGCTTTCTGTAAAATTGGTCAAATTCGGATAAGCATTTTTCTATAAGTTGTTTCATGGGTTTTTTTTAAAGTTGAAGCAGCTATACTTAATGATGATTGGCATTGTCCAATTAAAAGGTTTAAAAGTGCATATAACAATAAAACAATAAATAATGGTGGATCTGCATTATTTAAATGCATTTTGAACTATCTTCATGCCTGGATGCTTTCCATCAAATTTTGTTAAATTCCATTTAGCCATTCTATTAACAGGGTTATCAATAGATTTAAAAACTGAGGAGTTAGTTGACCCTAGATCATAAAATCTCAAAAGACAGAATGAAAATCTCTAGAGTCAAAATTAAAAATCTTGAGTGTCATTTCTTTTGGACAGTTATAAGCCCATAACTTTGATTCCTTGTTATTGGTGAAAAAAAATGGTGCTTAAGACAACAACAATATGCTCCAGTTCTTACCAGTTTGATGTCCAAACATACCAATCCTGATATTTGATCAAAATGCAGTCCATTTATGTTGCAATTGTTTCCTCTTCCTCTATCATAAACTTCAGATGTAATCTCAACACAATCAAACCTAATTCAGTCGCACCTAAGCCTAACTTTAGCTTCCATTAGTGTGATATTATTGGCCATTAAGGTATATACTGTTGCTGAGCAGATGTCAATTAATGCCTTCTACAGTAAAATTTTTATGGACAGAGCACTCACAGTAAGAAACAAAGCCAAAGGAGAATCAATGGTATTAAGATTGAGGCTCCTGCCCAAATCTACATGCATCAAAAAGATGCACAAGTTAGAATTTCCACTCATCAAAAAAAGGGGTCATAATTAAATGAGTTTCTATTTTTAGGAACAGCAGCCATATATATGATCACTGGAGCAAATTAGGTCAAACTGTGAGCATTGGATTTTAAGAAGAACCAACTTTAAAGGGTTTTCTACTTTTAGTAATGACAACCATATCTTATGGTGCATCTGAAATGAACTTTAAATCATGATGTATTTTTATTTACATTTAGCTAAATTCTATTGCCCAGGTATTAAAAAAGTTGTAAACAGCAATTGTAAATGGATGATGCACAATGCAGCATGTAAAAGGCATCACTGACAATTGATTAAGGATTATATCATACGCTAAGAAGTTTGATTTTGTATTACTGACTGACATTCTATATGAATTCTCTTCAACTTTTCTGAGCAACTGTTTCCATTTAATCAATCATTACACACCTAGTTTTAAATTACCAAGATGTATGTATGTGTATATATATATATATATATATATATATATATATATATATATATATATATATATATATATATATATATATATATATATATATATATATATTCTGTGTTCTCAGTACTTAAGATTTTAAAATTCTTTTCAATACAGGTACAAGTGTTTCAACAGCTAAAAAGTGTTTAGTCTATTTGCATTTTTATTCTCACAAAGGTATTCATAGCTATTCACAACTGAGTATTTTTTTTAATTGTAACTTATCAAAATCTCGGTCAAATAATATCTTGGTTATTGAGTGATATGTCAGTAGCATACAGTGATAAATTTAATATTCACGAAACTCGAAGTTATAGTACAAATCTATGTATCATGTAGGCATTCAACACTTGCTACTTCAGTAATGGTTTTCATTTTTTTAGAATTAGATTCTACATACATTTAAGTGCCAAGTATTCACTTCATTTGGATTCATATACATTATTTCTTTGGAAGGTCATTATTTAGACACCCCAAAATGCGCATATGGCAAATCAATTTTAATGTAGATAAACATTTTTGGACAAAATAAACCTAAAGGTATGATTCAATACAAGCTGGATTGAATGTCATGATCTGTGATATCGCAATGAAAGCTACACATATTGATAAACAAATCTGTACTACCCTCAATTGTGACAATTCCAATCAACGCATTCTTAATTTGACCTAAGTTTGCTAAATGGGCACCATTGTAAAAGTCCATAGCTTCAGATAATTTTTGTCTGGAAGTTTCTTGGTGACAGTTAAGGTGAAGAGACTTTGGTTAACTGAAGAGACTTTAGTTAATTATAATTAGTATTAAATTTTGAAAAACAATTTACATTTAATTTAAAATGAGTAAATGAGCATACATGACTAATGTGACTTGTGCTATAATAAAAGTGAACAAGGCAAAATCAAGGTATTGATCTGGCCTCATCTTATACTCCGCATGAACTTATATATGGATGAGGGATGGAAAATTTGTATTGAATTGGACTTATATTCTGGTGCTCCTTGGGTTGCAATTGCATTTTTCATCCCCCAGTAATGACATGTGCATAAAGGTAATAACACTCCATTCCTTTCTTATTTCTCAGCCCATGGGAATGTTATTCACCTCTCCCTTGAAAACATGCACACAATGGGGTCCAAAAACAAGAACCACACAATAAATGAGGGCACAAGTTACCAAGGGACCACCAAAAAGTAAGCGATCCATCCTCAATGGACATCAAGCAAACCACCTAACAGGGTGGGGTGTATGTAAATTATGTATGTAAATGTATTGTTTAATGGGTGGTAAATCGTTTTATAATCATGTCAAGAATACTTGTCAATAAAGCACTGTTCTAATGTTGTTTTCAATTCTGTATAAATTACATTTATTTTCAAGATGCTCAACATCTGAAAGTTCGTTAACATTATTCCAACTGGTTTCAAACAACATTTGTGTATTACATCATTATTGCTGCTGATTAGTCTGGTTTCCTGCTTCATAAATGGCTATGAAGTTTGAAGCAGGGAATTTCTGAAATAAGGACCAGACAAACTGTTGATATACCACAAAATAAGATTCCTTTATCAAACTAAATGCATCTTCTAATTTGTTGGCTAGTCTCACAAAAATCATTTTCATCTTCAGCCTTGTGCTTCACACCAATGAAATTGCATAAAGTTGACATCACAAAAGTACACGTGATAATTACTTGAAAGAAATGTAAATCTGCACAAAACACTGAAAAATAGCTGATCATATGACAATTTATGCCAAATAACAAGGGAGATCAAATTACTCAAACAAAAAGTCTGCTGAGCCTGTGCCATACCATTATTTATCTAAATACAGCATATTATAAAATATATGTGTTCCAAGCATCACACAGGGATTTATAATATGATGCAATGAGTATGTATATCAAAGATAGGAGACAAATCAAATGTTCGTGTAATTTGAAGATAATGATCATTAATAACTGATGATCAATTAACAGGTGTCTTAATCTCCATGTCTACTAAGATCTAACCTATGCAGCTTCACTAAATCCCATTACAATCACTGAACTTTGATAGCTCACACATGATATGATTGATTCTCACTTTAAGAAACAGATCAGCTAAAATAGAATTTGACAGACCAAAAAATCTTGCATACCAACAACTGAGCTGTTGGAATTTTCATGTGTCCATAAACGAAAAGTATGCAATCTCTTAAAGATTTTGGCATCCTGTAGAACCTCATTAATATGAAAACCCCTCCAAACCAAAAACTGATTGGCCTTGATAATTGCAGTCTTAAGAGATTTCAGTTTCACTGTCTAACTTTTGTCTAACTTTTTTGCAAATTTTATGTAAAACTTTTGAACCCAGAAGTTTCACCCACACCCACTCCAAAACTTTAAAAGTGTGCCCTTTGCCTAATAATGGAAGAAAAGCAATATTTTTTTAAGTACAACAAGGACTTACAAGTAAATATAGACCATACCTCTGATCAAAGCATCACTTTCTTCCTTCTGCTTGATGATGCTTTTGTGCAACTCATTGTTTTCCCTCACCAAGTTAGCATTGTCACTCTTGTATGCCTCCACAGCTGAATCTACATCAACTGACTCAGTTGTCTTCCTTCCAACATCTAGCTTTGCATTTTTCAAGCTTTCGGTGGTGTGGACGAGATCTGCAAATAATCTCTCTACTAATGGCAAAGATTCAATACCCAGTGATTGTCGATAACCAAGCTGGTCCAATCGTTTTCGTAAATTGGAGAATTTCTGCTGGGCCTGGGCTGCACCAGTCGTTGAAGCCATGTTTGTGAACTTAGGATCCTCAAGAAGTGTTTATCACAACATGTTCTGCAAAAATAAAAATGTAAACTGATAAAGACAGCAAGCAGACACAAAGACAACTGCGATCTTATGGAACATTGTGCATATTGTTAAGTCTATGAATATGCTGAGCATGTTCTTCTGATTTTATTGGCTATTCATTCATCCATCCTGCAAATACACCCCCACAGTGAATACAATTAACTATAATAAGATCTTGGACTTCACACCAGTACATAAACAGACAGTTACATTCTTACCATTAAATTCTGAAAATTGAGTTTCAAACTGCAAACATAATCAATTCTAAACTCTAAACCCTAGCTTGGCTGAAATTCTAACCATTTACAACAATTTCTTTGGGTGGTTAAGTTGTCTAAGGTGCTTTTTTTTTACAGATAACAGACATTTCACCTCTATCCACATGGGTCAGAATCTCAGTTCAGTCAACATTGGGATGGTGATTAGCTATTTCCACCAAATATATTGTATAACCTATCTTGTGTTGAAAATTGGCATTAAAAACCCACCAAAACCTTTTATTTCTGGCATGAGAAAAGTTGTAAGAACTCTTAAAAATAGGTTATTAATCATGGATCAATCTACACCCAAGTGGCCAATAAATTTATGGTGCTTATATATACACTCAAATGAACATGATTTCTTTGAAGTATCCATGGTTTATTATGGTTTATTTTTCTACATCAAGAAGTATATGTTTCATCTTGTGGGAATAAATGTAGGTCATTTCCAGGTGTCGTCCTCTATAGGTGGGAAATAATAGCTAAGAGGAAGTAACAGCACTGTATATGTCTATTTTGAGTAATTAAATTATTATACCTTCTTTACACTTGATTACTTTTTTGTTCTTTTTGTGCAAGTATAACCACTTTTAATAATGTAATGCAAATCTGATGTAAACAGAAAAATGTTGCAGTATGGCCTGTGACCTTTAAGAAAACAGGCATGATGACAGTGTCATTAACACTTAATCCATATCATTATAATATTGTTGTGAAAAGGACTGCCCTTCATAATCCCAATTGTTTAAATTTAGGTTTTTTCCTAAAAGCTATTCCTAATACAGTATATAGTATCTACTTGTTGTTTTAAGAAAAGAACCTGTTTAAACTATTGTTCAGTTGAGCTGAATTGTCTTTCCAGTTTGGCCAAATAGTATTGGGCCAAATTAATTATAATCTGGCAATAATGATACAACTTTCCTATACCCTCACCATATTCAATTCCACAGACTGAATCCACTTTTGTTCCCAGGCAAACAGGGAAAGAATCCATTTTCCCCATCATCACTCTTTGTTACATCCATATGCAACACAGTGCACTATATTTGCTGTACAAAAGCACAATTGTAAGATATATCACATAGACATTAATGTAGGGAAATTAAACACTAGGTTGAATATTTGTTTTTGGCACACAGAAACTATTGATTGTTTATGGAGATTGCTGAAAAATATTTTCATTTTAAAAAAATGATTTTTAAGTCTAAACATTTTTATGGTGTGCATATACAACAAATGCATTTTGTTTATGACTATAACAATATCACAAGTTTGTACAATACAGGTGGCCGGTGATCTTTAAGTCTAGCCTTTATCTATTCTGCAGACTGCCTGTAACTGACTAAAATAATTAAATGGTGAGTGTCCGGGGGAAAAATGAGTCATGCCACAAGGAGAAATGATGCATCTTTTGAGAATTTTATGCATATTTGACCCAGAAGTTCAGGTCCTTGAGAGCCTTGTGCCTACAATCATTTCAGAACATATAAGACTTGGTGATATTCTTTCTAATATCTCTGCATCTTTTTTTTATACTATACCATACATGTAATCCATTAATGACTTTTACTCACACTTAATTTTTATGGGATTTTGTTTTTCTTCATCTCTGAACATTAAAATTAAAATATAATGCAGGAAATGTTTCACGGCAATCCTCCAAGTATTGTAGTTATGAAGAAGTAACAATAATAAAACAGTCCTAACAGACAACAGGCCATAACATGACAAGCAGAGCTAAACAAAAATTGATAGAAAAAGAGGCTGTTTACTTATCAGAGCTTTCAGGTGTGTAAGTCTCCATCACAGGATCTCAATTATCTTCTCATAGATTAACACCTTCAAAATCATGCAGAGAGCAGCAAGAACTTATGTTTCATTTAATTTGTTTATCCCCAAACCAATGGATGTACATGTATCTTCTAACTTTAACAATTCTGACTGGCTACTATGAAATTAAGCATTGGGACTCATATGGAAAAATTATATGCATTCAAAGGTGCTTATAAATTAAAAAAAATTTAAAACACAGCATACTATGACACATTTCACAAAATAAATATAACATCCTTATCAGATGACAACTGTTATATATAAACACCTCTTTTGTGAGATCAAGGAAGTACTGAGCCTGCAGGGCATAACACATTGCCCTCAGTTCTGATATTAATTCCATCACACATAATTGGTCTTTATCTGGAATAGTTGTCTCCTGATAGGTATGATTTATTTACTAAATGGTTCGAACACACAAAAACTTCACTTTTGCATACATACATACATACATACATACATACATACATACATACATACATACATTACATACATTACATACATACATACATACATACATACATACATACATACATACATACATACATACAATATTCTTTATATAATTTACTAGTTGAAAGACTATCAATGGGGCTCAGATTTTTTATTCTAGAAAAAGGTTTGCAAAAGGGCAAGTAAAATTTCTTTGAAGCCAAATAACTGATTACAAAAAGGGATAACACTCTTACCTAACAAGGGTTCTAAGGTAAAGAAAGATGAAAGCAAATGAATCAAAGAAAATAGTAGAAAAAATTAAGGACTGCAACAAGGGTATATTATTTCTTCAGCATTTATCACAGTGTTACCATTGATGACAAGGTGAACATCTGCATTGCCGGAGCCAGCACAACCTATGGCTGACTGCATGCCAACATGAAGAGGCATTAGCATCACCACCAACATAAAGGTCTACAGGGCAGTTGTGCTCCCCACACTACTTCAAGCATGCAATGTATGGTGTATCAAGGCCATGCCTGAAAGATAAACCACTTTCACACCACAGGTCTCATGAAAATCATCAACATCAAGTGGTAGGACAAGATTCCAGACAACAAGGTACTAGCCCAAGCAGGTTTCCCCAGCTTCAACACCATCCTGATGCAGTCCCAGCTATGCTGGGCGGGAGATGTATGCATGCCACACCAATGGCTGCCTAAGAGACTCTTCTATGGCTAAATGCTTCAAAGACAATCTGAAAGATGCGTTGAAAGTGTTCAACATAAACCAGAACCCTGATTCATGGAAGCAAACAGCCATCAATTGAGTCACTTGGCATTCTTACATGCACAAAAGCTCCAAGTTGTAAGAATCTAGCACAGCAGCTGCAGAGCTGAAGTGGCAAGCCAGAAAAGCACAAGCCATCAACCCTCCTGGATATGTCCATCTTATTCCTTTGTCCCTTCTGCAACCAAACCTTCCATACAAGGATTGGCCTCATCAACCACCTGCGCATACACTGAACAGAATTAGCCCCTCCAACTCTCAGATGACAAGAGTGGTCTTTGTTGACTCAACAGATGAACAACAGGATCATCATGTAAACTGCCAATAGACCAAAATGTTGTTCAGTGCTAATTATTTTTACAAAGTATTTTTTCACAATACTGGTTGTGTGCAACAGCAGATTTAGCTGCAGCATATATGATGTAAATTTAAATGTCAAATTCTCAACTGTTGTTGTTGTTATTGGGTTTAATGTCATTTTTCAACACAAGAGAGGCTATACATGGGAGCTAGTATAAATGGTGATGGAAGAATCCCGGAGAGAATCACTGACCCACAAGAAGCTACTGCAAGCTTTTTCACATAACCACATGAGTGTAATCAGAGACTCGAACTCACACTGACAAAAGTGAAATGGCATTGATCCGTAACAGTGAGCACTTTAGACTACTTAGGGCCCCAATTCTCAACTGCATCTCATGATATGAAAATGAAGACAAAGAATATGATTATGCATCCCCATCAGTACAAAATAGTGCTAAGCCTTTATTTTTAAAGGACTAATAAGTAATGGACTCAAATATGTAGACTCACCTGTATGATAAGGAGGCAAATTTAATCTTCTGAAGAAGATAGAATTATATTATTTTGCCCAACACTAATTGTTTATAAGCAATACCTCTTCTAATCTACCACCTTCCAACCCACAACTGTTGTCCTACCATATAAGACCCATCATGGATGATGGGTTTTACTGCCTAATGGCACAGTTTAGTGTGTTTTGATGTCTAACAAAAGTCAAATTTTCAGGAATTTCACACATAACTAGCAACCAAAAATGACACTTTTCTACAAAGTAAAGTTATAAGGTTTTTATCAGACTTTACTTACCCATATGTTTTTTTCTCTAATAAATTTAAATTCTCACAAACGAAATGGACCTGTTTTCAAGTTTTATTGGCCTTCAATTTCAGTTAGCTGGAAAGCAATGAAAGCCAGGAATGCCAAATCAAATTAGGTTGCAATATTATTTTTTAATGAATAAAAATATATTATGCCTATTGGAACTATAAGCAATATTTTTTTTCATTCACAAAAAAATCCTCCACATGAACCTACTTGATCATACCTCGGCATACTTCAACTACCGTCGCATTGCAACAAATTGAAATGTATGTCAACAGAACATGAAAATGCATCCATTTGCAAGTGTCATATTTTGATTCCACCAGGATAAAGACAGCACATTAAGTATATTAACTGCACATAAATTAGTGGAAAAGTGTTGATATAGGCTGCCAAGTGTGCGAGATATTCCTGAAACTTTTGATTACTCTTTCCAATGTCAACGACATTGGAACTGGCTATGTAAGGCCATTATTTGGGTAGTAAGACAGAGCACTTAAACAAAATCAACATGTGTTATGTCTTACATTGTATGACTACCATCAACTGCTGAATTACTGTGCAAACTGCTAACACTTGCGCACAGACTGAGCAGGACATAGTTTTCTGTTATATATTTGTTCTCTGCCACAATCAGTAATATTAGAAAATATAAATAAGTGACGGCGAACAACTTATGGGTTCCTGTATAATCAACCACTATATGGTGAAGTACTGAGTCAGAACGACAGAAGATGTAAAAAGTCGATCAGTTTGTTATTCTACAGGAGACTGAAACAAACATTTGAGTGAACGAAACCGAAGTGAATGAATGGATGTGTAAAATCAAACATATATTATTCTGGTGCAACTACTACTACTGTAACTTTAGTTCATTACTAAAGAAATAGTGGAAAATGCATCGTATTTCAAAAAACACTGCAGGTACTATTTATATCTGTCAGCGTATTCGGATAACTTTCACCTGATCGCAGGTGTTGGATAGCAACTATTTAAGTGCACTCGATTCCACATATCAAAATATATTTAATATGTGGCAACCTTTTATAACATTATTTACTCACTGTAATAAAAAAATAAATTGCTGTTCTAAAGTCTTCTGTTAAGTTTACTTGATCCTCGAAGCATCCATGAATGTCACCATACATGCCAAAACAGGTTTCCAAAATTTATTTGAAAACGGCGGCCCACTCTTTCCGTCCTCTAGCACTGAAGATTGTAGCGAGTAGTCTCCCTTGCAACAGAGTTTAAAAATCTGAATTCTATTTTAGCTTTCGCTTGTTGCCTTTGTTAGTCATTATATGTATTATCACAAGAATGAATGTTGAAAAAATGAAATAAAGTAATAACACAGCTATATGGTTAAATTGAAATGTATTTGGCAGTGTTATAAGTTATTTATACAGCAATGAGAAAAATAGCAAAGGACAACAATGGTTTATTTTCTAATCTTAGAAAATCATGTTTGAATATTTTACAGGCGTTTTTTTTATAGCAATAAATCTATGTTTTACGCAATTAGAAACACGTCCAGTTTATGCAATAATTTTAAAATGACAGAAATTAAATTTATGGTAAGTTTAGTATATGAACGTATCACATGCATTTTCGATTTTCATCGAAAGATTCTCATCCATTACTTCTTTACCAAAGGAGCTAATTATTACATATTCTCTAAAAATAAAATTTTAAAAATCTTTGCTTAACTCTAAACAAAATTCTTTTATATTAACAAATCGTTTTCAATAGCATAGATGCGTCAAATTTTGTAATATTAGAAACACGTTTCTAATATTGCAAAAATTTCTATTTCCAACCATTTTCATGAAATTATTGTCAACCTAAGATGTAAGAAAAACTCATTAAATGATATGAGAATATGATGTTATATTATATCATGAGACACGCTGTAGACTAGAAACAAATTTTATATTAGAAAATAATGTTAAAAATTATAACAAAAGTTATTTTTTTTAAAACAACTTCTTACTGTAAATTTGCTTAAATGTCCTTAGTTAAATTGGAATTTAATTTTCTGTAGCATCAAACGATTTTCAAACATTAGACAATTTTTTTTTTCACAACTGCTTGTTGTTGAGTTGCGTACAGTTTCAAGGTGAAAGATATATTGTTCTTTCAATTTCTCAAATTATTTTTTAGCACGTAACCATACAGTTCTTCAAACAATATAATTTAAATGAAACTTCGTATTTTGAGACCTCTGGACAATGAATTTTTGCTGCAGGTCTAAGATAATTCTTGTTATCGCTCTCCTCTCACTCAAGCTTTCAATCGGAATATTTATAGCAATATATAGCTCTTGTACTGTACTCACTCTACGTTGGCTGGCTTGTGGAGTCTGCTTCAGTGATTCACTGTAGAAAGAAATTCTAATGAAAACAATTGTCTCTGAGTTGTTGTGAGTAATTTTTCAAATGTCATTTGTTTCACTTCCTAGTATAACCGAAATTCAATATACAAGCTTGCTAATCATGCTGCAATAGAGAGGAATATGAGGCAAATATAGTTCATGATACGTCTAGTAATAAATCTAATGACATACAAAAACCAGTAGAAAAGGATGATATATTACTTGCAAAGGAGACGAACAAATTTAGTGGAAATCCGAATGAAATCAAGCGCTGAAAGTGTTGATGTGCCTGTAATGGTTCATGAAGTGTTGATGTGCCAACAGCCTTTTGTTTTATCACACTAATACAATCCGATATGAAATCCTTATTTGAAAGATCAGATTAATTCATATTTTCTTCTTCCAAGAATGTTATCAGAGCACTTCTGTATTAAGAAATAGTTTGAATAATAAAATGAAATACTATACAAAACTTGATTCTGCTCAGATGTTCAAGCATGAACAAATAATCTTTCCAGTAACAATATTATATAGCCTTCTACTTCACATCAGGTCACAATTAGCATTTTCTTAACAAAAACGGCTAAAAGAAACAATCTTCACAACCTTCATAATCATTACAAAATAAACTGTTAGTTATAATTAGAAAATCTGTTACTAAAATTATAATATATAACATGTACTATGTCAGGTGCGCCAGGATGAGTGTAAAGGAATTTAAATAGTTTAGACTTAGACCAAATTAACGTGTTTACTTCTATTAATAATGATCATAATATTAAACCCATACACAGATATTTTTTTTAGCTATGTATTAGTTGTTTACAGAATACAAAAATCAATCATTCAGGTCAAGTAGAAAATTTTGATGTTGAACAAGGTTAAGTCCAACCAACATACCATATATATATATATATATATATATATATATATATATATATATATATATATATATATATATATATATATATATATATATATATATATATATATATATATATATATATATATGACTAAGTGATGAGTAAACTGAATGCAAATAAAAGAATAAATTTTTGAAAGTGACAGTTGATACTTCTTAGCAAGATATTGAGGGACGGTGCAGCTAATGAAATAAAGAAAGTCTTCGGATCAACGAGAGAGAGAGAGAGAGAGAGAGAGAGAGAGAGAGAGAGAGAGAGAGAGAGAGAGAGAGAGAGAGAGAGAGAGGAGAGAGAGAGAGAGAGAGAGAGAGAGAGAGAGAGAGAGAGAGAGAGAGAGAGAGAGAGAGAGAGAGAGATTGCGAAGTTATTTATCAGGAAGTGATAGAAAGTGACTGCATACAGCAGAATTGGCAGTAGGGGCGGGGAACAAGCGGTTTACTGTCCAATTTTCAAAAGTAGCAGGGTGAAATCATAAGGTTCTTCAACTTTTTCATGTCGGCATAATGCGGTTTTTAAGGCGAAAAAATTCTACAAGGTATCCTTACGCGACCACGTAGTTTTGTAGGTGTCGGAATAGGCGATGAAAACAAGAACCACATAAATACCAAACGATCTTTCCAAAATTTAAGCCATAATTAATTATAAATAGAAAAATCAAACACAAATCAGACATGTCACTACAGGGAACTATGGAAATTTAACGTAACGCTCTATTTTTGTTATTGGTACCGGTCTGGTGAATACTGGGAATCTGTCAATGTTAGAAGCGGTTGAACTCAAAGAGGGTTACAATGTTAGAAGTGCTTTACTTCAGCAATGATAACAACAATAATAAAATGATTGGACCACTGCGTGAATTGACATGGTGCCGTAGGTTTAAATATTATGACATTATGGGCCAGAAGAGGAATTTAACATTACGTCTCTATGTTGAACACTTTATGGATCACAATGGAAACGGCGATATTTAAATTTCTGGATACTATCCAACACCTACTTATAATTAATATCAAACATGCATGTTTTGATTACTATCAAACATTGGATACATTCTACCCACCACACTGTGTGAGGCGACTAAAATCCCCCCATACCAACCAACTAAAGTGGCAGGAATGCTTACAAATAACATCCTCAAAAACACACAGACATGCTATCACTCAAGAGGTTTAAGATGTAATAGAAGGTACACACACACACACACACACTAAAAATAATAGTGTTTATAGGTAATATATATATATATATATATATATATATATATATATATATATATATATATATATATATATATATATATATATATATATATATATATATATATATATATATATATATATATATATATATATTGAGTTGGCTATGAAAACACATTTTGTTTGTGTTGGGTTTAACAACATTTAGTAGCATGTAATGTGCAGCCAGTATATTTGTTGGACGAAAATCCACGGAAAGCTACTGACAAGTTTTATCACATACGCACATGTTGGTTTATCCGAGATTCGAATTCAGGCGGAAATAGGTGAGATGAGTATGTGATCTGTAAAGGAATGCGCCTTACACCACCCTGCCATCCAGTGCCCAATGAATAGACATATAGGAACAAAAGCATACAAAGATAAAACATATAGAGTGGTGATGCTTGTGAGTATGAACTTTTGGGTGTCCCGGAAAAGGACCTTTGGGGTTTTAGCCACACCGCATCACAGTTCTCCTCCGCAAACTTTTCCTTTCGGCTGCTAAGGAAAGTAAAACACGTTTCAGGCACCCTTGCTCACCTTCCTTAACCAAGTTTTCGATATGTTAACCTATCTACACCTTGGCGGATTGATAAGATAATTCACTTCTTCGGGTCTATGGATTTCAATGGATTCGTCGGCAAGCAAGCGCATCAAATAAAATTGCTCCTACATGATCGAGACAAGAGGACAACACAACTGAAATGGACTCATAGATAAGCAATTTTCCCCTGCCGATCCGTGTTTGCACAAATACATCCTTCACATCAAATACACATGTAATGACTTCTCTCTGGTATGTAGTCATATTCTCGACGTTAAACTTACAAGATATCATTTTGAGGTAGATTGCTTCCATTATTTTCGGCCGATGTACAATGCACCGTTGTTACACGCTACTGGTTCGTTTGTATTAAATACTAAGGGAGACAACTCATGAAATCCAATAGATATTGCTAGGACAAAGCATTTAGATATATATATCGATCTGCCAAGAAGTAGAGTGGTTACCATATTAGGAACCTTGGCGAGCAAAGATGCTCTTACCTGTCCACACAGATCAGTCCATATAACCCTATATGTACTCCTGGTAATGGTCTACAAGGGTTTGGCATATACCTAGAAGTCTGGATTACACAGAATGCTGGAAATGATGGTCTAAGGCTTGATTTTACCCACATCTTGTCAAACTGTCTTAAAAACAGGTTACACAATGGCAGTATAAAAATACATGATGAGAAATGTACCAAATTTCTATAGCCAAAATTAAGAGAAAGGAACCTTCAATATACAGGACTATTAAACCTTCAGTTAATATATCAACGGTCGGTACCACCAGTGTGGAAGAGAGGGAAGAGAGTAATAGCAGCAGTCATTACTACCCAGTACCACAGCAGCAGCAACTGGAGAATTGATCAGCTATAGAAACTGTTTAAAACAAATGCAATTGAAATCAAGATGACAAGTGCATAAGTATATTTGTTGTTATTCAAACGGTCCATGAGAGAGAGAGAGAGAGAGAGAGAGAGAGAGAGAGAGAGAGAGAGAGAGAGAGAGAGAGAGAGAGAGAGAGAGAGAGAGAGAGAGAGAGAGAGAGAGAGAGAGAGAGAGAGAGAATTAACATTATCTAACCTGCATGGGAATATTTTATACTAAAATACTGGAAGACAAAGAGGTTCGTAATTTGTTTTTTTTTGTTGGTATTTTTGTCCTTAATTATAATCTCTGTGAAATTTAAAATCGTATACCAATCACAGCACACAAGTCAATTTTCCTACTGGATTGATTTTCTTCACTGGTGTGAAGTCTTTTGTTTTTTATACTTGTCTCTCCGTGTTGAATTTCTTTACTGGCATGGGTTAATCTTTTTCTGCTCAACGATATTCTTCTTTATCATTTTTTCTTGGGACAATATGCAGGCGTTTGCTAGGTAAATTTACCCTTGTCTTTCTTTTATCCCGTCCTTCAGGTTCCTTCTATTTGACGTGGTAGACATTCTGGTGCACAGACCTTTCTCTAAACAGATATAACAGGTATCTTCCACGAGACGACGACGACGACGACGACGACGACGTTCGGTATCACCTCTTACAATTTAAAAATCAGATGCTTAAAATTTCCAATTACACTCCTTCCGCTCGACCCTTTCATACCCTATTGCATCATTTGATTAGCAGTGTGAGATCGATTCCACTTGTCCTTATATTCTACTCATCTGCGGTATTCTTCCCTCTCCTATTTCTCAAAATTCCTTCTCATCTTCCTCCCCGACTTTTTCCATAATCCTTCTCCTCCTCCACTTCTCTATACTCCTTCTACTCCTCCTCCACTTTTTTCTCCATACTTCTTTTCCTTCTCCACCACATTCTCTCCACCTACTAGACTTCGGTCGACTTCGACTGTTCGGCTAGTCTCAACTTCGTCTCCTCCTCTTGGAGATTCGGGACTCCACGGAACCGGAAGTTATCTGTTCCCTGAAAAGCTTCATGTGAAAACACAAGGACGATACAGTCATTTCCCTTAGCCCTCTCAACTCATACTACACACATGCTATCAACCGATAACGACTATTATATTTCTTCGGTCACGTATTCATTCACATCGAGATACCCACACATTCTTGTATGGTAAAACAAACGTCATAATATAGTACGGTATCCATTACTTCTTATACATACATCAATAATTTCTGTCAAATCAGTACATACTCCTAATCCCCATATACTAAACATTATCATACTAATCAGACGCATTTCTTTACTTTACGCAAACTACACAACTATTTAAATAACCATGCTCTGATATATCCATAAGTCCATAATAAGTAATCTTACATGCTTCAACCATTTTCCAAACTCAGAATACAAGCATTCGTAAATTCTAACACAATTCATTAATAAATGCACTGGTTTACTACGAAGTAACCTAACAGCAAATTACAAAATTAATTCTGACCACAAGCGAACATAATGCCTCCTCACATCTAATTATTCTCTAAGTAGGTTCAAGCCCATTTCTCAAATAGCATGTAAAGAAAACACTACAAATGTAATTCTACATACTAAACGATCCCAGTAATGACGTATGCATACTACAAATAATTACAATTATGATGCCGTAATATTCTGCAAAAATCGAGCAAAGAACTTACTGACCTTTTCGAAGCTTTGTCTTTCCTTAGAATCTACATCTGTATCAGAGCCGCTTTAAGGCATAGGCTCGCAAGGCACGTGCATAGGACCCCGCGCCGCATGGGGCCCCTCGGCGGCCCAAAAACAAAATTTCGGTGTCGGTTTTGTTAGCGGTTGGTTGGCTTCCGTTAGTCTCGAGAGACGATGGAAATGCTACAATGAAAGGTGTCCTAATTTGTTGCTGTGCAGCGTCTTCTGTGACTATAAAGTCCCACACGGGAGTGGCAATCCTTGCTACTTGAAGCATGAATCAGGTCTTGGTTGTAACTGCATCATCTTCCTCTGAGATCTTTTCTCATCAGCGAGCTGTCGTAACTTTTCCTCCCTATCTTTCAGATCTGTGTACAGAGCATGTCGCCAGCTGGACTTGTCGAGGGCAAGCTCTTCCCAGGTGTTGACCTCTATTCCAAGAGCTTTCATATCCTGCTTGCAGACATCCTTGAAGCGAAGATGTGACCGTCCTATTGATCTTCTGCCTGAGGCAAGCTAAGAGTAGAGAAGGTTTTTGGGGATCCGTCCATCATTCATTCGATGCACATGACCCAGCCATCTGATGCGACGTTGGAGGAGGAGTGTGACCATGTTGGGAATTTTGGCCTGTTGAAGCACTTCGTTGTTTGTCACGCGATCGCTCCAGGTGATCCCGAGAATGCGACGGAGACAACGCATGAGAAAGGCACTCAGTCGTTTCTCCTGAGAGGCGTACAGGGTCCAAGTTTCGCTGGCAATCTGAAGAGTGCTAAGCACGCAGGCACGGTACACGGAGATCTTAGTGTTTAATGTCAGCTTGCTGTTGTTCCACACTCTCTTCGATAATCTAGAGAGAGTTGTTGACGCCTTTCCAATCCGCTTGTTGAGCTCGACATCGAGTGAGAGGTTGTTGGTGATGGTAGAGCTAAGGTAAGTGAACTCACTGACTACTTCTAGTTTGTAGTTGTTAATGGTTATGCTGGGAGGGTCTGCGCCCTGAACCATCTCGTTGGTTTTCTTTAGGTTGATGGTCAACCCGAATTCATCACATGCTTTAGCAAAGCGGTCCATCAGGCATTGTAGTTCAGCTTCTGTGTGAGTGACTATAGCAGCATCATCTTCAAAGAGCATGTCCCTAATGGTTGCTTTCCTTACTTTGCTCATTGCCTTCAGGCGTGCCAGGTTGAACAGTCTGTCGTCTGAACGCGTGTGCAGGTAGATCCCTTCTGTGGACGTCCCAAAGGCGTACTTAAGCAGAACAGCGAAGAAGATGCCAAAGAGCGTGGGGGCAAGGACACAGCCTTGTTTCACTCCGCTGTGGATATTGAATGGTTCGGACGATGAGCCATCATACTGCACTGTGCCTTTCATGTCTTCATGAAAGGACTGGACCATGCTTAACAGCTTTGGAGGGCATCCAATCTTCGTCAGGATTTTGAAGAGTCCGTCTTTGCTGACCAGATCGAATGCTTTGGTGAGTTCTATAAAAGCCAGGAAGAGGGTCTGTGTTGTTGCCTGCATTTCTCCTGCAGATGCCTGATGGAGAATATCATGTCGATTGTGGACCTCTCTGCGCGGAACCCACACTGAGACTCTGGATACACTCTGTCGGCAAGCGTCTGCAGTCTGTTCAGGATGACTCTAGCGAAGACTTTACCCACGATGCTGAGAAGTGATATGTCCCTGTAGTTATTGCAGTCACTTCTGTCGCCCTTGTTCTTATACAGGGTTATGATGTTGGCGTCTCTCATGTCCTGAGGCACTGCACCTTCATCCCAGCACTGGCAGAGGAGATAATAAAAGTGTGTGAACATCACACTTCCGCCACACTTGATTACTTCTGCTGGGATGCCATCCTTTCCTGGGGCTTTACCTGTGGTCAGTTTCTCTAATGCCAGCTTTAGTTCTGTCTCAGTAGGTTTCTCATCCAGTTTGGTCAAACAAGGGAGGTTTTCAATGGCGTTGAGGGCATTGTTGGTCACGTTATTCTCTCTGGAATACAGTTCGGAGTAGTACTCCACCCAGAGCTCCATCTGTTTGCCCTTGTCATGAATGATGTCTCCTGCAGAAGACTTCAATGGAGCTATCACTTTCTTCGTTTGACCCATTGCTTTCTTTATGCCATTATACTTACCTCTGATGTTTCCGTTGTCTACTGCTGACTGGATGCTCCGACAGAGTAGAAGCCAGTATTCATTAGCGCATTGCCGTGCTAACCTCTGCATTTTGCTTCTGGTAGACCTATATGCAGGTAGTGTCCTCTTGCAGGGAGAACGTTTGAATTCAGGTGGGCACTGCGACGCTCTTCTATTGCTGGCATCAGTGTGGCGGAATTGGCGTCAAACCATTCATTGTTCTTTGTCTGCTTCTTACCAAAGATTCCTTATGCTGCACTGTATACAGTATCTCTGATGTTGTCCCATCTCTCTTTGGCACTGCCGTAGGGAAGTTCTGAACTGAACGCCTTGGAGAGGACGTAAGTGAATTCTTCAGCCTTGTCTGGATATGACGTCCTGCTCACATCGATGTGTGGTTTACCCACTTGCCTAGAGTGGTGGATCTTCTTTGGTTGAAGCTTAAATTTACAGCAGACTAGAGGGTGATCGGTGTCGCAGTCAGCGCTGTGGAATGTGCGAGTAAGCTGCGCACCCTTCATGGCTGAACGTCTTGTGATAATCAAGTCAAGCTGATGCCAGTGTTTGGATGGGGATGCCTCCAAGACAATTTGTGCTGTGGTTTTGCCTGAAAAAATGAATTGGTGATGCTGAGGTTATGGAACGAGCTCATCTCTAGTAGACGTTGCCCGTTTTCATTCATCTTCCCAATGCCAAACTTGCCAAGACACAAAGGCCAGGAGTCGTGATCGGCACCCATCCTAGCGTTGAAGTCGCCCAGTAATGTCAAGTTCTCTTCCTTCGGAATTTTGTCGATGAGCGAGTCGAGCTCGTTGTAAAACGCATCCTTGGTATCTGTGGTGGCACTGAGTGTGGGAGCGTAAACACTGATGAGATTAACTAGCCCGGGTGTGATGTGGAGGCGAAGAGATAGCAGTCTTTCGTTTCCTTGTTAGCAGGGTTCTATCATAGCCAGCAGAGAGTTTCTGACAGCAAAACCAACACCATACTCCCTAACTTCGTCTGAGCTCTTTCCTTGCCAGAAGAAGGTGTAGTTCTTTTCTCTGAGGGACCCAGAATCTGGTAGCCGTGTCTCTTGAAGTGAGGCGATATCGACATGGAGTCTTGAGAGTTCGTCGTTGATGACTTTAGTCTTTCGAACATCACTAATTGCCTGGAGATCATCTGAAAGCCCTGTCAGCATAGTCCGGACGTTCCAGGTACCTAGCTTGAGGATTGTTGATTTCCTTGTTTTTCTTTTGTTTTTTCTTGGTGCTGTAGTTGCAGCCCGCTTGTCAGGTACTCACGTATCTTAAGCCCTGCGTACCCAGCAAGGCAGGCGAGCTGTGGCGGGACGACACCTTATTGGCTGGGGGCTGCCCAGCTTGAGGCGGGCGATAGCTGTCCAATGAGATCTGTTGGTCTCTCCCACCGTCGGAAGCAACCCCTGGCGTCTAACTCTACGCCAATCGAGAAGTGACTTATAACCGGTAACTGTTGCTTTCCGTGTTGTGTCAACGCTGTGAAGCAAAGCTGGAGTGTCCTCTCCAAGGCGCAAGCCTGGGCAAGGTTATATGGAGAATCAGCTGTTGCCCATGCAACTGACTCCCCCTCTCCACGCAGCTGATGGATCCAAGGGAAATGACAAGCCGATACGTCATGTCATCAGCGGCATCGCAGGAGTTGCCGAGATGTCACTAAATGCAGTGACAAGTCGCCCTAGAGACGCCGTCTCGGGATTTTTTGTTGGGGTTTACTCCCTTAGCCTTTCCCATGTAAGGTTTGAAGTCAGAGTTTACCTTCTCCTAGACGGGCTACCACCCAAGGTTAACGAAGCATCTGGTTTTGAGGCGCCAGAAACTCGCCTGCCATCCCTTCTTCAGTTAGTTTAAACAGGTTCCGCCGGGCTTAGTAGTTAAGCCACCCGTAAAGGCCTGGAGCTGGATTTGGTGGTCAGAGGCTATCACAGACAAACGCCATTGGGGGATTTCTAGGGGAAGTGGGTGCTTATCTCCCACAACTGCCCTCGGTGATAACAACCCTTGGAACCCATGTGTTAGCAGTTTTGTACTTATATTAATAAATTTAACAAAATGGCACACATGCACATGGAAATGCAATGTAATACTATATATCTGAGACTGATAGACTGAGGCGCAATTCTGGTTACTTTTAAGGTTAGAGTTAGTGCCTAGGATTCCCAAACTTCTTCAATCGGCTCTGTTCTACCTTTTACCTACAAATTACAATTGGCTTTTCTTTTAGTAACCCTATCGCTCAGCAATCTTCCTAGGCGAATACTAATTTTTTCTTTACAAAGTTGGAATGTAACATTTGCGTCGAACTGTAATCACACCCTCTATCTCGGTTTTTGATTGGACATCTCTATGGACTGATCCAATCAAAACTTATGTCATTCTCGCTGTCTGTCAACGTGAGGACGGATAAGAACACGCCCCGTTCCAGATTAACCTTAACACATAAGTGTGAAGTGGTGCGATATATCGCCTTTGCCGATTCAAGTTTGTAGTCTCAGGTTGGTGATGGTAACCTTGCGTAAGAAATTAACACTAGCCCGCCGAAATATTTAGACATCAAACACATAGCCGCAGTAATATCCCCAAAACAGTAGATTATAGCTTATACATGACTTTATAGCTGAGACTTAGCAAACGTGACATAGACAATTAAAATTGCTCATTAAAAATAAATTTTAGTACATAAAACCATTTATAAAAAAATATAATTTTCCAAAAGAAACCATAACAAATTATTTTTATGATCAGATTAGGACGATAATTACCACTATAGCTATCTAAATGTATATCGATCAATGTTCATATTTAAACCAAGAAAATACTCTCTTCGTAGTTTTAAAATGCCTATGCTTTAGCTTCTTTATGTTAGCGTGATTCTACTGAGTACTTTTTTAATTGATTAATTTAGTAGTGCATTAAATAATTAATTCTAAAAAAATAAAAAAATAAAAACAAAAGCAATGCAAAACAAACAAAGTAAACCATTTATGAAGCTCGGCCTGCGAAATAAATTGGAATGTTGTGTTCGTCGACACAATCTAGTCCATGCGAAACGGTAACAGTTACCGTTCTTGTTTCCTCACCGCTTAAGAAAACATATTGAGGATTGCTCTGTGTATGTTGACGAAGAGTTTTCATCCAAATTCCAACGTTTTTGAAACATTTACAAAAATGCTTGGATGAATGTATTCACTGATATTAATAATTTGATTAAATAACAATTGCTGGTAAAGATGACGACAGTATTTTCCAGGGTGGTAGCGGATGTGTCGAACTCCTTCATGGAAAAATTTCCCGACACGTTTGATTTCCTGGGAGTGCTGCAACGTATCTGTGAGGATGCAGGGGTAAATATAACTGCGTCTGATAAGAACTACACACTCCATGGTCTCTGGAACCCTATGGAAAGAGCCCATAGACTTTTAGTTAGCACATTAGCTATTTATGGGGCTTCGGGTGTAATCCGCAAAGATGGTGAAGTGACAGGTACACCCGGTTCTCGTCCATTCACAGCATTGGTGGAAGCAGCAGAGGTACTCAGCAGAAATGCAGAGTTGTCTGATCCCTTGCCAAAAGAGTTATTAGAAAAGCATTTTTCCATAGGATCAATGAATATACCAGCCATTAATCCCGCAACAATTGTTCCAAATTATGATAGACCAGTGAATTTAAATCAATATCAGTTTCCTCAGAGCCCAGAAATCCCAGTTCAAATGTCTCATCAGGCTAGTAATGTAAATAAGCTTGATAATGAACCCCTTCAAACCAAGCAGTTGGATGATCATTTCCCCCAAAAATCCCGTAATGGTGAGACAAATGAAATGAGGTCTGGACTACGTCTTAGAACAAGATTTAAAAAAGAGTTAGATGAAGATTATATTCCAACAGATGAGGAAGATTATTATAATGAACTTGGTCAAGAAAATATCGAGGATGACACAGATGAAGAGTGGACAATGCAGAAAGATCAAAGAACACAGTCAAAAAAGTTACGAAATCAGCCTTCTGACGGTCAAATAACAAATGAGAATGATTATGGTGATGAAGAGGAGCAAGAAGAACAAGAGATTGAAGGAACAGACAGTGAGGAAAGTGTATCAGGACCAAGAACAAGAAGTAGACATGGGAAGGGAAAATCTAACAGATCAACAAATAAATCGGCTCTTAGCAAAAATTTTAGGAAAAAATATATGACTCATAGGTTAAGGAGTCACAAGACAGGTACAAATCAGGAAGAGAATTTAACTGTTGTGAAAAATGAATCACTTAAAAGAAGCAGAGGAAGACCTAAGAAAGGCCCCAATGAAATCCAGTCAGAATTTCCATGTAATATGTGTGACTTCATAGCCAAAACAAGAAATGCTCTTGGTGATCATAAACATAGGATACATTTTGCAAAGCCAACAAAGTGTGACATTTGTGATAAAGTGTTTCCAAATTTGCGGTATATGAAACGTCACAGGGCATCTCATGTTGGTCCACAACATGTCTGTGACATATGTGGTAAAATGTACAAAGTACTAAAGGCTTTGCGTGACCATCGGAAACGTCATGACACTGGTTATAAACGCCCAGAATTTTCATGTCAGATATGTTCCAAAACATTCTGTACAAGATACATAATGGATTGTCACATCAAATCAGAGCATATGGGAATACGGAAGAGCTTCCTCTGTTCTGTATGTGGAAAAAGTTTCACAACCAAACACACTTTACAGCAGCATGCCAATGTCCATGTAGGCGCTCGTCCATATCCATGTAATATATGTGGGAAATCATTTAGCTATGAATCCGCTCTTCGTGATCACAAGTATATACATGCTGGAGTTAAGAAATTTGTTTGCAAGTTTTGTACCAAGGCATTTAGGCAAAGATCAGCCCTTAAAATGCATGAAAAAATTCATTCAGACCATAAAGACTTTGTTTGTGGGGAATGTGGTCGTGGTTTTACACAAAAGCAAGCTCTTCAGAGACATGTTAGGGCACACAAGGGAGATAAGCCATTCTCTTGCAAGTTGTGTGGACGGACTTTTGGTGATGCTTCCATTATTAGACGCCATATGATTCTTGTACATAAGATACACAAAGATCCAAGCAATTGGAGAGAAGATATTGTAACTAATGTTAAGTCTAATAAAGATTATTATATCAGACCTGCAAATGAAATGAGTGGAGATGATGATTCTAATTCAGATGTAAAAAATGAGTGTCATGCCTTAGACTCGCCTTTATCATCAGCTTCCACTCCAACACCATCAATGGTTCAGCCCCATTCACATCTTCCACCTCAAGCTCCTGAGACACCAGCTCAAACTTCTTTAGATTCCTATTCTTCTCAGGTCCATCCCAGTCAAATTGAGGCACAGCATCCTTCCATTAATGAAAGACCTGGCAGCTCAAACCCATATGCATACAATGCTCATCTGGATTATACACAACATTCTGTTCCAGCTTCATCAACAGTTAATCATTACTCTTATACAGCCCCTGTGCAAAGCATTGCAATGGACTCTCACTATCAAGGCCAAACATTAGCCAGGTCTGCTGATCTTAATTTAATGAGGTTGACAGAGCATGATTACAGCAGGACACTTGACCATACTCTTGGTGCAAGTCTTGATCAACCACTTGATGCAACGATGGCATCATCAATGAATCGTTCATTAGACAACACAGCACATCTGTCTAGAGCACAGGAATTGGTTTTATCTAGGGTGGAAGAAACTACTCATGGTAGATCTGCAGATGTCCCGAGTCGCATTGTTGATCCAGGTCTTGTACGTTCTTTGGATATCCAAGTACCACGCTCTTTGGAGGTCACAGTCCCTGTTACAAGACATACCAATGATGCTCTTCTTGGACAACAACATGAAGTTCTAGTAGACAGACAAGATCCTGTAGCAGCAGTAGCAGCAAGACAAGACCTGTCTGGTCGCCAGGAAGAGATTGCGAAAAGACTTCATGAAATTGAACCACCAGAAAACCTTTCCATTTCTTCACTCTATGCCTATTATACCAGTCTAGCCAGTCAGTATATGAATATGACAAACTATTCCCAGTACATTGCTCATCCCGACAACTCAGGAAATCAATAGAATGTTTATTGTTTTCTTAAGGGAAAACTTGTTTACTTTGGATTGTACATTTTTTATCTATAAATTGATAAAAGATAATTTAATGAGTGTGCATAGGCTTATTTTTACAATGCATGAACTTCTATTAGAGAAACATTTAGTTATGTTGTATTTTGGGATAATGTTCAGAATTCAGATATTCTTTTGTGTGCTGCAGATTGTATTTGTTTTTCAAGACAGTCACATTATATGGTGACTTTACAATTTATCACATTTTTATAAGTTTGAAGTCCATAATTTTATGTTTTGTTTTATCAAGCTTGTACCAATTTATATTCAACCTCTGAGATTTTTTAAGCTGCTGTTAGTTGTTATGGTGACCTGTCACAACACACCTTCTTAGTATCAGGGTCTACAATGGACTCTGATTTTAGGGAGAAGTGACTTCAATTTTGATCCAGATTAAGGCAAAATGGTGGGATAATAAGCGAAAAGATGTCAACCTTTAAATTGGTCAAGCAGGTCATTTAAAACAGATATTTACTATTCATTTAAAACAGATGAACAAAAAAAGGTATAAATATCAAGGTGCAGGTCCTCTCTCATTGCTGTTACAGGATGAAATATGAAATAAGCGTGTTTCCCTTTACTAGTAATCAACTTAAAAAACTAAGCAGAATAATAATTATTTTTCATGATCATGGTATGCATGGAATTTCATTCGCCTCTTCAAGCTTTATGTGCAAAATTTTGGCATGAATCTTAAAACATAATTGCAGACAAAAGAAGTAGTTAAAATTACCAGAAAAGTTAGCATGAAAATATTGCTCTTGGACCAGAGAAGTCACAAGAGTTGACACTGTACACAGAATACAGATGCATTTAGTGGTCTAATACAATGAATTGTGGGTGGTGATGTTAAGAGGCAAAGTTACCTTTGAGTGATATGACACTTGAGCAACTATTTCACCTAAATCACCCCATAGTGTGCACGCTGTGATTTGATGGTAACCTTCATATACCATGGCTATGGTATTGAATCCCCTTAAAATAGTCAGTTTATTTTATCACTGCTATTTTACTTTTAGTTACAGCGTTTGAGAATCCAATATAGTATTATTTCACATAAATAAATGATCAATTTTTGTTACTCTATAGAATGCCTTGTCATGAAATTGACTTGTTGAAACATTCCTCAACATGTCTCCTTCAGGTATGATGTGGGTTTTTATGATTATCATGAACAGAATTATGAAGAGGAATTGAAATTTCATTGTACTGCTGCTTTTGCTAAATTTCAGCTTAATTATTAAGAGTGCTCTATGCAGTACTGCATCCACCACTTTGGTGGGTTGAATTTTTTGCAAGAAATATAGTGATTATTTTTATGTATTGTTATCACCATCTGTACTCATTTAAGTCAGACTACAGAAAACAAAGATTTAGATCTTTCATAGCATAATACAAATGCAGATCAGGATCTATGTTGTTTGTTGTACTAATTACTTCAAACAAACTGAACAGACCCAGCCTTATGTGATGGCAGATGTGGGTCTGTGAAGTTTGCAGCTTGACTCATCTTATAAATGAGTATATACAGCATTCATTTTGACCATATTCCAGCAGTAGTTGTTGAAGAAGATACATAATGTAATAATTGATATATATATATATATATATATATATATATATATATATATATATATATATATATATATATATATATATATATATATATATCAGTAATATTAAAAAGTTTCTTTAAAAGTTATTTGCCAGACACATGCACAGACACTAGCAGTTATATTATTCTGCTAGGACTATGGGATGCAGATTAATAACTTGGCAGCTAAGTTTTATGGAAATGATGAATTGAAATTGGTTTATTTTGGGTTTTCTAACATGTCCACTTGAAATGTTAAGCATCATCATAGTTTATATAGCATGCTAAATATTAACTGACATGTATGACTATTTATGGACATCTTGCTCTATTGAGAGGAGTGTCAAATTCAGCATCTAATTCATTGTGATGTATAGACCTTTTATATACATTTTAATACCACTACAGGGATAGTAATACATTTTAATACAATTACATGGATACAAATTTATGAGAAAAGAGAACTTTTAGAAGATATTCTTTATTAAAAACTGTATAAACAAAACAGCACAGTAAACATTCAGTAACATTAACTAGAGTAACTCAAATAATGGGCAAAACTCAAAACAACTAACCAATGTGCTTAATTCATAAGTTAAGCCTTCTTCCCTGAAACAACCTAATACCTCCTAGGTATGTTTAAGCCTATAATACTTTCAAGTCTTAGAAGATCTTCATGCACATATTTGTTGTCTCCTTTCTTAAAAATCATTTGATTGGGGATATTGTAATATACCCACATCTGTCTATTTATTCATCCAAAAGTCAATATATGAGACCACTGGAAATTCATGTAACTTGGTAAAGGGACTTGCAGTCTCTAGAGGGTAACCATGTTTAAGTGAGGCATGTTTTATTTGGCTTCAGGTCTTGAATGTGAGAGGATCAGATCTTCTGTTATTGAAAAGGCATTTCCCTTTTGTTGTTGCATTTTGTTTTTTTGTTGGCATATCCTTGTTTATGCAGTCACAGTATGAATATGAATTTGGGTTAGAACCTGGGACATAATTGTGTATGGCATTGCAGAGGTTCTGAAGTGATGCCATTCATGTGCACATTATTTTAAGAGCACTATTATTTGCTATTGCATATTATGAAAAAATGGTTTGATTTGGTATTAGATTCAATGCTGTCATTGAAACGTTAAACATATCCCTACCCAGTATATTGTGCAGATTAAGGCAGAAAGGAAACTGGAATATGCCAGTATCAAAGTCTATGACAACTTGCAAATCCACATGTAATTCTATGACTATATGTCCTGTGGCCATTCCCTAGGGTGCATGTATGAGAGTAAAAAATCCTTGTCAGAACTGGGGTTGGCTTGAGTAAAAAAAAAATCTTGTCAGAATTGATGGTAAGATCTAAAATTTTTTTAAATTCCACAAATGAAGGTAAAGGGAAATGCTTGTAAGGCTATTGCCAAATACAGATAAGTGTCTAAAGATTTGTATGCAGAAATTAGTACATTTTAATAAACAGATGACTTCACTCTCAAAATCTTCCATCAGTATCAACATGGGTTTGGCTAAATTATCTGTAGTTTACTCTCATTCTTTTTGTTGAGGCAAATTCAGTGTAACGAGCTCTGTGAATGTGAATATTAGTTGCCGAATTTAATGACCTACCAGTATAGTAACTGGTTAAATATTGAAACCATTAGACGTTGACTCTGGGTTAACTTTATCTGTTTATTTATAGGTTTAGCCTGAAACTTGTATTTGCTTTTTTTTTCAACATAAATTCCCATTGGCATTTTGATGTCTGTAGCTGTCTCTGGTGAAGTGATTGATATAGAATGTTTTTTTATCTTGTCATAGGCCTTCATATCTATATCCCTTATGTTGAATTATCTCCCTATAAGAAATCAGAAATTAATTGTAAGTTTGAAATTTTGGTATAATGATTCTCTTTGATATGTTATTCCAGGACGGTTTTCCTTATCACAAATCATTTTTAATGTTGTGTAAACACATGGATTTTAAGTTGTGTATTGATTTCACCTTGTAAATGAATTTTCTCTCACTGTATATATGCAAAATGTTAGCCTTTAAAAGAATATCATCTTAGAACTAGATCTGTGACATGCTTATTTAACTTGATGATCACTGTGACAGAATATTTTAATTATAACCTGTAACAGCAAGGTGCAACACAGTAACACATATCACTTTTCGGGCACATTATCGATTTCATTGTTAGGATTCTGTTATTGCCATGGTGTGTTGAAGCATTTATGTTAGCTACATGTGGTATACATAATTGCAGAGGTCACAGGTGGGAGATCCTCTTCACTATATATATATATATATATATATATATATATATATATATATATATATATATATATATATATATATAAGCAAGAAATGTGAAGAGAGAGATAAAAAAGCTGCATTATCTTATTGATATGCTCTATTTCTCAGTATGCTTTTAACAGTTTTAAGCAATGCCTTATTTTCAAGTTGAAAGATATGTGTTATATGTTTATTGTCAACACATTTTATACATGTATAAAAATTATTATATTCATACCCATTCTATTCATAGTTGTAGAGTGTGTGTGTTTGGATTGAGGTAAATGCTTTGAGTTTTGGCCATACAACTTTAAAAGCACAGCAGAAGCTATCCATTGTAATTAATCGTAACTTATAGCAATAACAAGATAATCTCTTGTAATTGCAAGTTGGTAAAAATGCTTAATAAACTATCACATAATTATTTTATTTTCTACAGGTTTTGTGTCAAATTGCAGTGAAAAAGATTTGTAGGATTCTTTTAAACAACCCCTAATAAATGTACATAGCAACAAGTGCACAAGCAACTTCAAACCATACCCTTCACCTGGTTTCCTTGTTCCACATAAAACATTACTGTAACTATTCTTAGAAAACACACTGAAGCATGAAGGTCAATATATAATTAAACTGGACCCTTTTTTCCCCCAAACTGAAACATCCAAGAACATGTTTTGCATCAAGTGCATAATTTTTTTTAGAAATCGGGCTTTCTTTATATTATGGCTTTCTTACTTTGTTACAAAAATTCATTAATAGGACTGTATGTCTGTGGTTGCATTATTTGTCTACCTACAGGTAATAATATAATAATATTCATTAGTTAAATAATATTTTCCTCACTTATATGTATATTATTTTCATATTTTCACAAAAATTAATTACGGTATGTCAGAAGGCAGCCTTGACCTTGCAGCATTGTTTCGAATTCCACAACAGAGATTGTTACATGTTTCTGACCTACATTATTAAATATTTAGGCTAAATATCCTATCACATAATATTTAAACTTTTGTTTTCATTATAAGTTTTCCTGAATCTATTTGCCCAATTTACAAATACAGATAATTTAATGAAGTGGCATATCATGTATGCAGCGATGTCCGCCATTACAAGTTCATTTATGGTTTTAAACTGATTTTATAAAGAAAATACAGAAATAGAGCCATTAAAATCTCCATTTATAAAAAAAATAAAAAAATTAGAAAACACTCTTAACCAATCATCTTTTTTAAAAGCAAATTACTTTTTGCATATTGATGTTTAGGCCCAACTTCATGAAATTGAGATGTGATATCTTGCTCTGGAAAGGGTTAATGGTCAGTTAACTATTAAAATTTCATGTGATTGTACAAGAATTTCTTTGTTGCCAAAAGCTGATTGGTATCAACATCATGTAAATACATTTTCACCTTGGGTTACAACAGTGCCAGGACTTACTGGCTCAAAAGTAATAATCTACAGCCATTTTACATCCGAAAAATCAGAGGTCAGAGGTCGAAGTTGTTTTCACATTCCTAACAGAAGAACTTTACATTTCTCAGGCAACTTTTTTGCCTGTTAGTGTGACCCCTGTATGTACATGTACATGTATATATATATGTGTGTGTGTGTGTATGTGTGTGTGTGTGTGTATATATATATATATATATATATATATATATATATATATATATATATATATATATATATATATATATATATATATATATATATATATATACACACACACATGTCAGGGGTAGAACAGTTATGAATATCTGTTTTTGCCCATTAAAGTACTGTCTTTGTACCTGATATTGTTGTAGCTATGAGACATATTGTTAGTCCTAATTATATACAGTACTTTTACTCTCCATCAGTCCTGCTAATGGAAAGTGTCATATGAACATTCAGTCTTGTTTCTTTAAGGGTTTTCCCTGAGGCGCTGATAGTATAGACCTAATCTAATAATAAGTAGCCGAAACATGTTGATTAGTGTGGCCTTGTATTGGTATCAATCACCCAATACTCAACTGCAGAACTATATGGAGATAATTTGGAAACCCTGCTGTAGGCACCCAGAAGTACACAGGGTTCGCACACCTTCCTGATTTTAAGCAGGTCTTGGAATCAAACTGGAAATTGAATTCAGCAAAAATGTCCTGGAAACTTCTTGAAAATTACTTTTTGTCGTAAAATGTCCCAGAATTTGATATTAAAATGCTCTGCTAAAAGATTTGTTAGAGAAAATACATTATCGCAGTGACCGTCATATATTGTTGATACCTGTGGTTGTCTTAAATTGAAGTATTGTGTCTTGAATCATAGTATAAGACTTTAATTCCTGAAATTTGTCTTTTCTCTTTCTCCTGGAAAATAAAAAATTATTTTGGTGCAGGAAACCTAGATACAATATAATGATCAACTATTTTGTTACTGGAAAACCTATAAAATTTTCTGATATTTATGCGGATCATTTTTAATAATATTTATCACTTGCCAGAATAGGCTTTCAAAATGGGAACAATAATTGCCCAGTATTAATTATTCCAGGCTTCAAGTAGTGCAGTTTTTTGGTATCCCTGTGTATGTGCAATACATACATTGTAAGAGAGAGAAAATATAACCTAACCCATAAGATGAGAGAATTCCACAATTAAAAACATGCTAATTAGTTTGTTCATTTCCAACCAATCATCTGAATAATGTTAAATTGCTATATTAATGCCACTCTGCTCTGTAGATATACAATATGGAGTATACTTGTATTGTAATTTTAGACATAATTCAGGTTCATTATATTTTAATGTTTATAAATATAAATTTTACTTTAAAGATCTTTACATCTGAATGTAATTATTACTTATGTACATGTACATTACACACATTTCTTAACCATCAAATTGATGATATATGGTTCATTGCATAATTAAAAAGATCAGTAGCTACTAGTTAGACTTGTGTACCTCTCTCTATATCAGCAATTGCAGGGCTTCCAGTGTACCATTCATTATAATAAATTTTATGAATTTTCTTTCTTTAGATTGTTAAACTTTACTTGATTTTATTACACATCTTAAATAGTTAGATTTCTGAGTTTGTGATTGCAGATGTACCATAGACTTTTTAAGCAGAATATTTCATTAGATGAATGTACATTTTTATAAACATTAAAGATATGTATTCTGTGTTCATGGTTTACTTTCCTCTCTCATTTGACCATAAATGGTCACAAAATTTAAATATCGCAGTTATTGTATTTTGATATACTGTAACTTAATGTACAATTGTTTTAAATTTGTTCAGTGGTTAAAATGTTTGGTCTTTGGTCAAGACAGATACTGTCAAACTTACCTTAATTAAATGATGCAAATTTTTAAGTTTATCTGAACTGAGAGAAATCTCCATTTCACTTGCATACTTCAGATCTTTAAAAAGGACACCTGGCCACAAGGGACATTTAGTGGTTCTTTTAGTGTTCATGATAGGCATAGTTCAAATGACTCATAAAGAAAAATAAGAGAGACAAGTAAACTGTATACCATAGCATGGAGAATGCCCTACCCCCACTAATTAGCATATTTATTTAAGTTTTGCAGTTTGTCTTCATATTTCCTTTGATTGAAATGAGACTAATCAGCATGGTGCAAATTTTGTATGAATAATGGATATATAATATCAAAATTTTGAAGGGTTAAAGATTTGAAATTGTTATTTAATCACTTCTACCCATTCGCTCTGTTAGGTTGGGCATATTTCATCTGTCCATCGTATGTTTCATATATAGTTGGTGATAAAATTGATCAGCTGTTGATTGGCATCTCAGGTATGCAATAGTTGATCAAATAGTGAGTTTTTGATGAAAGTACAAAAAATTCTTTCTAAAAAATGTATATTGGATTAGAGTTGAAACAGTCAAAAAGTTTCTGATAAAACAAATGTTAATCATACATTTATTGTGATGAACTATAAATATATTGCATATTGTGTCCCAGTTTCATAGACATGCATCTCAAAATAAAGTCATAAAATATTTGAATAGTTGGTTTTTAATGTATAGGTCTTCTAATTGCTATTCTAACTGCAAATGGTTTGTCTTAAATAATTATCACCATATGGACATAATTGTACTTGCTGTGTCAACATGCCTTGTCATCCAAACTAAAACTGCAGTAGCTTGTACAATAAAGTATGGTGATTTCTGATCAGCAAGCCACTTGAACAGCTCATAACTCTTTTGCCAACCTCTTGGCAAAAATGCGATTTGAATTGTGAAAATTAATGTCAGTACTTCATGTATTGAGGAAGAGGCCCTGTTTCCATTAAAGAATTGTTGTTCATTAGATCTTTAAATTTGTTGGCTATAATTATCACAAGAGCCAAGAAAATTGGTAGTTACAAAACACTGTGTCAATCTGTACATTAAACTTTTAAGGACTGACATTTTTAGAGCAAATGATAAAGTATGATTTGTACATGCATCTTAACTTTGAAGATTGTTTATAGGAATAAAAATAGATTTTTCACCATATCTAAATGAATCTTCTTTTTGAAATAATGGATATAAACAAAAAAGATACTCTCTTAGGATCCAGCTAATTACGATCATGTAGAATATTTCTATGGTTTTACCATTCTTATGTGATTGAAATGTAGTGTCTTGTTCATGGAGACAGCTGCTTCTGACATCTCATGATCTAGGCAGGAATCAAACATCACTCTTTTGGTTACTAGCTGACTCAGATCTCAAAATTTCATCTTTATAGCAGGCTTTTGACTTTCTGGTTTTGGGGGAAAAGTTGGATGCATGCTCTTCTATTCCAACACATAATTACCCCATGATACCCATGCTAGGTGCTAGGCCCCACTGGTTCAAAATTTCATCAAAGTATGTTGAAGACAGTCAGTTCCAAGGTCAAGTTAACCCTCACTTTTAAATATTAAACTGTCTGCCCACCCAGGTTATCACTATAACTACAGTAGTGTTTTGTTGAAGCATAAACTGTTCATGTTTTGAGGACGGATTATGTAACTGGATTTAAATGCACTTAGAAAAACAGAATTTTTACCCCAACATAAGAATATCTGTTGATAACAAATTGTACTGTAGTTTGGTGAAGAAATTTTTTAATGCCATCCTGCTTTTAAATGTTGGCAGTCATTATTGTTCATTTTGTTAAGCACTAATTAAATATTTTATGGCCACAGAGTCTTTGCTCATCCAAGACAGCATGTGTCAGCTGTGGTTGTGAAATGCACTTGACTCCAAATCTCTGGCAGGATATAATCAATCATCTATTAAAAGTGCTGTGAAAAACCAACCAACCAACAATTCTAATTTAAATGTCTCCAGGAAATGGAAAATATATACACTTAGAAGATGATACAATAGCTGTTAGATTTACAAATTTTTAGAATAACTCTTACTTACCAATTAACTGTCATGAAAATATTGATAGAAGATATAGTTTTTACTGTGTATTTTCAGAGATTTACTCTTTATACTTTGTATAATCTTTTTTATTACATACTCTTTATTGCATCTGTGTTGTTGACTGTATGCTAACATACATTTTATGGAATTATGAAAAGTAAAGAAAATCTCATGCAAATTGGGAAGATTTTGTAGTCAGTCTGATTGCAGGGAAACACCCCCACCCCCCGATTCATTGTATATGATAAATAGTTGATTGACAAATAATAAATTCTAACAATATTTTCTTCCCATCTGAAATTTCTAGGTGTGTATCCACTTGAAATTTTAATCAGATATGTGTATATATATATATATATATATATATATATATATATATATATAGATAGATATATATATATATATATATATATATATATCCTTCATGTTGAAAGACTTATTTCTTAAATAACTTTTGACATATTTATTGTCTATATTTTGACACTTTGGTTTCCATAAGTAATCTATAATCTACACTTACTATATATATATATATATATATATATATATATATATATATATATATATATATATATATATATATATATATATATATATGTACATAATATCTACTAGCTTTGTAGCGTGTGAAGAAAATGCCAATTTATGTTCACTATCCAATAATAAAGATGCATTTTGAAGGTGACATTGCTTTATTATTTCTTTTGATAAATTTGATTCTCGACCTTTTGGCCAGTATTCATAATTTTTAATTTGCAAAAATTGAGCAATATTGTAATGAAAATGTCTCATCACAAATACAAAATGGGCAACAGGGCTACTGTTGTTTATCCACCTATCAAATTAAGGTTTGCTGTCAGCCCATGAATCAGGCAACTATGTAGATTAAAAGTAGATCTGTATGACCTAGTTTTTTAAATTAGTTACTTCAATTAATTATTCAACCACTATGGTTTTCTAGTGGTTAGAACATCAGCCTTGGATGTGAGAGGTTTCAGGTTTGAACCCCAACCAAGTCATGCCAAAGACTTATAAAAATGGTATTAACAGCTGCCTCACTAGGTGCTCAGCACTGAGAGCTTGGTTACTGGTCAGCTGGTGTCGGGATAATGTGCTGGGTAGGACACCATGCTACATATCTGCAACATGATGCCCCAAAGCTAGATATCACTACAAATTGCGACACTGCAAACATTATAGCAATGTGACTGAAATTTTTTTAAAAGCTAAGCTAAAAATCCAAAACATACAAAGATTCCATTTCGGTTTCTTTTTGAGTATTTCTAGTCAGGAAACTTTGGGTACATCCGAGTACAATACAATATCACCCAACCAAAAGTAAGTAACTTTGCATTTCACAACTTAGTGACTTCAGTTTTTCATTTTGGAGACCTATTGCATCAATGGATCTTGATAGTTTCCAGTGGTAATACATGCATTTCAATATACTCTCTGAATGTTTGATTAATAGTATTCTTCTATTTACCTGTATTGTAAAAGTTAAGATTCCTGTAAATATTTCATGGTGCATGTATAATTTCAGTGTGAATTAACACGTACAAAAATATTAAAATTATTTGTAAATATAGTGCATGTATTACCATCCATGAATGTGTGAAGCATAAATGGCAGTGAAATAATTCTGATAACAAAAGTTACTTAATTAAGTAATTTAACTCATTCATAAAAAACAATATAAATATTTGTGAAAATTATATGGCATTTTTTTGTTTGTGTTGAAAAAAATGGTCAAAAGTAATTTTCCAAGCTTCTTGGGAATTTCTTCAAAGTATACATGCAAGATTCATAAACCACACCACTGGGTAAACAAACTGATCATTTTGGTGAGCCTATAATTAACAGACATATAGCACCACAACAATTGTAATAATAAGGTGTTCATGTGCAAACATGAATCCCTTTGCCAACAAGAGCACATTTGGAGCACTTATATACTACAGTTTGGTATGGATGAAAAGACCAGTTTCACTCAAGCCTGAAAATGTAGGCTACAGTAACCTACTTTTGGTATGGATGAGTGACTCTCCATCTCCATCCATATACAAATTTACATGAGGGCAGTGATATAGGATCATATATATCCAAGGCTGTGACATGCACATGAAAACACTCTTGACATGAAAATTCTTTCAGTGACCCAATTTTGATATTGTTGGACAACTCATCTTGATATGCATCCATGTTACTATTTTCATAAGTGCTGGTGAAATCTGCTCAATGATGATTAGCCTACAAGATATTGCTTAGAAAGGTCAACAGAGTGTGAATTTTTGGTCACACTAAGCTAGTGTTGGCATGGTTGAGTTAACTTTTATTAAGAAGGAATCACATACCAATTTTTATATGTGTAAATGAAATAGGGTCAAAGATATAAGATGAGCAAGAAGCAAATTTCTGAAATTAAAAGTTGCTCAAGCATGAAAATTAGATCGTTTTTGTATGACAAGTGTTACTTTACAGTCAAATACAAATTTTCATGAGTATTCATTTGGCAAACAGGATCTGGAAATACAAAAGAAAATAAAAAAATTGGGTCACACTAATCTAGTTTTTGGCATGGATGAGTTACTTTTAGTGAGATGTACCTACATAAGTTTTCATGAGTTTAGAAATGAATGAAATTGGTAAAAACAAAACTTTTAATGTTAAAATTGGATCAAATGGCTTAGTATAGTATAGTGGAATACCTTTTGTTGTGATTTGTGCATGTGCCAACTTTAATTTCTGTAGTTGAGGTAGGGTTTAAATTATTAAGGATGTAATTAATGAAGAACCACTTAAGTATGCAAAATCAGGTCACACTCACCTAGTTTAGGAAAGGTTGAGCTACTTTTCTGACCAGATGTACATACATATTTCCAGTTCGGGTGAAACAGTCCAATAAATTGATAGTGTAAATGAATCAACAGCCAAAAAATATATCACTTAAAAACAAATTAGATCACAATGGCCTATTTTGTTGCAGCCAAATTACTTTTCATATCATGCATCCTGATACAAATGTTAATAAATATGAGGGTGGGCCTAAGTGGCAGAGTGGTTTAAATCGAGCTCTGTTACAGATCACTGCCATCTCACCTCTACGTGATTGAGTCTCAGATTCAGCCAATTTGGGTTTGTGAGAAAGCTTGCTGTAGCTCCTAGAGGTTTGATGGTTCTCTCCAGGGTTTTTCTGAGTTTCTCCTCCACCATTAATACTGGCCACCATGTATAGCCTATCTTGTGGTGAAAAATGGCATTAAACCCTACAACAACATAAATATTTGCCAACATTTGTTGGAGATATTAAGAAGGTAATGAAAGAGTCAGAAAATATTTTTCTCACTTGCTATCAGACAAGTAAAATTAAATTTAATTTGCCCAGTAACAACATTTACTTGCAAGAAAAACATGTATTCATAAACAATGACTTGTATACAAACCGTAAAACATACTTATCATTAAACTGCCATCTAATATTAAATGCAAATTTCAAAATTGTGAGTGCCCATATCAAATAAATATTGCAAACATATGGTTTAAAGGTACTGTACTTTCTAGTACTTAACATAATTTCAAGGTAACATGATGAGTATGTATGTAAGTCCATTGTTTACACATGTTTAATAAAAAAATTACATGAATAAAATTGTGAATAATTACCTGTATTATTATTATGATAATTATTAGTTATCGTTGTTGTTGCTACTGATGCTGGTTCTTGCTGATCCATTAACTTTCTGCTCATTCTTTATTGTTAAGACAACATAACAAGGTACTAGGAACTAATCTGCATACATATGTAATAACGAGGATATAGGTTTCATCAACTGTACAACCCTAACCCCAAAATACAGGATTATCTCATTTTTAATTTAATGATTATTAATGATTTTTTCTTCATTTATTTATTCAACTGTGTAGATTGTTATCATACAAGGGTCATCATTTTCTGTTTTGAACAATGTGCTTTGAAGAAAGCATGTTTCAGTTCCACCTAAATCTAGCTTAAGTAATTAACTATCCCAATGTTACACTAATACTGGTCTAAACAAGATCCCTCAATAGCTCAGTGATTTTTTAAAATTTAAAATAATGTAAAATAATTACAAAACAGGTGCATACATTATTTCATGGCTTTAAAATCATACAAATTTGTATTTAAAAAGTATTTTCAAGTTGTCTGCAACCAACACATAACTGGACTTTTTCTAGGATCTCATATTCAAAGGAAACAAAATTGGTTTAAATGATTGAAATGGGTTTTCTACCAAAATAAAAGATTAATTAGTCTTTTTCTCATCTATGAAAATGTATTCCCTGATTACAAGATGTAGTTGAAACAAATCTCATTCAATTTTTTCTGGACTAATTAACACAAGTCAATGTTTTGCGAATCCAGTTCTGAATCATAGAAATTCAGTGAGGAACAAATGTGATTGGAATGCCGAGAAATGACACTGAAAGATAATGAAATGTAGTATTAAGTAAATCAATTACTGTACAAATATTTCATTTTTGATGAAAACTTGCATTCAGTCAGCAAATATTTCAACTTGTCCTGGTGTCTATCACTGATTTTTTTTCCCAGCACTGATGAAATACTGAAAGAGTAATGAACAATGGTTTCATGCTTTACAGCACAACATTGCAAGTAGGTTACTTAGTGCCAAGGCAATTGGAGTAAAGTGCCTTAGCCAAGGACACACATCTGACCCAGGCTGGTCTATTGGTAGGATTCAAACACACAGTTTCAGTTGTGAGTCCTGCACACTTACCACTGACCACTGTGGCTCTGGATAATGAATAAACAAACTAATTGGCAAAATATACATCTCACAACTTCATCAGTGAGGCAATAATAAACAAAAAAATGGTAAAAGTGAAGCCTACATAATGCATATGCTCTACAGATAAGGCTGACACTGAAAAGTAGGTATGGGAAACAAAAATTTGCTTATGAGCATCTTTGACACAACAAATTCATGAACACACTATACTGTATAAAAGTCTTGGGACTGACTGGTAATTTATTATAAAAGTCAAGAGGTAAAATCTTTTCAAAGATTTGATAATCTACATTTGTGAAGAACTACCATATATACTTGCTTACAAGTTAAGTCAAACTGCAAACAATAAAAACCATCTGCCGAAGCATAATGCACCTGCAGACTAAAATATATGTTCTTTGTTCTACTGATTACTCCTAGCAAACTGCACAAACCCACATCTGGCAGCACATTATGTGAGAGCAGATCTGAGTCTGTTCTATGCAGTTTGTAGTAAAACTTGACTTATACATGAGTGTATACTGTAAAAGCAAGAATTTTAAAAAAGCACTTTACAAGATCTATAAGAAGCTTCTTCTGCCACTAGCTGTACAAAAGATATTTTACACTTATATTGTAATAAATTTTCATACCAACTCTATTTGGCATCAAAGAAGCTGAGCAACAATGCATATACAAACATGAATGGCCAGGATTTAAGTCCCTTGTTTTTCTAATGAAAAGTGCTATGACAAACAACAAACTAACTCTGTCCAAAAGCAATAAGCTCTTTAATTTGTATACTACCTATGTATAAAGTATATATATATATATATATATGTATCAATCTACAGTCACAACATCAACCATAATACATGCAATTATGATATTTGAAATTATACAATAAGTTTTAAGTCCATGATTACATTAAAATCCATTCCTGGTTCCCATATTTGGTGCATTTCAAAGCCACCATTATCTCTCAAAATAAAGTGTTTTTATATTTGGTCATGGATAACATTTTTGGGCGACTACAATTTCAACAATGAACCTACCTCAGTAAAAGGTAACCTCACACAACTTGTATAGTTACCAGTATAGAGAGAGACCATTATACAAATCTTATATTCACACATGCTTAAGTATCTACCAGCTTTGTCTAATTTTTAGAAATTTTGGAGCCCAAGTAATCTGATCATAATGAACATGTTCAGTTTAAGCTGGACTGGATGGTGAAATAGAATATATGTAATTAGGGAAAGATTGACTTTAAGGAAAGATTAATTATTATAATCTTTTATACAAAGCCGGGCTGATAATCATGTACACAAGGCTTGGCATAGAACCATTATCATGAGGCTTGGATTAAAATCACTTACAGAAGGCCTGGCTTAGATACAATAACATGAGGCTTGGATTAAAATCATTTACAGAAGGCCTGGCTTAGATACAATAACATGAGGTCTGGTTTGGAATTATTTACATGAGGCCTGACTTAGAAAAATTAACACAAGGCTTGGCTAGAATTATTTACACAAGGCAATGCAAATGCATATATTTTTGAGATTACACCTACTGCAATAGAAAATGGAAATCTGATCCTAATGTATACATTGCTAAAATGTTTGCTTCTCTAACATAATTGATAAAAGTAAATTAGCAGTTTTCTCCAAGGAATAATTTCTTTATAAGCTGTTTATTTCTTTTAGCAAAAGTGGACTGTGAGATCAAAAAGGCTTGCAGCATTCATATATTTGACAATTACAGTACATATTCTTACATATCTGAACCACTTCCAGATGGTTTAATGTGTAATGTTATATCTGCCATACTAAAACATCAGAATTTACAATGTACTGCTCATGGGTAGTTTTTCTATGTGTATAACTTATTTTTAAAGTATCCATTACATAATAAAAACATGCAGTTACAAATCATGTAAAAATGACAACAGCAATACTTGGTCTGGTTATTTCAGAAAAACATAATAGATTATATAAAATCAACAATTCTCTCAATCACTTAGATTTTGTGTATGATCAGCAAATAAATGTGGTTGAAACTGAGGTCAACTTTGGAAAAGAGCAGAGTGCTGAAGGAAAAATTTAATTATCAAATCTTTATTACACATTTATGTGACGGTAGGTCAGAGTCTATGTTGTTTGCAAATAGTGTATGAGGATATATTGATATATGTGTTAAATGGGATTATCAATATAAAATGATATTGGTTAAGCTTTGGAAGATATTTTACTGCCATGAAAATTATAAGTACAAGTATTATTTGACACTGAATTTAGAACTATAGCTGGCTGATATTCAGTTGTGAGAGCTTTTTGTTACCAATGGTAACTGATAACTGAATATGCCTTGGACCAATGAGAGCAGTAAATTACATTCAGTTCTGACCCACTACATACATGCTGTAAACATTTGTTCTCTTTGACAGTTGAATTTGTTGTAGTGGATAATTGGAGCAAAATTAGTAATATTACCTAATCCTCTTAGTGAATTATTAAATTGATATTGATTCAAAATGCAAAGACAAATGTCCATTAAACTGCTAACAATCAAATACATGATAAGCTCATTAATATGCCTGCATCCTGCTCATTACGGAACATGTCCATTAAGATTTATGATATCTGTATATGGTCCAAGTCTAATCAAAGACTAATAAGAGTTACAGCTTCTTGTGGTAAAATGCTGAGTCAATCAGATAAAAGATTACCTTATTAATGTCAGAATCTTGCTCATTATTCAATCTGTCTGAGATCTCAATGACATAAACATCAAATTCATATCTGATCCAAAATTAATTAAAAATATGACATCCAGAGTGGTAAGGTCATCCATACTACTAAAATCATTCCTGGGGAAGCAAATTTTCATACATGTAGTTAAATGTTTGCAAAGAAAAATCAATAAAGCCCAATAAATGTTATACTGGATGTCATATTTTTCTTTAAAGGTTATACATTGATAATAACTCAAATTTTGATGTACATAGGTCAAAAAATGAACTTCAGTCTTCAGAATAGAAAGCCTGTAAAACCAGGTTTATTATTTTTCAGATTCAATTTAAAGAATTCTTCAAAATTCAAAAGCTAGAGCAGAAATCAAAATCAAAGAATATCATGATGGAATGGGATGGATAGACATGGTTGATATTATATGCTCACTGTATTCTTCGTAAACAAATGGAAAATGGCATAAATTGATAATAAAAATGCCCAAGATATTATTCAGATGATTTGGTATCCAAAAGATAGTTCAATACTATAAAATAATTTGTAATTTAAGTCAGGCATGCAGTTTTAAGATCTTTTCTTTGGAGGTTGTTAAAGTCATTATGCAGATGTACATTACATACTCATGTATGTAGAGTCCAACTGAAACAAAAAAAAAAAACAACATTGACCCCGATAATAACCAGCAGATCAGGGTTAACATTGCTGTTCTACTGATTTCTCCTAATGTTCCATATGGACCCAGATCTGCCTGCCAATTATGAAGGATGACTCATGTTTAACCTAAACAAGTAAACTTGCATAAAATTATGTACAAAATGACCCCAAAACAATATAATGCTAAAAATTCAAAGCCAAAAACAACTATTCTAAAGCTATTACGCTATTACGGGCAGAAAGATTGTACATTAATATATCTTTTTCAAGTATATAACGAATAGTCTGAAAATATATATTTAACAAGTGAGGTTAACAAAGTTACAAACACTTGTCTACTGGTGCATGTAAAATGGTTTATACAAAATGTAGTAAAATCTAAAGTGATATTTTAATGGAATCTACTATAACCTCTACAAGGTAATTACATCACAATTATAACTCTAAAGAATATGGAAGCTGCCTCTCTTAAGAATCCCAAAATAACAAAGAGAATGAAACATTTCTTCAATGGCCACATGATTTAATAAAAAAAGGAAAAGATTTTATGGTCCACAGATGGGCAAAGCACTACAAGCCTAATCAAAAGCAGATTTACTAGTGATTTTGCAGTATATGCAACACGATCTTAAAAAAAAAAGAACAAAAAGAGAATACCTCTTTGTCAAGCCTGTACTGTCATTTAACTAAAAAGTAAACTTCAGCATCAAGCTTAATGGAAAAATCTCTAACACTGGGTGTGTATGGCCATATACAAACAAATGAATACACAATGGTGTTTCTGCCAATTGGGACTTGACAAAAACCCACCATGTACATTAAAACCTCTCCTTCTGACCCCACCCAAAACATTACTCTCCTATAGAGACTGTATCAAGTCATTCTCATTTGCACTGTCATAGTAAAATTATTCCATGAAATTACATCTCTTAACACCCTTCTGACCTTTCTTCCATCAATGTTCAACCTAATCATCAGTCCTAATATGGAGGGTTTAATGCATGGTGGTCACTGTTATGTTCCTGAATCTGCAACTTTTAATGCAATGTCACTAGCAGTGGAGTTGGAATTCAGTTTTAATATGCAACCATTCATTGCTCATTGACAATGAACAAGCACTTTTCGGAAGACCAGATTTGAAAGTTTGCATATTGACATTAAGATCATAACATCACTGAAGTCCATAAAAAGGTGGGTTACACACATTATTAATAGAATATAGAACTAGGGAAAGATCACAGTTAAACTATTGTAAAGTCACAATCTAAAAGAAGATACTGTATTTTCAATGGCATGTTTTATTTTGCAGAAATAACCAAGCACCAATGTAAATTATAGCCAAAAAACAGTGAGAGACAAATAACTATAGTCAATGTTTTGATATTTAAACACAGAAAAAACACAAAACAATGTTTTAATTTTATTTCTAATATATATATATATATATATATATATATATATATATATATATATATATATATATATATATATATATAAAATCAAAAAACCTAACTACACTAATATTAATTAATTTATCATCATAATCATGCCAAATGCCTAATCAAATGAATATGTGATCAATGACTTATTTTTTAAAGTTAGCATTTTGTAAAGTGTCTATTACAGGGGTTTATTAAATTTTGGTAAGATTGGAAACTGCTGATAATTACAATTGAAGTAGCTGATATTACTGCAACTCTGCAAGCCCTTTGTTATATTTAATAATTGTTAGGACTTTAGCACTAAGGTCACATGCACAGGCAATCTCAATAAAGTTGGTAGATGCCAGTGAGCTGGCACCCGAGACTGGTTTTGTGCATATTTTAAATGAACAAAGATATTTCTGCATTTTTTAAATGAACAAAAACTTCTACAATATTAAAAAATCAGTTAAAGTGAAAAAGGGATGGAGAACTACCAATAAAATTGTTATATATTTATTACAACTGATTTGTTTTACTAATTACAGCCATTTCAGCAAACTAATACAAATATGGTTGTTATATACCACAGCAACTTTTAGTTTTTAAAATCAATCCAGAAATGATATAACAGAGAAGTGATCTCCCTAAAATATTTCTGACATGATTGTGGGTGTGCCAAAAGGACTGCATATAATCTGCATAAATGGATACACATACATGGTAGTCATATACATGTTAAATCAAATGCAACCTAGTACTGCAGTTATTTTAATAATTCAAAGTTAAGTTTCTGCTTATTTACCCACACAGTGGAAAATGCAAAGACATATTTTAATTTTACTTTTGGTTACACCCTGTTATACAAATTAATGCAGGAAATCTTGATATTTAATTCTGGGAAATACAGAGTTCGTAAGATTTTATTGCATAATTTTATTTGCCCTTCAAATCTGCAGCGATGGGTAAATTATGGTACCTCTATGTCAAGGAGACTCCAATTAGCAACTGTAAATAACTGAAATAGGTGAAATGTTCTAGAAATACATCCAATAATATTCTAGTGGACAGTAGAGGATGCACAGAGGTACAGGCTCAAAGAACAGTGGTTGCTCATTATATGGTTGCCATCTTAAAATGCCCTGGGAGAGAAAAAAAGTCTCAAATGCCTAATGTCTGGAATCTGGCGACTCTACCAAATATGTCCATACAATTGATTTTTGCTTTCTAGTCCCCCACCCCTCTCCATGGTAAATAAATAAACAATGGACATGAATAGCTAAGGCAACTCTGAAGATAAATGAAGATTAACCAAGGATAAACCAAACAACCATGATCCAAGTCCAGAAAGAAATACATGGACATGTGCACAAAATGTATTAGCATTTGAAACACAATGATGAAAAATCTAAATGACTCGTACATTACCATGGTTATGTTAGTGATTTAATCAACAGCACTGAGGTAAAGGTACCTACTATATTTGACAAGACCATTCCCTGACAAAAACTCTAGAACAAATTCCCAATATATTTTAATCTTGCAGGTGATCTTTATGTACAGCTAGCTGATAAGTTTTCTTTCTGCAAGTAACAATTTGGCAACAAATTGTTAAGAATGTGAAATACTGAGATGGGTACTTTTTGTTTCCTATGGTAAGAAGACTTCTATGTTTCAGAACTCTTTAATCTACCTTATAGCAGTAGTACTTACTAAAGGAGACTAAATTTCTGCCAGCTTTATGCTAACCCAGCTAAACCTGGTAGAATTTACATTTTATAAGGACAGAATTTGCAGCACACTAAAACTAAAGTGTACAGTACTTCTTCCTATAAAACCATATTATGTCCAAGTCAAATAAAAAAAATGCATAAAAATGTTTAGTACAATACATGGTTTCAAACTGTTGTAATTATGTACAGATGATAAATAAACACACAGCTGAAAGTAGTATGCCAAATTCAACATAAAAACCTACTTGTGCACATCAAAATTATTTTTTAGGAAAATTCTGTAAATTTTACTTTACATATATTCCAATGATATCATAAACAATATCCCTTTCAGTTGTATATGTATACCACAAGAGTTATCTCCTTTCAAAATTGGCAGCTCTTCACTTTGGTGACAAATTTTGTTCAAAAAGTGGTAATGCTGAATAAAGTCTGAATTTTTTAAGACTTATTTAATCCAATCAAGTTAGGTAGTGACAAAGAGATAAGGCATGTATAGTTTACAAGATCAAAGAAACACATTGTCTTCTAGGTGTGTCTGAGCAGCTGCTTCTCTCTCATAACATATACAAAGATAAAAAAAAATTGTGCTCTGTAAGGGATACATTTTTTGCGACTTCTGACTTAAAAATGAAGTCCATGCCATTATGAAACAGTGCAGGTACTACAGTGAATTATGGAGGCATAAATCTGTACAAAAGGTCATACAGATTCTTGGGCTAAATGGAAGATGCACATGGCATTTGTGAAGTTATGTTGCTTATCAATTAATCTAATTTAAATCATGGGATACGCTCCAATGGTATCATGAGTGAAATGTAATTCAATATCACACAGAGAATCCATTGCCTCAGTTTAAACAGAAACTTTCTAAATTTCACAAACAAAATTTTTGAAATTTACAGCATAATCATAAAGATGTGATCTGACATGCAATCATACATGATTACCTACACTGTTGATAATATTCACATGTATGCCTAACATTAAATCAACACTCATCATGCAAACTACATGTTATACAGACGACTGTCAATACAACATTCTTTGCAAATGAAATATTAAAATTCTGACAGAAATAATAGGAAAGAACATGTTCGATGGTAAATTAAATTTATTTTTAAAAAGGAATATTGTTCAGCTTCTGACTCCAACAGAAATTTTTATCAAACATATATATTACTTTACATATTAATGATCTTTGCAATGACATTATAATTTCTTGGGAGTTTATTTTTAATGAGAATATATTAATAGACGATAGCACCTGAACAGCTTATCGCTAGTAAATTGTTTTAAATGTTGGAAAATATGTAAGAAATTTTAAAAGAATTATAAATTTCTGATGTATTCTTCTCATTTATACCTAAAGCTTTGACAACAATAAGACAAAGATAAGACCTCAAAATGAAAGTCATGATTTTAACAAATACATTCATTGCCAGGACAAAATGTCTGGAAACAAAATCGGTTGTGGTAGTGTGAGCTGACTGATTTGCTGGCATTACAAAGACTCAACCTACCAGGATTCTTAATCTGTCTTGTCTATAGTACAAATCATATGGGTCATGTGTGTGCATTCACTCATTTGAAATTAAATATAGATTGTTCTTTCAAAATTTAACACCAATTTTCATTAACCAAAGTCTATTCAGTACTGATTATTGAATGCTCTGCACCTTAACTGTCACCAAGAAACTTTCAGACGGTAATTATATATTGTTATGGACTATTACAATAGTGGCCATGTACTAAACTTGGGTCCAAATAAGAGCGTGTTGAGTGGAATTGTCACAATAAAGGTTAATATGAATTTGTTTTTCAATATCCATAGCTTTCATTGTGACATCACAGCATGCAACATTCAATCCATATTGTACTGGATCACACCTTAAGGTTCATTTCATCCAAAAATAACTATGTACTTTAAAATAAATTTTGCCATGTGCACCTATTGGGGAGTCTAAATATTGACCTTCCAAAGGAATATGGATGTATACAAATCTAAATGAAGTGAATACTTGCTGCTTAAAGGTATGTAGAATCAAATTCCAAAAATGACACCCATTACTTAAATAATCAGTATTGAATGCCTACATGACCCATGTGACAAGTACCATAGCTTATTTACTGATACATGATTAATTTCCAAACAATATCACTGATTTGTGTCTAGACACTGACAACACCATTCCATAAAAACATAGGGTCTTTAACAACCAACAACTTGGAACTCAAATCAATAAACCATACATATTTCTCCTTTATGAGAAAATGACAATCTAATGACATTACTTTCTGAGTTTTGAAAATTCCAGACAATCTTTACAAAATTAGTAAGAGTCGTACAATTAATGACAAGATTAAATCACACAAATTACCAGAGATTTTATACACAAGATCACTGACTTAGTTTTGCTGGCCTGTGTAAGGTGGGTATGGTGGCCTCTGGCCAGGCATAAAATACCCTGAGGCTGAATAAGGTGGGTACTCCCAGGCTCGATTTAAATCGGGGTACCTGCCATCTCTTTGTCCAAAGAATGGAGACATTGGCAGCTGAAGAGGAGAAAATCCTGCAAACTCTGCAGAGGTAGCAGCAGCAGCAGCTGGTGCAGCCTGAGGCATTTCTTGGTTGCTTTCTGAGCCCTGGTGGGTGTAGATAGCATCATTGGTGCACATGGGTTGAAGATGTTGTTGCATATTGCCAGTGTGTGCTGGGAAGGGTCGCTGGTGAGCCGGGTAGGGCTGTCGCTGATTGGTCGCTGCTAGGAGCAGATCTTTAGGCATGTCCTTGTTGGGGTCATCTGTAATTGTTGGATGTCCCATTTCTTTTCTGACAACTGGTGGTTTGGGCTTTGGAGGCCTCTTTGGAACCATGGGCTGTGTACCAGGCATACCAGGAAACAGGGGCTGAGACATAGGTCCTATAATGAAAAGGATAGAAAATCAATTAAGTACATGCAAAACATAACAAAAGCAACTAACATAGTTCATTGTCTTCATAGACAACATATTACATTGTTTTGGCAATATTCATGTTTCAACAATAACAATTAGCTAAGATTAATAACTAGAAAGTGTAAATAACATAAAAAACAAGAGTCCTAAGAGGGCCTGATATAACTCAACCAGCTGACAGCTGCCTATAAGTCTTAATGTCTGTTAATAAATTTAGGTTCAATGGATGACTTCTGTTGAAATTTTCTCCAGTGCTGTTGACTACACAAATTGTAATAACAAGTTTCCTCAGTTTTTTGTTTTTGTTTTCTGCATCCATATTTAATTGTATTTAAGCATAATTTTTCCAATATTGAAAGACCTCAGTGACAAGATGCTTTTCAAGTTGTGAAATTCTGTAAAATGGATGTTTTGAGAAAATCATTTATGTGGTTTATTTTAGAAATATTTTTAGTAATGGTGAGCATATTTGATGGTAAATTGGCTTCATTGGGTCAAAATTTGTTGAGCAGTTTTATTAATGGTTTTCTATTTTTAATAAAAGCTTTATATTAGATGTCAGGACAGCAGCATTTTGTATAAAACTGCATACCCTCAATAGCAGAGTGCCTTCTGTAATTTGGTCTAATTTGTTGAGTGTTTTCTGTGAAGTCATATAAATATTAACTTTTCTGGTGCTATCTGATAATTAGACCTGCATCAAATGTATAAATTTCAAACCCTCAATGTAAGGATGCTTACCATCAAAACTGGACAAAATCTTGAACTCATTTTGGTTTTGGTTGTAACTGCATTACTGCTTTTTAAGAAGCTGAAAATCAAAATTGTTGACAGATGCACAGTTGATGCATTGCTAAACTTTAAGATTGTTTGGCGATACACCAGGTAACCTAATAAATAATGTCTCCAAAAAAATGGCATAGTTTTTTATTATTCAAATTTTTAAATCACTTCATGTAATTTTGAGTTTGGTGATGCATTTTTAAGAGTTATATGCTGAATAGTCCCTACAACAAACACTGCGAGTCCATATTAGCATCTGATTATTAGCAACACCTATTTCTTTTTGGTTATCTTATATCTGAGTGACTGATCATTGCTGATGATGGATATACTTGTATTGGTGGACTGTACAACCCAATTTGTTTTGCATCCTATATATGTGTAACTAAAATACAGTTCTCATTTATTATAATGCAGTAGTTGGGATACATAACTGCTCGCCTAAAGTGTGTATTCACTAATAAGTGAAGACAAACAGCAAACAACAAAGATCTTGATCTGCCATAGCATAATGCATCTGCAGATTTGAGTCTATGATATTTTTACTCCAACCTGCTGCACACTCAGATCTGTTGGTGCATTATACAATTGCAGATCTGAGTCTGTGCATTCTGCATTTGGACTCATAAGCAAGAATTCATGGCTGATATAACATGATACAAATTTAGATTAAGTGAGTGTGAGAGTAATTTGGATTTTTAATATAGCTTTAACAATTTTCCAGTAGCTTGATAAGATGTCTACAGTGTGGCACTTTATAGTGCTGTCTAGCACTGAGGCATCATGCAGCAGACATGCAGAATCATGTCCCATCCAGTCAGATTATCCTGTTACCAGGCTGACCAGTCCTAACACTTACCTCTTAAAGCTGAGCACCAAGCAAAGCAGCTGTTAGTACAAGTTTTATAAATCTTTGGTTTGACTTGATTAGTGTTTAAACTCATGACCTGCCACATCTGAGGTGGATGCTTTGACTACTTATGCCACTGAAATGGTCCAAATTTGGATGAATGTATGTTATGTATGTATGTCAAACATAATGGGGTCAATAACAAAATGCCTGTCAAACATACAAAAATAATTCTGATGCAAATTAAATATATTTTTAACTTCGTGTTTTTTTGTGCATTGAAAGTTTCTCAAAGAACTTGTTTCATGAAAATAATCCACATGAGAAGGTTATGGACATTTTAAAAGAATGATTTACACAGAAATGTGAACTTGTATTTTAAGGACTTTTCCTCATTTTGCCATTATGTTTGTTTTGTGTCTTTGGGGGATGTAATTTTTTGCAACATTTTTACATTAGTCATTTTTGTCTCATGTTCTATTTGCTTTAGGTACTAGAGGTTTGTACTCTTAGGGATTTAGAATGTCCTGTTATACAGCACTTAATTACAAATTTTATGAACCAGTTAGGCAAAGATAAAGCAGATATCGTGGTATCAAAATTCTTTGTTTTCATTTATTTTTTTTACATGTAAATAATTGGACAATTTGCATGTTTAATCTGCCCAACAGTGGTAAAGACTTATAGTTGTCTGGGCCAGTTGGAATAGGGTATATTCATTTGCTCAACACTACATATACAAATTACATTTATAAGGCTTTTTCAAAAGTAAACAATGTATTACAGCCATTTCTACTATACTAATTGGGAAAACAAAGACTTGATCTTTAATGTGTTATAATAGGATCAATTTTGACTAAGAGATCTTACATGAGCATTCATAATTTCATACATAAAATAATATCCGTCAATTTTCAAGGTGAAAACTGCAAAACTACTGTTTTAAAAATCCTCACAAAGAATTCTGCTTAAAATGAAAATTTCACATGCTTGGGTGTTAACATGAAGTACTTAGCAGTATCTACAAATGAATTGTAACAATAGTTATTTGAACTGAACAGAAATTGCTGATGAGAGAAGAATAAAACTATTTTTTAATAATTCTTGTATACAGCCACCACATCTTTAAATGAACAAATGTAGGGGCTGCTGAAGAGAAATATTACAGATAGTGTGAAACCACAACTTACTCTGCATTGCCCTGTGGTCATTTTCACTAGTTGGGTTTTGTAGTGGTTGCTGTTGCTGAGGTTGAGGTTGTAACTGTGGTTGTGGCTGTGGTGGTGGTTGTGAAGGTGGTACAGCTGCTGCTGATGACTGATGATGGTGGATATTCTGGTTATTTCTGCTACGTCCCAGCTCAGCATGGACAAATTCTCTCCACTTCTTGGGATCACTCTTGTGGGTGAGTATAATGTGGCGTCGAATTGTGGAATTATCCCCAAAGGTTTTCTGACAAACAGTGCAATGGTAAGGTTTGGCGCCAGTGTGAATTCTTTCATGACGAACAAGGGCCTGCTTCTGAGTAAAACCTCTTCCGCAACTACTACAAATATGGTCTTTAGCATCGGAATGCACTTTCATGTGAATCCTCAGGCTAGTCTTCTTTTTGAAAGTCTTTGCACAAATATCACAAATAAATTTACGAACATCTGTATGTATGTATTTGTGTTCTCTAAGTGACTTCTCATATATAAAGTCTTTCCCACAAACATCACAAACAAATGGGCGAATTCCTGCATGCATGTTTGCATGCTGGATATAAGAGATTTTCTGTTTGAAACTTTTACCACATTTTGGACAAAGATAAGTCTTTCTGATACCCAGATGCTCAGCCTTAATGTGGGTGCTAAGGACGTATTTTGTACTAAAGCTTTTTTCACACATTTGACATTTGAAACAAGGTCTTATGTAACCATCGCTGTGGGTCTCCAAGTGACGTTCATAAACCTTACGGTTTTTGTAGTATCGATTGCATACTGTACAACAATATTCTGGATCGCAGTGAACATTCTTTATGTGGCGATTAAGGTCTTTGTTGAAACCAAATGTTTTCCCACAAACTTTACATTGAGAAAAGATAGCATGCTGTCGCCTTCTATGCTCAAACAAATGCTTTGGTGTCTTTCCAACATACTCACATTCTGGACACGGATAAGTCATATTTGGGTCCACAACCCGTTTCTTTTTACCTTTCCCTCTTTTCTTTTTCATAATAGAGGAGGATAAATGCAGAGGATTTCCCTCATCATCAAGTGTGGCTTCATCATCGTCTTCAATTTTCTTTTCCAGCTCTTCTTCAGTACTATCATCAGTAGCAACAAATTTAACAGGTTCTTTCAATTTCCTCTTTCTTCTGCTTGGTTCTGGAAGACTTATCTGAGTTGCAACTCTTGGAGCTGGTTTACGAAGTGATCTTCTCCTGCCTCCTCTAAAACCACCTGTAGATGTTCCTTCTTCCTGATTACCAGAACCATCAGCACTTGTCTCCTCATTCTTGCTTTCTTCCATTTCTTCTTCTTCATGTACAGTCTCCCTTCTTACTTTTGGAACATATGATCTATCCCTTTCTCTTCTTATTGGAGGCCTCCTCTTTTTCCTGTACTTCAATGAGATCTTTGATTTTGATAGTGGTTGTAGTCGTCTTACTATCCTTGGACGAATTTCAGCAACACCATCATCCAAATCATCTTCTAAATTATCTTCCCCATCATCTAAATCATTCTCTACATCTGTATCTTTCCGCTCCTCCTTCAGGGTCACACAGCCCTCTTTTTCTGGATATGTACCCTTAGCTTTTTCAGTCTCCTTCTCATTAGTGTCCCCATCCTTTTGACTGCTATCACCATCTGGCCGCTTGCCATAGCCATAGACAAAATCAGGACTTGGAAGTGATTCATACGTTCCATCTTTCTTGGTATTCTTAACTGCAGTACAAAGAAAATTGAAATCAATGATGAGAAAAAAGAAATATTAATATATGAATAAATACAAACTTAGAATTTATGCATTGTGATACTTAACTATGAAGAACCTCAGTATAATAATTTCATGAATACATCAAGGGTATGATGAAACGAATCCCATTATATTAGTTGATTTATTTTCCATGTGATGAAATGGAGTACAAAACTGACGTGCCAATATAACATGGTACACATTCATGGTTGAGCAGCATTACAGTGAGGTAATAATGAACTTTTATTAAAAAATCAGAAAAGTTGCTTAATTGTCTTACAATGTTCATATAAACCTTGAAGCAAATAAAACTAAGCCATTCCAGGTTTCTTGGAATTCTTGACTGCAAAAGGAAAATGCTTTTTTTATTTTCTTTTAATTGGAGTGGGGTAGGTGGGTAATTTTAATTATGTAATACATACTGGTAACCACTGCATTGCATTTTTTTGGACATAGTCCAAGTTAAATATACCTCCTCTATTTAGTAATTAGAGGCCCAAAACTGAAAAGAACTTAACTTATTAACTTCTCTTGAAATTAGGCTCAGACTACATGATATATGTCTTAACAACATAATGTGCTATCACAACTAGAACTAACAAGTAAATGCCTTTGTTTCAATGCACCAGAGATCAATGGTAAAAAGATGAAAAAAATGTTAGCACCAGGAGGCTGCTCACATAACATCATCCAAATAGGAGTGTCCAAGATGCAACAACATGCTCCAAACTAATGGGCTTTAATTCTCATATTTAAAGAACAGTCCCTCTCAGTGAGGGTTGCTGTTATTTTGGGTTTAACACCATTTTTTTATCACATGATAGGCTATATATGGCAGCAAGCATAGCTGGTGGAGAAAAAACCCAGGTTAACCCCTGGAAGAAAAACAGACCAAGAGGAAGTCACATACCCACATTGTATCAACCCAAGACTTGAATCCACAAGGACTGAGGATAGCAGTGATAAGTAAAGGTAATCGCTTGAGACCACTCAGTCACATGGGGCCACTTTGCATACTTTACTTTTCTAGCCTTTTGATGCTGAGCGCCAAGTGAAATAGGTGTTAGTACCATTTGTACCTCCTTGCCTGGGTGATGAAGTTGGCATATTTGCTCTCTAGATAGTGAGAATAATTTACCTGGAAATGGTGTCTGCCAAAATATCGGAGAAAACTTGATTAGGCAGAAAAAGACAATTTTGATCCTTCCTTCTCCCTTTAAAGAAAACAAAACAAAACCTAAAGGCCCTAACTGGACAAAGTAGCCTATCTTGATCATCCACAGCAAAGATATGAATGAAACTGGAAATATCAGTATGAACTGAAGCTATTGAATATAGCTGATTCTTTCTTAGAAACCCTAAATGGCAAAGATGAGAAACCTGATCATAGTTGCCATGGAATAATAAACAATTTTTTTCTACTTAAAAGGCCTGAAACTCACACCTTCTTGTTGACATTAAGGAGAAAAAAAAGACCCCTAAGGGTCAGGTTCTCAAAAGAAGCTTCACTCAAAAGTTTGTAACAGAATTTAGACAATGGCCAAAGAACACATCTTCTAGACAATTTGTTGTTCTGGAGCTTTAAGCCATTTTTCAGCACATGATAGGCTATACATGGCGGCCAGGATTAATGGTGGAGGAAGAAACTGGGAAATCGATGGAAAGACCACCCATGAGAAATAATGGGCAAACTTTCTCACATATCCACATTTGCAGAATCCTGAACTCGAACCCACACAGACAGAGGTGAGATAGCAGTGATCCGTAAAGGACAGCAATTTAGACCACTCGGGGCCCCCCATCTACACAATAATAAGTGATATTTGGGTCTCTGATGCTCAATGTACAAGATCAGAAAAATGAGTGTCAGACCCAATACCAGAAAGCTCTGTAAATTTGATAGTGTTATAAATGGCTACTCTAGCAGAAACAGAATATTCTCTGCAATTGTATCTAAAGTGGGATAGCTTGGATTAACACATTTCCTACTGTACCATTTACTGATTTACTGAAAATTATCCACTTTGCACACTTAACTTTACTTAACTAAGCTTTCCAAGCTGAGTGCCAAGTGAGGCAGGTGTTAGTACCATTTTTACCTCATTGCCTGGGTAATGAAGTTGGCATACTTGCTCAAAAACTTGTCTTGGCAGACAGATCTAAGAAGATGGGAAGATTAGTCTGATGGTGGAGAATCTGTTGGTTTTGGTTTATGAGATACATTCTGTGCTGTGATACCTGATCCTTACCCTGCAATGATATCCAAGGCATGTCTTCTAATTGGTTGATCATTAAACCACAATAGATTTGGACCACAAGGGGATTTGGCTTTTGATTTTTTTTATAAAAAATGTAGATAAATAATTTTCAGTCATGTCGCTACAATGTCTGTAGTGTCACAGTTGATAGTGATGTCTAGCACTGGAGCATCATGCACCAGACACGTAGCATGATGTCCCACCCATTCACATTATCCTGACACCAGGCCAACCAGTCCTAACATTAATCTCTTCATGCTGAGCGCCAAGCAAGGCTGCTATTAGTACCATTTACTTAAGTGTTTGTTATGACTCAGCCAGGGCTTGAACCCATGACCTCTCACATCAGAGATGGATGTTCTAACCACTAAGCCACCAGAGCCATGGGGGAGAGGGGGATATTAGGATAGCAGAGACTTGGTGAAGAACCCCTAGTTTAAAGGAGAAAGGCATAAGCGAACAGATAATCCCAATCCAGTCTGAAATCGTTCACTGCCAAGCTCTCTGATCCAGCACTGGAAAATAAAAAATTGAGCTTGTTGTTCAGTCTCACAACAATTTTATAAATCCCACCCCTGTTTTAAAAAAGTGCCTCTGCTACTGACTGGTGCCATGACTATTTCATGAGGACTAAATGACCCTATCTGGACTGGTTGTCTGCTAAAGATATTCCTTTTGCATGAACATGGCAGACTCCTATGAGACTGATCAGTGGAGGAGATTTCAAGCTTCCAGTGTGAAGAAAAGCATTTACCTCTCTGATATCTGATGTACACAAAAACTGATGTCTCTACTAAGGCAACCATAATAAAATGAAGCAATACAAGGCTGATATACCATTGTACTTTCTAGAAACATTGACAACACATCTAAATTGTTTTTTTGAATGGTCACTTTCTCCCTAGATTATAGTCCCTGAAGAACTACCTCCTCCAGCTCCATGTCAGCACCTTTAATACCAAATCTGATGCATCTGTGTAAAGAAATGAGTAGGATAATGTCAATTGGAATTTCATTCAGAATAGAATCTGCCAAGTGACAAAAATCAGACTCCAGATCAATCCAAACTGATAGTGGGTCTTTGTGACCTTTCCAGTTTGCTAAAAGCAGGAACAGGAGAGGATACAAATGAAATCTATGTTGGGAAAGACACAGAGTTCCTAGGTAGTGAGACAAAGACAAGTAGACATAAAAGTCTTAGCCATAATACCTGCTACAAGGTTCAGAATATGAAGAAATTTATTGTAATGCAAACTCAATTTTTGTTAGCACATTTATTCTGAACAATCAATCTGTTAGCAAACATTAAGTATGTTTTTTTTTTCTTCTGGCCAGTTGACCGAAAAGTATATATATATATAGTCAAGAGACTTTCTAATGGTTAAATATTTACTGAATATCATTACAAATATTTGAAAAATTTAGTTTTCTTAAACTCCAATATCACTTAAATGAGCTCTAAATATGATGATAAAGACCAATTTAATTTCACAAATGACACAATTTTTTTTGTCTTCATATAATAGACAAAGGAATTAAAACAAAAATTTTAACATCACTTTGCATGATCTGTAGGACCAATTTACAAATTGCTGTCAGCTTTTAATAAGTTGCTGCATCCAGCCACCCAACCTACCACAATAATGAATTGTCCAAATTTACCACTTACCTAAAATACACTACTAAAAATTTTCACTCTTTATTTATGTTTTTAACATACTTCTAAATGTACACATATGTTCCTGTATAAATCAGGGGCTGTCAATTTATGCCACAGGTGGCACATTGAGATTTTGTGTGGCATGTGAAAAGCAGCCAAAAATATAGACTTTAACAGTGTTACTCTTATTGGTGACATGTGCTCATTCATTTTGTAATTAATCTAGGGAAAATTGTCGTGGTATGTAAAATACTTCTAGTATAAATGAATAACAAAAAAATAGATTACATTTATTTTGCCCATATAATTCTGAATGTACGTATATCTTACAACATAAATCGAGGTAAGCAACCTGCGACAAAGTTATTAAATTTTCCATCAAAAGTCTGCATTTGGAGACAAAATTATGCATCAGGTGAAAAGGCTGATCAAAGAAATAAATTGTAACTTAAAAACATAGTTTAGAAGTACAACTTATACAGGGTTCATGTCACAAATAAAAAAATTTCACAACCTTTCCAGACCAAAACAATTAAAATTTTCCTACCTAACACTGTGACAAGTGTATACACTATTATGAGACATAAGTACTTAAAACTACAAGTATAAAGTGCAGAGATTTCAAAATATAATTTAATCTACAAGATTTTATTTACTTTAGCCAAGTCTTGCATTCTGTCGTTTACAGTCCACAATATTCTATAAAAAACAAAAATATAGTTCTAATATTGGTAACACATCATGCATGTTTAGTGTTAAGTTAGGGAGGCCCTATCCAGGCTTTAATATCACCAACTTTTTCCCACAGAAGGTTATCAATGCAATGTCTAAGCATTCTTTAAATATCAGATCCACAAAAGCAAATAAAAAGGTTGGTTCAATAATATCAAACTGAATAAAATACAATGAAATTAAAATGAATACTAATTAGCACAAGACAAAACTTAAATTAATAATGTAACTTTAAAAAAAAAGGTTGCACAAGTGAGAGGATGAAAGCTATGGCAAATTTATTTTTCAAAAGTCAGGCCTATACCTGAAAATATGAGTAAAGAATTTGCACTAGTTAGCACGCTATTATTCATTGATGCTCTCCTGTATATTCTGAACTAGCAGAGGGAAATATTAACACATTAATGCAACTCACTGCCACAAACAAAAAAAACCCCATGTATATACAGTTTTTGAGAATTCTAGAGGCAACTGATATTATGTTGAATTTGGTACACACCCTTTGTGCTCACCAGAGGTCTGAAACACACTTCTGTAGTACCAAACCCGACATAAACATGCACATCTACTGCCCCTCATATGGCCACCCCTTCTGCACTGGGAAAGTGTCCTTATTAGATAGGTGGCCTTTCCAGAGGGGAATTACATTTGTGAGCTGTGTATATTATTACACAGGAAGTGATACATATAGTGTCATGTGGTTTTTCGGTCTTGGTCTAGTATCCTGTTTTGTTTAAAGTTAATTTGTGTGTGTGTGTGTGTGTGTGTGTGTGTGTGTGTGTTTTAATTCACAAAATCTATTTATGATACTGACAATTATGTTGGTCATAATCAGTAATTTTTTTTAAAAAATCTGCATGAAGCCCTAAGCTCTATCAAAACCCTGCTGACTCCATGTCTATCTGACCATATTATCATCTTGACAATTCAAAACTTCAACATCAATTAAAAAAAACATCTGCTTTGTGAAGCCCACCGCTCTAAAACAACAATGCAGACACCATTTTATACAAACATCAGTGTTCATTATATAATAATAACCTTAGTGGTACATGTACTTTAGCCAATACTTTTGTCAGCAAAAAAAACCCTGACATCGGGGAAAGAAAATCAGGTTACTTACCTCAGTGAAATTAAATATTGGTTCTGGAAAAATTATAGATCACTGCCATATTGCCTCTTCCTGCACAGGTTTGAGTCTTTGGCTCAGCTGATGTATGTGATAAAGCTTGCCAGTAGCTTCCCATGGAGCATAGTAGGTTCTTCCCAGGGTTTTCTGGGGTTCTTCTACCAGTAATATTGGCTGCCTATCCTGTGCTATGAAATGAGAAGAAGAAGAAGAAGAAGAAGAAGAAGAAGAAGAAGAAGAAGAAGAAGAAGAAGAAGAAGAAGAAGAAGAAGAAGAAGAAGAAGAAGAAGAAGAAGAAGAAGAAGAAGAAGAAGAAGAAGAAGAAGAAGAAGAAGAAGAAGAAGAAGAAGAAGAAGAAGAAGAAGAAGAAGAAGAAGAAGAAGAAGAAGAAGAAGAAGAAGAAGAAGAAGAAGAAGAAGAAGAAGAAGAAGAAGAAGAAGAAGAAGAAGAAGAAGAAGAAGAAGAAGAAGAAGAAGAAGAAGAAGAAGAAGAAGAAGAAGAAGAAGAAGAAGAAGAAGAAGAAGAAGAAGAAGAAGAAGAAGAAGAAGAAGAAGAAGAAGAAGAAGAAGAAGAAGAAGAAGAAGAAGAAGAAGAAGAAGAAGAAGAAGAAGAAGAAGAAGAAGAAGAAGAAGAAGAAGAAGAAGAAGAAGAAGAAGAAGAAGAAGAAGAAGAAGAAGAAGAAGAAGAAGAAGAAGAAGAAGAAGAAGAAGAAGAAGAAGAAGAAGAAGAAGAAGAAGAAGAAGAAGAAGAAGAAGAAGAAGAAGAAGAAGAAGAAGAAGAAGAAGAAGAAGAAGAAGAAGAAGAGAATAACTTACTGAAAAATAGCCATCTGTGTTGATGACTTGTCAACATTATATTCCAAATTCACACAGATACACGTTACAGAAACTCTACTGGGGAAACAAAAACAACAGACAATACATACTACCCTGTCTATTCATGTTCATTACATCTTTTTTTTACTATACCATACAGTGCATACAAAGGAAAAGTTGTTTATAAAACCACCATTCTTACTTAATTCTTCCCTGAATCTTACAACTCCCATAATGACCTGACCCCAGATTTACAACTTAGAAACTGTTCATAGCCCCAGCCTTCAAGCAAATAAAACATACCCTTACAGTATTTTAAGGGCAGTTAATCAGTACTGTAAGCACAGATTCATGGGTCTGTCTTTACACCTCATCCCATCTACACACCACTCCTACAAGCTGTGTCACTGCTATGGTGGCCTAGTGGTTAGAGCATCTGCCTCGAATGTGGGAGGTCATGGGTTCAATCCCTGGCCGAGTCATACCAAAGACTTACAAAAATGGTGCTAACAGCTGCCTTGTTTGGCACTCAGCATTAAGAGGTTAGTGTTAGGACTGGTCGGCGTGGTGTCAGGATAATGTGACAGGGTTGGACATCATGCTATATGTCTGTGTCGTGATGCCATAGTGCTAGATATCACTATAAACTGCCCACTGCAGACATCATAGCGATATGACTGAAAAATTGTTAAAGATACGTAAAAAAAAAATCCAAACCAAATTCACACATGCTGTGGTAGACTCTTTATCAGACGTTTGCAGTTCCATTCCCACCAACTGATCAACCTAGATTCTAATTATTATCCATGAATTTTACTCTTGATCAATTTATTCAAAGTCGCTAAGATGCAAGCTTACATACCAAATCTGATCAGAAATATGGCCTAGGGTCCACAAGTTCAATCAATTAGCAGTAAGATCATCTCATCAATATGCCTGATATCACATATAATCAAATTCATCTGATCGGAAATACAATGTATGACTTCAAGACCCCTCTCAAGCTCTGGCAATAAAATGCACTATCACTCCATTAATAAACATGTATCTAACACATCACTGTAGATTATACAATTTGAAGAGCATTTTGTTGGTTGATACTAATTTTGAATTAAAAAATATAAACAGTTAATAATTAACTCATTAACCCCTGGTGCCGCATTTATGTGGCAGGAGGTGGTAGCCTATTTTTGAGTTCTGGAGCATCAAGGTCATGTATGACACAATAAAGTGGGTGGTATTATGGAAAGGTAGACCGATGTAGCTTTATGATGATACCAAATAATATGGATATTTTAGTTGCACTACAAAATACAGAGGAAAAAAACCTAACTTTTTGGACCAGAGTTTTTTCTAGCCATAATTTGCATGTGGTTGGAATCTGATTTTGTGTCCAGATTTTAGACTTTTTGGTCTCAGATCGAAGATAGACGGGCTTGAACTGCACATAGACAAGTGAACCTTTGCAAAAAGTTGGACAAGATGGGCATTTAGAATAAAAAGTGATCTCAACATGAAAAGAATGGATCCATTTAGCAAAAAAAAAAAAAAAGACGGCTTTTATTCTTCTGCTCATGCTCAGGCAAAATAGCCAATGAAAAATGATGTTTCTAATTCAACCAGGGATTAGGTTATCCTAAAATGTCTTGGAGGTCGTGTATTAGGATGTATTCAAAAACAGCCCCCACAATGTGTTCCCTGCTTGCATTTCAGGTGAAAAGACAAAAACCACCAGGGGTTAATGAGTTGAGTATCACAGACTATCAAACTTGTCAAAGATCTTGATGGTAAAAGCACACAATCTGAGTTTGATCAAAATCTGATAAGAAAAATATCTTAAGCTCATGGATAGCCAGGTAATAGATGACAGACACGTGGCCATGCCATAAACTGCATTGCCTTATGTTTAGGATAGATAAAATGTCATTTAAACTTGGCTGATTATCATAGTGTTCTCAAACTAGATTTAACAAGAGAAGTGTGAATGGCACATTTTGTATACAAACCTGCTCTGAACTTAACAGGAACAGTAAGGTATGGTTGTTTCTGGATATTTGATCAAGGTGTGCAGTTTAAAGCTACTGTGCAGAAACTAATTTTTCAGACTTGAAATGACCATGGCATCAATACCTGAACCTAAGTGCTATTATCTATCCAAAAGTTTGGGTTAGGAACTTTACTTCTGAATAAGTTATTCAGCAAAACCCATTTCTCTTTGTGCCTGAATAACTTTGCCTTTGTCCACAAAATCAATAGATTTTTTCTTAGTGCAAGCCATACACAAATTATGGAAAGGTGATGAACTAAAGTTATTATGCAAAACCATTTGTCCTGGTAAAGTACATTATGCAGAACTATGTTATTAGGCACAAGCGATCTTTCTCCTCTCAGTCACCTACACTTTTGATCTTTTGACAAAGTAATCAGTGAGTTTCTTCCTTATCCAAAGTACACATTATCCAAAATTTCTGGTGATGTTAAACATTGCAGAAATTAAAAATAAAACAAAGGAAATTTTATCATCTAGAAACGAAGTGAGCATAATATTGATTTTGTAACTTTAACAATTTTTCAGTCATAATGCTATGATATCTGCAGTGTGGCAGTTTATAGTGATGTCTAGCACTGGGGCATCAAGCCACAGACATATAGGATGATGTCCCACCTAGTCACATCATCCTGACACTGGACCAGTCCTAGCACTAACCTCCTAATGTTGAGCACCAAGCAAGGCAGCTGCTAGTACCATCTAAAACAAGAAAATTTAACAGAGAGAAACAGCATAAAAGAACACTTTCCAATTACAAGAATATAAAAGCTTTAAGAATAAGCATGGCAAAAAAATTCTCAAAATTTAGATTAGATTTTTTGTAAACTCAAAATGCCTTACAAATTTGATAATACTGCATGAAAATTTCATCAGAATAAAGCGAAATCAACCAATTATTAACTATGAATTACAATAATTTGACATGCTGAGAAAGCCTTGGGAAATTTAATAAAAGTATTTTCAAGGAAATAGAATATGATACAAACTTAAAGAGAAAAATAGTGTAAACAAAAATAATACAAACAAATGATTCAGAATGTTGATTAAATGCTACATAAAAATATGAGTCAGAAATACATTAAACAAGAAGAAGAACAATTTTTAATGGGAGATAGAATGGTGGAGACCAAGTATTAATCTTTGCTTACTAAAAGGCGACATATACCAGGAGATGTTTTTGTCTGAGTTGGAGGGGGGCATTTTTTCTGAATTTTTTTTCTTCATCTAATATTACCTGTTAAAATCAAGCTGTACAACCAAATGTGCAAGAATATGTTTGGAAATATTTACCTCAGAATCACAAATAATATATATATATATATATATATATATATATATATATATATATATATATATATATATATATATATATATATATATATATAAAGAACAGATGCATAGGTGAATAATCAGAATAATATGAGTTTATATTTAGAAAAAAATCATATTACTGGTCAGCTAGTTCTTACAGACTTTGAAATTTGATACAGTATCTTGGATTTCTAGAGAAAGTTACAGAAGCATTTTAATTCTGGGAAAAATGAATTAAGATCTTTGTACATGTACTTTGTAACTAGTGAAAAATTTATAAGCCACATATTTGATTGCAGTGAATTTTGTATATTCAATAGTTTAAAACATTTAATATTGAAATGGAAAATAAACTACTTATTTAGACCTTTAATATTAAGGAAAAATGTATTCAAATGATGAGATTTAGCATGATGCCCTTGGGGAATATGGCAGACTACTATAGTTAAACCTTTCTTGAAAGACCACCCTTTCTGCCAAAAAATTATGGTCTCTTAAGACAGGTGGTCTTTCATAACAGGTCATAGTGCTATATAGTCATTATGTTTGTATATTGATAATATGGTCTCTCAAGACAGGTGAACTTACATAGCAGTGGTCTTTCAAGACAGGTTTCACTGTAGTACTGTATGTTATATATTATAACTGTCAAATGAGGCAATAAAAATTAGATTGGTTTACAATACTGATTTACAAACATTAAAAATATGCTTTTTTAAGTTTAATTCATCAAAAAAATGGCAACAGGCAATAAAATCAGACTGGATGTTTAAATAAGGTGTTTGATAAGATAGATATTTGCAGAGAATTACTGATTTTTTTGAGTGAAAGATAAAATGCTTGTACATCCATCTGATGCAGACTATGGAGGAAAAAATATGGTGCTTTACTATTATATTATAGTGAAATTCGCAGATGCACTGCTTATCTGGAGCAATGTCATGGTTTTACCCATAGGTGGAAATCCATCAACCATTGTGAAATAGTAGGTTATGCCTAGAATATATTTATGCATTAACATGTATTATTTACATTTAAATTGGCTCAAAGAACAACTAATCTTTTGGGGTTAGTGAACTTCACTGAAAAAGATGCTTTTCAGCCAGACACTAAGTTTGCAGTTCACAGAGACAGATGGGAGTAGTGAGAGTCGTTGTTGTAGGATTTAACACCATTATCAGCACAAGATAGGCTATACATGGTGGCCAGAATTAATGGTGGTAAAAGAACCCAGGATAACCCAGGAAAGAACCACCAACCACAAGAAGCTTCTGACAAGCATATCTCACATACCCACACTGGCCTAACCTGAGACTCGAACCTATGGAAGAAATGAGAGAGGTTTGGGTTCCCATTTTGTGGGTTTACATGTGTCTCCTTGGTAGATTCTGTCTTTGTATATATTACTATATTATTGGCTGGTTTCCTACATTATTAAAAATGAGCATGGGTACAAAATAAATACACCATTCTTAAAATTAATATGATAATACCTAAAATGAGCCAGAAATGGAAAAAGAAATGTTATATAATATTAACAAAGAGATTTAGAAACAATATAAAAATGTATTTTAAAACACAAAACTTGAAAATACAATGGTTTCAGTTTATTGATGTTGTTGTTGTTGTGCTTAATGCCATTTTTCTGCACATGATAGGCTATTCATGGCGGCCAGTATTGATGGTGGAGGAAGAAACTGAGAAATCATTGGAAAGAACCACCAACCCACGAGAAGTTACTGGCAATCTTTCTCACATATCCACATTTGCCGAATCCTAGACCCACAAAGACAGAGGTGAGATGGCAGTGATCCGTAATGGACAGTGCTTTAGACCACTTGGCCACTTAGTTTCAGTTTATGCTTCACAGAAAAGTTCTGGTAAAAGGCTTTTTAAACCAGGTAAGTCTAATTCAAAATAAAGTACTGTATATACTCACTTATAAGTCAAAGCAAAATGCAAACAACAAAGATCTTAATATGCTGTAAAATAATGCACCTGCAGTTCAGGGTCTGTGTTCTTTGTTCTTTAGATTAGTCTTAACAAACTGCACAGATCAGATCTGCAGGCAAAATGTTATGGCAAATCTGGGTCTGAACTCGTCTTATAAGCACATACATAACATAACAAGTTTCTGCAAATAAGAAACCATCAACATCTGTTTTGGGACTGTAATCACATTAATGAGTTCTAGTGAAACCTTTCAGAATATACATGTATAAAAACAAAGAACTGGATGAAAAACCAATTTTTCAAACTAAAATTTTATTCTTGGTAACACGAACCCTCAGCAGCATTACTAGTAAACTATGTAAATTTAATCACACACACACACACATATGCACACACATACCAGATCCATAAATGACTATTTGCCGGGCATAAGTTATAGATGAACCCAAATGGATGCCAGCAAACATTACATGTCCAACAGTAGATATACCATGCCCATAATTATTCCATGTAATTATTTGATCACTGTTTTCCCAGTTAATTAAACACTTCAAAGCACAAAACAGGTGTGAAAACTATTTCCCGAAGTTACAAAACCCAATAATTAAACAACTGCCTCAGAGTCTGAACTATAGATTTAGATCAGTCTCTCACACTGTATGCTTTTTAACTACATGAACATGTATGTGTCAGTGTGTTAACAAATATTAGACCTTTAGAATCAAACTGTGCAGGTGAGGCAGTATTTAAAAAAAATAAGGTCTAGCAACCATTGCCAACTTTTTGTCATCATCCTCCATTGTTTGCTGGAGGACTAAATCAGATAAAATTTTACCATCAGACTTGACCAGAAATGCTCATCAATTAAGTGTTAAGAATCTGTGAGATATTCTTAGGTAAGTCTGTCTGCTGTTAATTGCTAATTGATTTTTTTAAAGCAGAAGGGGCTAGAGTGGAATAAAAACTGTTATTGGGTGAAACTTTAAAAATATGTTTCTGACACCCCACCACAACCCCCCCCTAAAAATAAAGAGTTTGAGAGATAACATGTAAAGCATAAAAGCAAAACACTAAAATCAAAGCAACAACAAATCTAGAACCAAAAAGAATACCCTAAACAGTATGTTTATATGGTGCCACTGTTACTATTTGTAGACAACTCTCCTTTCAGTCATAGCGACCTTAACCTTTGCCGTCTTGACCTCAAAATCAACAGGTTTCTTCCTTGCCCTAAGTGCAATCCATCCATAAAGTCCTGACCAAGGATGTGATATAGAACTAATGTTTATTGTGTAGAAATTATATTTCTTCTTTCCATCAATGACCTAGACCTTTGGTTGCCAGAATCAACAGTCTTCTTCCTTACTCCATGTACACACAATCCACAAAGTTTGTTCATGTTATGAGACATAGAATTAATATTATTGTTCTGAAACTACTGTTCCATTCTTTCAGTCAATGACCTTAACCTTCGACCTTGTGACTGAAGAATGGGGGAGCACTCAACATACACCAAGTTCAAGCCATCCACTAAAGATATTGTGTGGAAACCATTCTTTTTCCAGTCACATTAACCATGACTGTTTAAACCTGAAATTTAAAGTGTTTTTCTTTACCCCATGTGCAAACTACACAATCTTTTGTTAAATATACAATACTCCCACAACTTACTTATATACCTATCAGTATGCAATGCATAATTTATTTTCTTACTCCATAAATGATACTTATTGCTTGAGTGTATAAGTTTTTTCCTACCCACATTGGTTCAGAGAGATATAGATTCATAATTTTTTGTGAACTGGGTAACATTTGGTTGAAAACATTGCAAATTAGTAGTTAGGGCTTGAAGAGGCATTCATCAAATTAATGTACCCACATAGCTTAGGAGATAATATAGGTCTACCAATGTAAGTAGCAACAATATTTGTGTCCCTTTTTTATACAGAGGGGTAACTTGGTTTAGGAAAATATGTATGGAGAGAACTATTATAAATTTCTGATAAATGTTGCAATATCGCTAGAGACCCTTCTTTTCACAGATGAGGTCGGATCTCGTGAAGACTTTCACCATTTGCTAATGCCCAGATTGTAAACAGCAGATATATCATTTCTGCTAATATAAATACTGTTAAGTTAATGTCAGAGAGAGGCGTCAAGTGCAAAGCAGTGGAATTGTTGACTACAATTGATCGTTCAGCAAAGTAAAATAAATTCAATTTATCAAGGCTGGAGTGAAGATGTTCATTATTGTGATGAATATGCCAAGTTTCTTTCTGTTTCAGAACTGTTCTGGATATGTTCCACTAAAGTGCCATCTGAATGGCACTATCCAATTTATTAAAATACTCAACTTTTGCACTTTGTACATTGCTTAAAGCAGCAAAAGTTTCTAAAGTCTCATACAGCAGAGAAACTATCTAGCAAGATAATTTGTTCTGATGTTCTGTTTGAACATCAATTTTGTCACCTAAAGATTTTAAACATGTTGGTAAAATTATTCTTAATCTAAGACAGCAGTGTATTTCAGAATGTAGCAATTTTATTACATACCCATAATAAATGTTTTAATATTTGTGGTGAATTTTCATAAAATGAACAGTAAAAATCCTTCATGATACCAAGCTAGACAGAACACCATCAAGTGAAAGTGTTTTTTTAAATTTCTTGGAAATAGTATCATCAAATATTAAAGTTTTTTTGAATAAATATATTTTTAAAAAAAGTTCTTCTCCAACCATACAACTTTGGAATATTTCAATTAATGCAGCACTTTTTGCCAAAATTTGAGTGTTTCTTAATAAACTTGTTTGGCAGAAATTTATGCATCCTTCATCACTGATCCTGTTATTCAATGGACAAAGTGGTCAGTGACAAATAATTGTATTAGAAATAATTGAGAAATGTTTCATCGATTCTTTTACTGCTTTAAGATATAAATATACTCAAATATTAGTGTTAACAGCATATATTTCTGGTATTCTTCTTATGATAAAAATTGGTCAATATATTCTAAATCTTAATGAGAGATTCCTCTTTTGTACCACTTTTTTACAAAAATGTCATTGTTTCAGAGACCTTAAGTATGGAAAAATAACTGAATGAAGATATAAAATAACACTGATACATACAAAAATATTATAGCTTAATATTTTATAAATAATTTTTCAAGCATGATAAAAAAAATTAATTCTGAAAATTCCCTGCATGAAGTGATTTGGTAACGTAGGTATGTCAAAAATATTGGCATACAAACTTATTTTAAACTGTTGAGAGTATTCTGATGTAAGTTTTATTAATAAAAAAAGAGAAACGTTTAGCTGATTTTTGTTTTGCAGATCAAGTTTAGTTGGTATGACATATCATACAATACACTGCTACATTTGTGACAACACTTCAATAACTGCTATAGAAGGTTGAGGGGTTCTCTGGAGTGGGTTTTAGAACCAATGTAAAAAAAGAAAATGCCAATCTCCATCAAGTCTTACATATTAAGATTCTGTTGTAAATACTGCAAAAAAATCCACACGCCCAATGTGGCAAGATGAGGTCATCAGTTCAATAGAAGAGTTGCGTCCCTTTTATCTTTTCAATCTTTGATATCTTGACAACTTCGTTATTTGGCTCCTAAAACTGAAAATAAATGTTATCGCAATTAAAAAGGAGTACTTACTATAACAAAGAAATGTGGATAATATAAAATGGTTTTGAGAACTATCAACGTGTCATATCTCCCCATGTAGGCATTCTCGCCAAACTGTTGATTGATTGGACAATGTCAAATACCGTAGCCAACATATGCAAAACAGAAGTACCTGTAGCATTCAATAACCCGTCCGGTGGTTTTTCTCCAGACTGTGCATTCTGAAACCTTTTCTCCTCAAGTTCCTCCAAAAAAGTGTAAGCACCCTGCATACTGTCCCATGACCCAGTTATAGTAAAAGTCTGCTTTGTTCGGTTGATGCTCACCCCAGTTTCGACGCTCAGCACGAAGAGCTCATACTCCAGACGATCGAGGGAGAATTTCTCCACAAAGTCAGTCGCAAGAAAAGCCGTAGTAGAACTAAATATACGAACCATCGTTTTATTTTAAATAGGACACAGCTATCGATATATTTTCGATAAAATATGTCCTAAAAAGAGTAATTGTTTAACAAAAGTTCCCTCCTGCCATGGACCCGACCGGAAATGCTGCTAGATGTATAGAAGAGCATTTAAGGGAGACAACTAAAGCGAAGTAGTGGTATTTTCTACCGTATGCATTTCTTATTTGTAGCATGGTGAACAATTTATTTTTAAGCTGTTGCTGATGTAAATAATTTAATTTTATTGTTCTAATTTTTTAATTGGATCTTTTATGTCTCAATTTATATCGTGAACAATTATAAAGACTGTTTCAAATTAAGAAAAATAACAATTGCATGACAACTAATTGTTCACCGTACTACGGTTCTGAAGTTTAAGTCTATATTTTAACCCCATCTTCTTATTACAGTAAGTTATATTTTATAATAAAAAAAATCATGAATTTGAGAGAGTAAGCTCTAAATAACGTCATTCATTAAAAACGCACTGTCTTTCATCAGTATCGCAACCGTTATAGGTAATTCTCAACTATACCGTAGTTTACAGCAAATGTAACGCTTATAAACTAGTGTCTCAACGTTTCTGCCAGATTGCCAAGATAAACCAATCAAGACAAAGTAAAGAGGCTGGTTGTAAAAAAAAGCAAGACGGTTTGAAATAAGGTAGAAAATACTAGAAATAAATCAATGATTCCGTTAAGATTCTAGTTTATAAACGTCGCAAAAATTATGAGAAACGTCGCAAATGATGCGTATTTCATGTAAGTTTTAGGACCGGATAAGGCGAAGCGTTGGAACGGGTTTCCAAATTTCTAAAGGACCAAGACTTTCCTCAAACGGGCACCAAAGCAAAAGTCTATGTGTCTATTTACTCAAAGTGTTCATAATATCCATCAAACGTACACAGGAATAAAACGATGGTCAAATTTAAAGTGAAAAGTGACTATGTCTATGTGTGTCCTTTTTCGGGGACATCCATCCAGCCCCGAGTTTGGGTAGCAAGCCAATCTATACCGTCCTCCTTTTCTTCAAAATTTGAAGATAAAACAATAAAACCATGGCATTAGCTATTCTTTACGAGGCAAATTCATAGTCGTGATTGAGATGTTTACAATGCATTCTGGCAGTGGGCGAGGTGGGATGGTGGTATGAGTAACGAGTTAGGTAAGTTATAAAACATGATGTATATATAAATTAGTCTAATGTATGGCATAATATGTTATGAAATGACGCATCTTTTATAAGGTGAAATAAATTTAATAATTTCTATATATTTGTCTGTCAGTCTGTATTTCTCGTATTGTATCAACTTCATCTGTCAGATGATAAACTATTGACATCCGTTTAATTTAGTGTCTATCCCACAAGAAATTAAATCACTGCAAATCACAATATTTTTTAATTATTTTAACATCAATCAATTCTAGCGAGTCGGTACTAACGAGAGGTATAGGTCGCTAATTCTTCTCCTTTGCATGTTTCTGTGAAGGATGTCAATAAAATAGGTTAAATATCGTACAGTAACAAATCTTGTAACACTTATCAACAAATCATATAAAACTTAATAACTAATCTTATAAAAGATTTGCAGAGTAACAATATTAATCCCCACATAGCACAGCCATTGACCTTTGAACTTCGTCTTGCGCTTGACATTATTTTGAAAAATAATCTTATTTTGGTCTACTTAAAAATTTAATTTAAAGTCAGATTTTGAATGAATGCGCATTGAAGCAACCTTTCCAGTTGATCTGGAATGGATGGGTTTTAATTTCTCTTGATACAACTCAAGTCTGCTTTTCTGCTTGTGATGGACCTTATTTATTAGCTGAGTCCATTACGTTCGATGCACATGTGATTTAAGCACTAGAACATCATTTTATTAACAGAACATCTGTTCCGTTATTGATTGTTTGGAATCATGATGTTTGCACATATTACATTCTTGTAAATGAAATTAGCAAAAGACGCAAAGGAATATCACATTCATTTCGTTTTAAGTTCGGTAAGAAAAATATGATTTCTGTTGGAAATGTGGTCAAAAAAATTACAGCACAGTTTCGATGCGTTTCTTAAGTTTTGGAAATCATGATACGAGCCATGTAATTTAGATTTGCAGAACTAACTAAGAAAGTACATGTACGAATATTCTATTGTCTGTTTGATTACCTGCTAAAGAAAAAATATACTTATGTCATGTTACTTGCATGATCTCTGATAGAGGGACCGAACTAAGTATATAACCTGTATGGGGTCTATCACTAGGTATAAATTATTGTATCAAATAACTTAAAAAGGCAATTTTCAAGCATTTGCTCTTTATATATATATATATATATATATATATATATATATATATATATCTTCTTGTGGTCCACTCGTTTATATTACATTCTTTGCATAACACCGAACTTATAACATGATATCTGTCTCCAATTTACAAACATTCAGAATTGCCTTCTGTCCGGGTTGGAAGTTAGCCTTTTGTGAAACATTTATTTACATATTTTCATCGCATAATTGTACCAGCATACAATTTTAAGTGAAAATCAGTTTGCTCGTTCCATTCTAAAAATTATATGCTCGCTACAACGTTTTAATTTGCAATATCTGTTTGAAGTACTCTTGACGACAACAATTGCGAGGATGCATTCTTTGAGTGAAGAAAAGGTCAATAATTATGCATGGCGATACCTAGCCCTTGCAATTGCTGGTTCCGGGGATAAAAAAACAGGACCACTGAGGTGAAACAGAGTATTTTACACTCTTACATTTTCGAAGTTCCAATTTGTGCGCCTTATACGGTGAAAATTAGGATATAAGTTTACGAGACTGCTATGCACGATGGATAAATATAACTGGTCAAATAAATTCACGGTACACCTTAATAATCCCAGGTACGATAACATATTAATAACGAGGTCAAGCGTCATATAGAATAGTTTATTTTACGGATTTAGATGTGTATAGATTGTGTCGGTTGTAGATTCCAGACAGGATACTTCTGCTATACTCTTGGGGTAGTCTCCACGAATGGTTGATCACTGGACGTATTTAGGGTAAAATTATGTTGTATTTACAGATCTAAATGCGTTAACGGAAGGTTTACGGTCGCAAACTGTTCAGAGAGAATTCAGCGGAGCAGATAAAACGGACACTTGCGACAATAAAACCTCATTTGACGTCCAAAAAGCAGACTTTGAAAAATGTCCCCCACTCCACGAAGTGAAAATTGAAATGCTCTTTTGCACTGCGTCAAACGAATAATCATGACGTCAAATTTTTTGACGGTATTCGTGCATTTGACGGTTGCAAAGCTATGATGTTGGTGCAGTCAGGAAACTGGTGTATTAGAAATGTATTAATCATGTGACCCATGCCTATACGGGGGGGGGGCCCTCCCAGATTACCTCATAATACGTCAACGTCAAATCAAAGGCGTGGGGCCCATAGGCCCGTGTCTACTCTGCCTACTGGGTAATCTGGCACTACATTCTACTACTTAGGTTAATCTCAGTACGAATCAAGCTTGCGTTCCTACTAGGTTCGTACCATTTCATTCCAGCTGAGATCCAAATGGAATTAGAGTCAGCACTGTGACCACCTGACAATCCAATTTTGCAACAACTGCAATGACGTTGCACAAAAGTTGTTGCAATATTAGGACAGAAATTTTAAGTAAAAATAATAACATTGGAATTTCCTTTAACTTGGAATAAATCCAATTTTTTATTGGATTAAATTCTCATTAAATTATATTTGGAGTAATTTTCATTAAAATATATGCAGATTAACTTCATTTATTAGAATGTTGTTCTATTTTGATAAAGATCGCTAACTCAGTAAATAACCCTCTACAAGTACAAATCTTTTCTGTATTACAAATCTTCTCTCTATTATGCATGTATATGCCGACTCAGCAAATAACACTCAGTGGCAAAAAAAAGTATCGTAAAGTAATGTCTGACTTAAATGTTGTTGTTATTGTTGTAGGGTTTAACGCCATTTTTCAGCACAATATAGGCTATACATGGCGGCCAGTATTAGTGGCGGAGGAAGAACCCTGGAAAATCCCGGGAAGAACCACCGACCCACGAGAAACTTCTGGCAGGCTTTCTCACTTACCCACGTTAGCCGAATCTGGACTCGAACTAACGCAGAAAGATTTGAGATGGCAGTGATCCGTAATGGTCAGCGCTTTAGACCACGCGGCCACTGGGAGCCCCGTCTGACATAGCAAGCAAGGTTTCAGCCATAATGCTGATGAGGCAGAATATGACGCAAAGAACATATACGATTCCATTAGAATAAACTGGATCTCTCCGGTTTGGACCATGCAGTACAGGCATGATGCTAGCATAGCACACTCCTATCCAGATCTTTACCAAAAATGGTTAGTGGTATCTTGAACTAGTATAAAAAAGCACCCAAGCCGCCAGCATCTACAGACTGCTAGCTACAAAATAAAAGAGATTCATCTGGGTATTTCATTACAGGTTAGAATCGTTTTTTTTTTCCCGTAATTTTTTTAAAAGAATTAGTACTTTTTAAAGATTTTAGTGGTAACCTTTCTAGTCAAAATGTTCTTGTGAGTTCTCTTTTTATATTAATATTATAATATGAGGGAATGTTTAATTGTTTTTAAGAATTTATGTTCATTTGTATTTGTATTTTTATTACGGTAAATAGATAATTTCCACCAACTTCATGTTTAGATTTAATTTGTAAACAGAATATTTTTAAGTAAAAAAGAATAATGTTCAGTAATCCATTCCAAATTTCATTCTAAATTGAGTAAAATATTTTTTTTCTCAAACAATTACTGCATTAATCGCAACTATTTTATACTCTTTGATTTAGTCCAGATCTAAAAATCTATAATATATTCTAAAATGCAGAAACTACACAAATATATGGAGTTGGTAGGCACGAAGGAAAAGTATATGAAGTTTTATCTATTTTTCAATATAAAGGCTTTATAAAGTGTATTTTAGAGTGTGATATTATATATCCTTCTATATCAATTATATAAAAAAAGACTGCCTGCTCCAAACTAAGAGATTCCCCATGTATTTCATTACAGATCCCGAGTATTTCTTGCATTGCTAGGGATTCCCCGGATGTAGATCTAGTCGTATCTACACCATTATGCATTACACCTTTTTAAGAGATCAAAACTTGTTGTTCTCTCTCTCTCTCTCTCTCTCTCTCTCTCTCTCTCTCTCTCTCTCTCTCTCTCTCTCTCTCTCTCTCCCCATTGGTCAAGACAGTTCTTAAGACATGATTAATTCCTTCTCATAGCAAGAAATGAGGTTAGTTTTCTTCACAAAAAAAGAACGAAGAAAACAATATCACCGTTATTGCCTTAAAGAGTAGTTCAAACAGGTGATGTAAATCGTAAAATTTTAGCAAGCAGTGGATTGTCAAGAATATGTCATGCAAACTGAATATCTTTATGTCATGAAAATACATGTCTTATGGTTCGTTAACGTCTACCCGGACCGAATGACAGTTCTAAATGTTAGTAACTGGGTTTTGATATTACAAACAACCGTGCCATAAAAGCCATGATATACCAAAAAATGTAATATCAAGAAATGAACAGCTGGACTTGCGAGTATTACTTGAAATAAATGCTTTAACTGATGTTTTGTTTATTATTTTAAGATCCATCTTTGTAGTCAGTGGTTTTTGTCACGTACTGTTTGACAACACTCGTGCTGGTTTAAAACGCTTAATATCACGGATAGCAATGCGTAGCGTAAAAATATTGTTACAAGCCAGGTGTCTTTTGCTTGACCGAGCGGTGACAAAACCATGACGCGAATCCCGCTAGAAGTCATAAGTTTACCCCATATTTCCAAAGACTTCTATACAACTTCATTTTTAAGTTAAAAAGCCCGACGTGTCAATTCTATACATAAATTTTACAATAATCAATGTAAGACCACATTATTTACAACTTGCCAAATAACCATCAACCGCAGTTTCTCTACATTAACTTGCCGTTCCGATAGTAGTTCACCCTGTAGAAACTCTACAACTATAACTAACACGGAGGACTATTTTAACTGCCCACCAGAGGCCAGTCAGTCTACCGTTTCAAGGCACATCACACCAGTAAACCTACATCACATTCGACACTATGGCGACATAAAAGGTATCTTCTGAGTCCTTTCTCATTTATTCCATTGTGTAATTTACCGGTTCCCTATCATAAATACTGCCGCTGCAGTCACAACACCGATGTACTCTACTAGGTTTTATAAAGTGGCACATTACGCCAGGGACAGTCATGCGGATTGGGTCCGAGTTCGCTACTCATTGACCATGGCATCTTAGAAACTCACTAACACTTTCTCTCCGTGACGTTATTTCCTAATAATTGACTAATTATTTCGTGATAAGGAATATTTCCCATTGCACCTAATTCCAATAATCAAGCATGTAATCAAACAATCCTACAAATTGCTTAAACTAAATGCGCATCTCCATAATTTTATTACAATATCACTTTGTACGGTTACTTCCAATAGAATACATTTTTTTTTTACATCATCTATTAACAGAATTCGCTTATGTTGCTAATATGCTAAATAGTCAGATATTTTTGTTCTTTTTTTTTTCTTTTCATTTGGAGATGCTACGGTTGGGATTCTGGATCCACCTCTTTATATTTTATAAGCTCGAAAGGGGGCTATTGTTGTATTTCCTTGAGCAAAGCAGTGACGTACGAAAGGTAAATATCACTGGGGCGACGATGAAGGGCCAAATGGTTCTGCATCCCAAGAACTCTGGCGCCCGGAGCAACTGGTTCGTCCGCCCCTCCCTCTTAGTACGCTACTGGAGCAAGGTACATTGCGCCATTTGCATGGATACCATCTTTGCTATCCAAAGATCGATCAAGAAAAGGGGTTTAGAGTCTTGTTTACTTGGGAAATTACTCATTATTGCATTTAACATCTTTAGCAGAATCAGTCTTATTGTTATGCTCAGTATTTCATTTGGGTGGAATTATTTATTAGAGGGGCTTATTATCTTGTTTACTTGAGAAATTACTCGTTTTTGCATTTAACATCATTAGCAGAATAAGTCTTATTGTTATGCTCAGTATTTCATTTGGGTGGAATTATTTATTCAACTTATTATTTACTGGAAATATAGTGCTCATTGGTAATATTCTTGGACTGGAACATTAATCTGGAATTACAGTGATTTCAAACGAACATTTTTGAATTATAATACTGGCACATCACGACACTTCAGACCATTGTTACATTGCCATGTTTGATAATAAGGCACATCAACACGTTCAATACTGGAACTTATTTGGAATACCACTGGGATTCAGTAGGAACTTTATACATTTCGACTTTTGATAGAAGTTTATACATTTTGACTTCTGATAGATTTTTAAAGACTATTTGGAATTTAATTCACATTATTGCAAGTTCTTTTAAAATTTTCATTTCGTATTAAAGGGAAATAAATTATTTGTTGAGTTATACAAAACTTGTTAGTTTTCATACTTTTTGTTATTAAATTAAGACCAGAGTCGTAATAGTGTAAATAATCCAAATGTGAAAGTAAAAGATTTCCGACTAATACAATTCAAATCCAGTTAGTGTAAATATTGTATATGTTCACTTATAAGATGAACCGAACTGCAAATTGCACAGACCCAGAACTGCCATAGCATAGTGTGCCTGCAGATCTAGGTATGTACTGTTCCTTAGAAGTAATTAGTAGAACAAACAACATAGACCTTGATCTTCAGGTGTATTATGCTAATGCAGATCTTATCTTTGTTTGCAGTTTGACTCGACCATAGGCGAGTACAGACGGTAGTCACGATGTGAAACTAAAGTATTTCTGGCTAATACATTTCTGTTCAAAGTTTTATTCTGTATATGTGCTACAGTATGATGCATATAAAGGGTTCACAAAAATTTGCAATTGACTATTAATGTTGTATTTAGAATTATTTATATAGTTCCAACAAATACAAAATAATATTCTACAACTGTATCATATATGATATAATATGACTGCTACGTAAATACATTTGTTCTTTCTTTTCTAAATAAACGAACTTGTATCCAGAGAAATGACAAATGGTTTTTAAGATGTTTAAGTGACTTTTCATATAATCCACACATATTAGATTTAACAAATTAGGTTATTCAAACATAAATACTCTCACAAACAGCAGCACATTTAGAGTAGCTAAGAAAAAAAAAGACGGCATAGAAGAAAATACAAATCTCACTCATACATGATTAGGTCTTGGTGACACAGTTTTTGTATGGTTGATGGAACATCCAAATTTTCATGTGCAAGAGGGTTCAAAATATTGTGGATGTAACACATTTATTATTGAAAAAACAAAAGTCCCAAAAGTTTGCAAATTAGGTTATAATCGAATATAGCATGGCTGAATTAGACTCTAATCTAAGATGAATCAACGTGCCAATTTTCACGTGGGAGTGAAATAGGATCCAATATACTTTTGCATAAAACAACACGCCACTCAAGCTTAAAAATAAGGTCACAATTACACATCCAGATATGCATCCTAATTGCAAATTTCATCAATGTGGGAAGAATAGTTCCAAAGATAGTGAATATGTAAAGAATAGAGAGGCGAGAATAGAAAGTCACTCAATGATGAAAACTTAGAACCGAAGACTTAAATTTTGGTACAGAGGAAAAACTTTTCTCGAGGTTTCCAATTTGAATATGTTGGCAAAATATGATCAAGATTTTAAAAGTCTAATAAAGAGACAGATTAAAAGACAAAAGTCACTCAAGCATGAATTTGGGTCAGTGACCTAGTTTTTGAATGGCTGAATATGTTTTTCATGAAAGTAGATGAAACAGGGTAAAATATAGGTTTGGTGTAAATGAGTTACTTATTTTGAGATATATTCACACACCTAATTCATAAGTGTAGGTGAAACAGGATCAAAGATATTGAAGGCCTTGTGAACAGAAGCTGAAAATACAACACAGCAAAAGAAAGGATAATATTAACCTTATTTATACATGGCTAAGTTACTTTTGTTAAGATGTATCCACATGAAAATTTTCAAGCTATTAGGTCAAAATGGATTGACAATGCTGATCCTGTGATAAACAAACAGTTGAATAAACAAAAGTCAATAAAGCATGAAAACTGGAGAATATTCATCTAGCTTGGATATGGTTGAATTCATTTTGCCAAGATGTATCCACAAACTAAAATTAACAAGTGTAGCTGAAAAAACAGTACAAGATATTTGGATGTAATAAAGAAATAGTTGAAAATGCAAAAGTCACTTAAGCAGATAAATTAGATAAGAGCACTGGTATCCTTGTTTAGGTATAACTGAGTTGCTTTCCTTGAATAGGATCAACATACATGTACCAATTTTCATAAATGTATGTCAATCAGGGTTCAAAATAATAACATCACAATAAACAAACAAATGAAGGAACAAACACATTACTGAAGAAGCAAAATGCTAAATTCCCTCCCAACTTTGATGGTGATGAGATAACAAAGGTCATATTTTTTTTCAAAAACAAGTTGCTACAGTTGCTTATATTCAGACCCAGCTTCTAAGAACTAAGACTTAGATCTGCCTTTGCATTATGAGCCTGCAGATCAGGCTCATTGTTGTTCACTTAAAATGACAAAACAGAACAATGTAAACCCTGATTTAACAGCATACACTATGCTGCCTGACATCAGATGTGCATTTTATTCAAGCAAAACTGAAATTAATTCTTAAAAAAGTATACATTAGAAGAATTGAGAACCAGAAGAAACTGACTTTGCAATTTTAATTTCAGATTCTTGAATATTCATTAATGGGGGAAGAGCTGTGTGATAATATGTCTGGTATTAGCTTCCAGTGCAAATATACTGGGACCAATATATAATTATGTTAGTTTATTTGGCAAGTATCTGGAGTTTCCTATGATGGGTTATTTCCTAAAATTTTCTTTTTATAAATTTTAAAAGACCATTAGCAGCATCTGAATTAATCTTGATGCAATTTTGCACTCCAACATTATTTTCCACTGATAACAGAATATATTTAAATGACAGAAATTTAGTGAATTTATTCCAATATTTTTATGCTAAAAAAAGTATCACCAGTATATTACAAAGTATTATAGTGTGCCTCCAGTCCAGTAGGAATTGTACCAAATCCTATCTTCAAAAGTATTTAACTGGCTTAGGATCACTTAATACCTTCAAACCTTACAAATTTCAAGCCAAAAATTGTTCTGTTAGTGCATACCTTTTAGTTAGGAAAAATAAAGGTCGAGCAGCCTAATGTACATTGTAAGGTGTGTTGTGATGTGAATGATCACACAAGTAAAAATAAAAGTCGTTATGATTTGGATTTTCAACACAGCTTTATCAATTTTCCAGTCAAATTGCTAGGACATCTGCAGTGTGGAACTTTATAGTGATGTCTAGCACTGGGGCATCATGCCGCAGACCCAGTCTGACCCAGTCCTAACACAAATCTTTTATTCCCGAGCACCAAGAAAGGGCGATGCTAGTACCATTTTTATAAGTCTTTGGTATCTATAATACTGTATACAACATGCAAAATACAAACCATTAACATTAAAATAATGTGGGATGAATCTAAAGTGAAAAAATTCTCTGAATGTCATTAAAGAAGAATGTAAACAAAATCATTTTTGATTATATGCTAAGCATTTTAAAATAATGCAGAGTGAATAAAATGGCTTTAAAACATAATTGTAAAAGTCATAATCATCATTTCTTTAAAGTAAAAATTAAAATATTTAGATGACAGTGTTTTTTTTTGAAGAAAAAAAAATGAATGATGAATAGAAATCTAGAAATAATGGCTGGCAGTTCAGCTGTATGTGTTCAGTTTCAATATGGATCTATAATGTATACACCATTCAAAATACATACTGCTTTAACAATTATAATAAAGAGATAATAAAACTACAATAACAAAATTTTCTAAATACATGTAATAAATATGTCATACATCTAGATAATAGATTTATATCATTCTTATATCATAGAGTAAACATTATATAGCTATGCAGTATGAACAGAAATATATATATATATATATATATATATATATATATATATATATATATATATATAATAATTCATACTGCGTTAGCATTTAGCATGCCAGGATTTATTTTTATTGCAATTACATCACAATGATGTCTAAATAAAAGTGTAAATGTCTGATAAACAAATAAATTATTAAAATTATTTATTATTTCAAAACCTGATTAAATATCTTAATTTTAACATGATCAAAATAGGAGCCATTAATTTACATTATTTCTATTTCAATCGGTATCCATCATTGATTTTGTAATCAACTGTCATCTGAATATGTTAATGTATATATATATATATATATATATATATATATATATATATATATATATATATATATATATACACATACACACATACACTTTTTAATTTCTATACTGATAATTATAATGTCAAATTGACTTGCTCTTTTAAATGTTGTCAAAGCATTGACAATTTAAATGGCACTTAAGAATTATACAAAATTATTATAAAGCCATTCTTAATTCATAATGCATTTTTAGAAACATCTTGCATCTAATTCAAAACAATAAATTCTTATATTAAATCATTAGGATTCAGAAAATTTTCCTTTGTGGTTTTGTTGCTTTTATTTTAGTTTTAGTGATTAAAGCTACAGGTATATAGCACATTGTTCATAGTACAGGTATATAGTACATTGTTTATAGTATAGATGTAGTAACTTTGATGTCTACCAGTGCATTCATCTTTGGCACAACTGTACACTTTACAATATATATTAGGCTGCAACATCTACAAAAATAGCTTTTCTATAATAGAGCACTTGGCATTGATGAAACCTGAATTATTAAATCAAGGCTCAGTTCGAAATTTGTAAGGTTTTAATAGATTAAATAATTCTCAGGTAAATCATAATTGTGCCAGGTAAATACTTTCAAAGTCTAGAAGTGGGGTATAATTCATAATGGACCGAAGGCATACTACAGCAATGTAATTTGTTTAAGTGCCTATACAATTTTTTAAAAAATTACATTGCTTGCTTCATACAATCATCAATGAGAAGTCACAAAGTTCAAATAACGGATCAAAACCTGTTAACAAGGGTGCATCTATATCAAGATCAAATGAAAAAAATGAGATGATTACATGAAAAATAAAGGATGATTAAAACTTCAATTACAAAAAAGCTGTAAATAACTTTTCCTTTACATAAAGGAACATTTGCTGAATGCAGGACATGTCTCACTACATGTATATCTGTTATCAATATATATATATATATATATATATATATATATATATATATATATATATATATATATATATAAAAGAAAAATAAAAGAAAAATGATGTTGTACAACTACATAACTATGTAAACTTTTTAACATGCATTACTGCAAACATATCTAATTCTGCTACAGACAGTAGCAATTGAAATAACTGACAATTAAACTGTTATAATTTCTTTCAATGTTTTCTTCAGTAAAAAATATTGTAAAAGTTTAGGGTAGTGAACAAAATATTGAAATGTACCTGTGCATGTATAGATACATAAAAATACTGTTTGACTACATTATATAGAGGACACCTGTCTATCAAGTTGAATGTTTCTTCCTCCCTGATAAATGTTTCATTTTATTAATTGCTGCCACTAACAGTGACAATAAGAAACATTAAGATCTACAAGGTGCCCCATACATTTTCTCTTCCCATTCACTGCTAATAAGGCACTCAAACATTAATGAATTTAAGTCTGCAATTATCAGATCTGTGACAGTCAATTTCTCATGTATAACATGTGACCAACAATTAACATATTTGGAATTAATTTTACATAATGTGCTACTAGATCAAAGCCTACTAATTTAATTGCTAATCTTAATTTCAAGCCAATAACATAAACCTTGATCTGCCTGTACATTTGGGAATATTTTGAAATGTAAAGATTGATGGTTGGTATTTCATTACCAATCACCCATCAATTTTAATTTCGTGAAATTATATTCTGTAATTTTTCATAAACGTCATTTTTGCATACTTTGTAACCATTAAGTTGCGTGTATTTCATAAGTGTCAAACTGTTTAATGGCACATTTATCATCTTCCAAATTACCGTCTTGAATTGTACTAAAAACATATAAAGCTATATTAAATGGAAGCTGTTTTACACATAATTTACATTTTGAAAAAGATTTCATCCCAGACAGTCAGTTTTAAAAAAAAACCAACATATAATTGTTTTATTACTGACTGTGGAAAAATGTAATTTAAGGCTTGTTTGTTTAACTTTTCTGTCAAATCATAAAATATTAATTGTGACACAACACATTATAAATGGGTACCTTATATACTCCCTTACAACTCAGATCTAACTGCAAATAACACAGGCAACAATCTGCTGTTGTATAATGTACTGGCATGTAAGGGTCTATATTGCTTGCTTTCCTGATTACTCCTAACTGCATAGACTCAGATCTTGTAGCTCATTCTGAGATGGTAGATTTGGTTTTATGCAGTCTGCAGTTGGATCCAACTTAGAAGTGAGTATTCATCATAGATACTGTGTCCAAAAGACTTTTTGAATGATGTGTCTTCCTGTCCCATTCCATAAATATTTTTAGATCTAAATTGTGAGTACACTTATTTAACAGGTCGTCCATAAAATGATGACAGGTCATCCTTCAAGTGATGAATCCTGAATACGTGCCCAATAAAGATGACAGAAATATGAAAGAATAACCAGGATATTGCATCAGGCACAGTCCTAGACAGCTCCTATTGTTCTTTTTTCCAGAAAAGATGTGTAAAAATATATACAGTTCATGAATTAAATCATTTTTGGACAAAGTGTTGCCAAGTACAAAAAATTCAAAATAACAAAGCATATTATTATAATATACCTTAATATTTTCAACAAGTCGCATCTATTGCGTTTAACATGCAGAAGTAATCATATCAACATTTTAAATAAAAAACAATACAATTAAATGCAACTACAACTGAAGACTTAAATAAATGCATCTCATATACTTAAGCAAAATAAAGACAATCTGAAATGTGCAAAAAGCAAGACAAGCAACTTATCAACCTTTATTAACACAAATCTTGCAAATTTACTTGAATGTATACTTTCTCAAAACAACAGTACATATGTTGTAAACATTAGCATAAGCAATCATCCAAAAACAATGACTATCAAATATAAATGCATATTTACATGACCCACAAAAAAAACATTACAAATATTTTACCAACATTCCCATCCTCACTGATGGCTTATAGCTAAGATTCTTAGAAGCAAGAATTCAGCTGAATGTATCCCTTGCCTGCTCTGCTTTGGCATATTCTTATTACCAGCAAAGTCACTGGAGCATGAAAAGTCGGTCACTACACCCTCCTTTTGCTTGTGTCAAGCAGGAACCTCAACAATGAATATGCCCATCAAGCAAGGATGCCCAAGAAATTGAGCTAAATGCTACAAGAACAGATGATGATAGTACTGTCGGAACTATATCTTGCCTGCAAAGCATAAGCAAAAAGTATATCTGAATGTATCATCAAAATGACACAAAAAATTGTAGAATACATAAAATATGTAACAGTGATGAATCAATTTTCACTGAAGTTATGACATTATTTCATATTAATCTTAACAAAGAAAATCAAAAGGCATTAAAAATGTTTTCTATAAATATATCTTTTAAAACTATGCTTTTGACAGGCAGTGCCAGTTTAAAATCTGAGATACAAAAAAGGAATTTTTTTTGGGATATAAATGTATAACTACTTTTTTGTGTGGTATAAAAGATGCAAATGTACATGAATATTCAAAATGAATTTTTATATTGGACTATAAATGTATAACTACTTTTTGTGTGGTATAAAAGATGCAAATGTACATGTAAATCCAAACAATCTGCACAATAAAACACATTAATGTGTTAAATCACTGGATGATGTAACAATATTGGACAAAAAGGTAGATTTGTGTCAATGCAATTTAAGACAGTATTGTCTTGCCCACACTAAAGGCCCTGGAATTTCTGTTTTTACCTTTGCCACTCCAAAATTTACTATTTATTCTTGCTAAGAAGTCAAGTGCAACTGAAAACTGCACAGACCCAGATCTGTTGTTGCATAATGCACTGGCAGCTCTGAGTATGTTAGGAGTAATCAGTAGAACAATCAACCAATACCCTGGTCTGCAGGTGCTTTATGCTATGGCAGGTCAGGATCTTTGTTGTTATCAAGCTCACTCATCTTTTAAGCGAGTATGTATGGTAAATAAGACAGTTGTTCATATGTTATAAAAATGTAAATGATGGCAGACCCTATTCCAAACACAGTGTGTCCCAGCTGACCAAAGTTTCTTCAAGAAACATTTCATAATATTTCTCATTCTATCATTTAAAAAAAGCCAACTTGTCTACTCTCTGTGATACTCCCAGGATGTCAAGATTGGTCTTTGAATGACAAAATTATTTAAAACCAAATAGAAAACCAGAAATATGTCCAAAATGATAATGATGCCTCCACCATGATACATTTTAAGGGCAAATTTTTTGTCAAAAATAGGCTATAAACATTTAATTTTCTCATAAATAGTGAAAATTGAACTAGACTTGTGCTTTCTTTAGATTGACACACCATACAAATTTAGTTTTATTCCACAATATCCCTCCAGAAAGAATTTGAAAAAGATCTGGCATGATGAACATGTGCAACTCTGGCTACTCCTCCACAGGTATAGTAGAGGTATAAAAATGATTGGAACCCAATAAGGGCAGAGAGGAGAACCTAGAAGTAGGGGACCCTCTTCTAAACCTCTTGTGACTTTTGTTTGCAAGGAGAAAAAGGAACTCAGCCCATAAAATAATAATTATTGTAACTGTGATCAAGAGTACCACAGAATTTGTATTCTTCCTTCAGGGAAAACTCTTTTTCATTAGGTTGTAAATATGGATACAAAAAAAAAGCATTTAACTTGTGTACTATGCCATTACTGGTGTGACTCCAAAATCAGTTTATTCCTTGCCTCTTAATGCAGCCAGCTGAAAATGTTGCAAGTACAAAGTTTGGTTACGGTAACTGGTATACAAGATAAATTACTGCATAGAAGCAATTTGTTTTATTTCAGTCTGTTACTCTGACCATAACTTTTTAGCCTGGAAACAATGGATTTCTTCCTTGCCACAAATGCAAGCTACTTATGAAGAGGCATAAAAGTGTATGAACCTGAAGTCAACAGGTTTTCTCCCCCTGCCTCATATGCAAGTAGCCAGATAAGTTACCAAAAAACACAACTACTAATGAATGTAGGGCCAGGTATATGTCATAGAAATAATTCTTCTTGGAGTCACTGTGTCTGTTAAATTTTACCTTTTTAATCTGAAATTAATAGGCATCATTCTTGTCTCAAATGCAAGCCATCCACAAAATCTCGCCAAGGTAAAAAAACACAGATCTCAAGTTATTCTGTAGAATCTATTTGTGTTCTTTCAGTCTCAGTAACCCTGACCTTTGATTTACTGATAAAAAATTGACAGGTACCTTTCTTGTCACAAATACAAGCCATCCACAGAATTTGGTCAAGATTTCTGGGATACAAGTGGAGTTGTTTTTTGCTGAAACTACTCTTCTTCGTGGAGGGCATCTAACTTCAATGAGGGCCTTTAAACCCTAATATCCATAGTGTTGTCCATGTCCAAAATTCAAAGCATTTTAAAAATTTAGTCAAGGAATGTGGTACTGAACTTAGCAAATTTTGTAGAAATATCCTTCCTTTTTCAGTCAATCTAATTATAACCACTGACTTTAAATATTAAAATTGTCTTCATTGTCTCTAATGCAAGCCATGCACGAAGTTTGTCAAAGTAGGTGATCTGAACCAATATACAACGACAACATTTTTTCTTCTATGCATCATTATACACTTGAACTTCAACCTTTTTAACCCTAATGTTACAAAGTTGGATAAAGATAACTGTATACAATGCAAGGAAACAGTTCTCCTTCATGCAGTTTGTGACCCTGATTTTTGACAGTATGAGTCTTAAATCAATGGTTTTCTTCCTTGTTCCAAATACAAGTTACTTACAAACTTTAGAACTGGTAGACAGTAGAGAACTCTGGTTATTGTGCAGAAATGAAAAAGGGAATAAATGTATAAAAAGTATAAAAATCTACATCATGACTAATACAATGGCACTGTAAAATATGGGTAATTAACTATATATATAACTAGTAAATAAAGGAGATTTCTGACTAGAACATAATGGACAGCTTGTTGCTCTATACAAAAACAATGATTCAATTGTATATGTTGATCTAATTTTGAATGACTACTGACTAAACATATTACTTGCAGTTCAAGCCTGATAGATTACGATGGAATTAAACTTTTTATATCATTTCAACTTAATTAGTAAAAGTATTGCTACTCAATTCACAAAACAAATATAAAGAACTCAGTTTGCAGTCTGTGAAATCAGATATGTCTAAGCTGATGCTATAAAGTAACAATGACATTAGTTAGGCCAACACAGAAAATAATATGACAATCCATAGATAGTTTCAAATATAAAATATTTGTCAAAACAAACGAAGCTGCATACAATTAATAAGACATCAGGTCAACTAGATACAAGGTTTTTATCAGCACTATTTTACTGATATTTGTTTTTATTTTTAAAGTTTACTCACTCATTATAACTGCACAGGATACAAGATGTTTACACAACTATTTTAGTGCTATTTTGCCTTGTTATAATCATCTACATCTTTACCTTTTGGTTCCATGTTTATGAGTGGATTAAAGACAGATCAACATAAATAAAAAACAATTGTTCATGGTGTCTCCGTGTGTCTGTTATCTCCCTTGTACTTTGAACGCATTGTTTTAATGCTGAGGTTTTCCAGGGTTCTTCCTCCACCATCAAAATATTTGGCCACCATGTATAGCCTATCTTGTGCTGAAAATGGCGTTAAACCCTACAACTGTAATGCCGATTACAATGCAGTTACTACCTAATACCTAAAAAGAGATGCATATGTCTTACTATGCCTAAGTCTGCAACACAAAATGTTACAAGCATGTGTAATTAAAACTGCACTGACCCAATTTCTAACTACCAGAGTCAAAACATGGAACAATTATGCAGACAATTCAAACTATTTATCCCCCAAAATAGTAGATCAGAGGTCAGCATGCAACAGTCAAGACCAGAAGGGTGCAGGTTCAAATCCTAACATTGGGTCATCCCAGAATGGTGACTGTGGTGTGTCCTTCAGAAGGTGCTTTACTCCAATGCCTCAAAACAAAATAAATAATTTGCCTGCTGTGCTGCAAATAACGAAACCAAATCAATCCTGCACCTCAACACTAACATCACAACAGACACCTGAGTGAAGCATTCTTGAAGCTTAAAGAACTTGCTGTGCAACTGATGTTGTGTAAAAGACCAAAGCAAACTGAAAGCTACTGAGAGGCAACATTTTTCCTAGTTTGTTCATGTTGATGTATCATTTTACATACCCAATAATATTTTAATTTGGTGCTATCAAGAGAGAAACCAATGAGCAAGTAAAGCTGTATACTTTTCATTATTTATCCATCTACCTGTAATGAAAAATTTGTTCAATTTCCTTATAACTAAAAGTGAGATCTCTAACAACATAGCTTAATTTTTAAAAAATCTGGCATATCATTTAGGTTATTATATAATTCTTCTTGTAAAAAAAACAACTGAATTTACAAAAAATAAATCCTATAGATGAGACATGTCAAATACTGTTGGTCTTCATTAATTATCATGTATTAATGTGTGATTACTTTAATGTATGAATTAATGGATAGACTATTATTTTAATGTGTGAACTTGATTGACAGGAATTTAAATTTAAGTTTTTTGCTTGCATTTGTATAAATTTAAAGGTTTTCAGGCCATGTTGCTTTATGTCAAATTCTGCAAAGCAGTTTTAAAGAAGTTCTTAATTTTTTATTTCTAAATTTGGTAACAGCAACCATCTTTTATTGCAGATTTAAAAAATCTAAACAAACTTTACCCATCTTCATGCTAAAATGCTTTTTGTTAAATTTGGTCAAATTCAATGGAGTTGTTTTTGAAAGAAGTTGGTAATAACAATTGTGAACACTTGATAAGCAACAGCATTAGAACCAAACTATAAGCTTACTTGACCCTTTGGCTACATGAGCTAAAAATGTGCTGTCTCACCAAAGACAAAATCAGGGATGCAACTGCACTTCCCTTTAAATATTTTTGGTCTATACTAATACAAAAAACAACATAATTGTATACCAACTTAGGACTAACAATGGACACATTGGGCTAAGTGAAAATGCATATATTATATTCCTATTACATGGACTAGGGATCATATGTTTTTCTACATGCAAATATTTGTCAGTACACAAAAAAGGCACAATTTCAGCTTAGGGGTTTAAAGTCTTCTGCAGTTGCTGAAGCAAACATTTACACCTCTGCAAAATGTCCATGAAATGTATACTTACATAACAAATAATACAATAGATGGTTACAAATTATCCCCCTCCTCAAACTTATAAAAAACTTTAAAAAATCATAATAAAAAATACGATGTTTTGAGTAATGCTGACATAAAAGAATCTTTAAGTGTCAAGCCAGCTAAAACCAGTCCAATCTAATCATCATAATGCTGTCCATGGCAGACATAATGTACATAAGGAACTGTCCTATAATAAAGTGCTTTATAATGAGGGAATGCTGTACACAGATTCTACTGACCAGTGTAGGGAGGATATGGTCTCTGATTTGGAATATAGTACCCAGAATATGGAGGGTATTCCCACAGTCTGTTAAACTCAGGATATCTGCCGTCTCTTTGTCCATAAAGAGCAGACACTGACAGATCATGGGGGTTGGGAAGGGATGCTGGGTAGCCAGGATTTTCCTGCAGTTGGGCTACCTCAGGGGTCCTTACAGGATCTGGGTGATGGTAGATACTGTTCCCTGCTGATGCAGTGGAAAGTGATGAATGTGGTGGTGGTGGTGGTTGCTGCTGCTGATGCTGGTGATGATGTTGAAGATGAGACTGAAGGTGAGGATGAGTTTCTAATCTTTGGGAACCAAAGGGCTCTGGAGTTTCACATATCCTTTCCCGTATTTCTGCTTGTCTTCTTTCTACTGAATCATGTTCTACAATATTTTGTTCTGGCTCATCTGTCAGTGGCATTCCTGGAAACATAGGCTGTGATAAAGATCCATGTGGCACAGTAATTTGTGGTGAACTAAATTCTGGAGTCTTACACTGGTCATCATCTATCTTATCTTCCTTTTTGGGCAGTGCTGTGGATGGTCGTCCATACTTCCTACTCTTTTGGGCATTACTTTCAACAAAAAAACTTGTGTCATGTTTTAAATGAGATACCACATGTTCCTGCCACTTTTTGGGATCACTCTTGTGAATGAGAATTATGTGACGTCGGATAATGGATGTGTCACTAAATGTTTTCTGACATTTTGCACAAGAAAAGGGTTTTTCTCCATTGTGGATCCTTTCATGACGAACAAGTGCTTGTTTTTGAGTGAAACCTTTTCCACAACTACTACAAATGTGATCTTTTGATTCCTGATGCACCTTCATATGAATTCTCAAGCTTGTCGTCTGCTTGAAAGTTTTTGAACAAATCTCACATTGAAACCTACGGACCTCATCATGCATAAATCTGTGCTCCCTCAGCGACTTTTCATATGTGAAATCTTTTCCACACACATCGCAGACAAATGGTCTTATACCAGCATGGACATTGGCATGCTGAAGATATGAGTTCTTCTGTGTGAAACTTTTTCCACATGTTGGGCACAGATAAGTTTTTTTTAAGCCTAGGTGCTCTGCTTTGACATGGGCATTCAGGACATATTTTGTACTGAAGCTTTTGTTGCATGTTTGACATTTAAAACTTGGCCTAATATAACCTTCATTATGAGTCTCAAGGTGTCTCTCGTACACCCTCCTGCATTTATAAAACCGGTTACATGTATTGCAGAAGAACTCAGGATCAGAGTGGACAGTTCGTAAATGACGATTCAGATCCTTATTGAACCCAAATGTCTTTCCACAGATCTTACACTGCTTAGAGACAGCATGCTGACGCCTCCTGTGCTCATTCAAGTGTTTTGCCTTCTTTCCTACATAATCACATTTAGAACAGGGATATGTTTTATTCTCACCTCCTGTTCTCTTTTTCCTTCCCCGTTTTTTCTTGATAGATGGTTTATGCTCACTATCTGAATCCAGCTCCTCTTCTTTTATTATCACTGACTCCGAGGCGGTATTCTCTGTGTTTGATTTCTTATCTAAACTTTTGTCAAATTCTTTTACCAACCTTACTGGTTTATTTGACTTTCTTTTTGGTCTTTTTTCATTTTCTGTAAATGTGTTTTTTTCAACAACTTGGTTCCTATAGTAAGATTTTCTGGTTGATCTTCTTGTTTGTGGTCTTTCAGTTTCTTCATTCATGACTTCTTTTGTGGATAAATCTGTTCTTGCATCTGAGGTTTCCTTCAACTGTGTTCTGTCTGTTTTGTTTTTACCTTTTTCGTCATCGTTGTCAGTAACCTTATTCTTCCTACTAGTATCATCTTGTAAGAAGTTTTTTTGATCTGAGCCTTTTGTTCTGTTTTTTGTATCTTCCTCCTCAGTTTCCTTGTATGCAGATTCATCCTCCCCCTCTTCTTCCTCTTCCACATCCTCCTCCTGATCAGTGTTTTCCTCTTCCTCCACATCCTCCTCCTCCTCTGCTAAAGATGCCACTACCTGCTTCACTATTTCTTTCTCTTTTTCATATATATCATGTAGTAAAACAGGGTCAACAGTCTTGTCTTTCTTTTCATTTTCTGTCATACTGCTCTCGGTACCTGACTGAAACAGATCTTCAACTGAAGGCTTTATGTCTGCAACTGCATCAACTTCCTCAAAATTCTTATCAGAGATTATAAAGTCTTTGCTGCTGTTATAGAACACAACTGGGCTTGGAACATAGCATCCTGGACGGTTTGCGGCTTTGGTTTGAACTGGCTTTCTGGCATCTTTGACTTTTGGAAATTCTTGTAAACTCTGTTGCACAGGAAGGGGTTTCTTGGGAAGTGTTTCTAAAAATAAAAAAACAAAAAAGAAATTAGATAAACAAGAAACCTGTTCATTTCATGGCATTCTTCTGTTCCTTCTGTTGGCTGACAGTCAGAATGAACAGAACGAAAGCAATCATGTGCAGAACTTGCGAGTAATCATTATTTTGTGTACAAGGAAATATTTAATAATCCATGTTCATCTGAACATTTTTTCACTTTAGACCATCCCTTAATGTGAATAAGGGCAGTTTAAAATTAAAGGTGTGGATCTGGGGATCAGAAGACCCTTAATTTATTTAAACATTGGTGGTGGAGCTAATGTAGACTATTGTAAGTGCTAAAAGTTGATCAATTCAATTAAGTCGTTATGAGTGGAGCCTCCCCCCCACATGCCATCCAATACCCACTGAGCTCTCTTTAACTGACATATCACCTTAAGTGTGATACATCTGCATACAGCATTTTCCATAAAATCCACATTTTCTTGGCAAAACTGAATCACCTGTATCTGAGACATAATTTTGGTTGTCAGTTAAAATAAGCAATCAACAATTACAAATAATGAAGATTTATACCTGCTACAAACTGTCCAGGCATCCTATTATGAAGTTTGGGCCATCCTCTTATCAGATAACCTCATCACAGGAGGCATCATTACACAATAGACAACATGTTGCCTGGGACATGATAGGCCCACTGGAGTTGAGAATAAACAACTAACTTACAGCTGGTAGTAGATAGGTATAGTTTAAAAGATTAATCAAATCTGGAACAGCCCACCCAGTGAGGAACTTTAATTATGACTGAAGCTATATTTACTGGCTTATATGTCAAGTCCAAAGGCACACTGCACAGAACCTTATTTGCCTTCGTTTAATGTACTAGCAGATATGGGTCTGTGTAGTTTGTTAAGAGTACTCAGAAGAATAAATAACATAGACCCTGATCTTCAGGTGCATTATGCTATAGTAGATCTGGGTCTCTGATGTTTGCAGTTTGACTTGACTTATGAGTATATAGGGTATACCAAATGAAATGATCCATTACATTTGCTGTTGACATCAGAAGGTATTTAAGCAATGTGCAAGTTAAGGTTTCATGATTTAAGTCATTATTTTGCATGTCTTCTTTCAGTTGTAATAACTTGACCTTATATCTGAAAGATCTACTGGTCCTGTGCCTGTCTCAAATATAAAACATCCACAAAGTCTGGTGATGGCTTGTGGCATAGAACTTTACTTTTTGTGTGGAAACCATTTTCCATCTGTGATCTCTATGTCCTTTATGTTCAGTCTTTGAACATCATAATCAACATGGGTCTTCCTTGTCTTAGATCTTCAAAGTTCAGCCAAGGCATGTCATACAGCACTTGAGTAGTTTTGTGAAAATAATTGTTTTCCTTTCAGTCTATATGACCTTGACCATTAATCTTTGCCCTTTTAAAACGAATATAAATCTTTAGTTTCTCCAATGCAATATCATTTGGAAACCATTTTTCTGATAGTCATTGTGACTTTGATTGTTGACCTTTTAATAAACATCAACAAAATGATGTTTATTGATAAATCAAGGGTACTTCAGGTTAACAAAACAGGTGCATATGTGAGTGTGATTTGGATTTTTAACATAGCTTAAAAATTTTTCAGTCATATTGTTAGTAGGTCTGCAGTATTGCAGTTTATAATAGTGATTTCTAGCAAAGGGGCATCATGTCCTACCCAGTCACATTATCATGACTCCAGGCCAACTATTATGATTCTATGCTCTTAAAATATGTAACAAAAATGAGTGAAGACAACAAGTTTTGTAAAATTTAACAAATAATTTATTTTCCTAGAATAAAAAGTGAAAAATGAGAAATAAGAACATATAGTATTGCAAATTAAATCCAAAACTAATCCAAGAATTAAAGATACATGTCCTAGTAATAAAACATCCTGAATAAAACTCAGTTCAAGTCCTGAAGAGTTCCAAAACTGAAGGGGATGACATGTCTGTTATGGTCTGCAAAGTGTTGATATGTCAACAGTCTCTTGTTGAATCACAGAAATGTTATTCCAGGTTTGAATTCAGTATAAATTCTAGTGAATGTCTTCATCCAAGAATTTTATTAAAGTTATTTTGTTATTTACAGAGAAAATAATCACTTAAATTCAATAATTTGAAGAAAATAAAATTCAGCCCAAAATGGTTGCAACATAATACTACTTCAAGTGTGAGATCCTGAAGCACAACTGGCAAAATCCTTAATTACAAAAATACAGTTCTCTGCTTGACCTCAGGTCACAATTAGCTTTTTCTGAAAACAACCATTACCTAACATAAAAAAACCTTCTAGAATGATCTAATGAGCCTGGTCTATTTACACCACAATAACCTATAAAATTCACTCAAAATCCCTGACCCTAATCAATGTTTAACACTAACAAACAATTAAATTATATACACATAACACAGACAAAACAGGAAACGACTGATAAACTATGGGTGCTTCAGTACCAAAGTTTTCTATGTCAATATGCTTCAAGCCCCCACCCCTACAATATAACTTGTATCACACAAGAGAATACTGGCTAACTTATTTACTGTATGATTGCAGCATTCTTTCCAAGTCACAAATGCTTACCTTATTCACATCTTTTCTGGCACATCAATTTTTTTCTCTTTGCTTCAAACATCAAGATAAATGTAGCCGATCATTTTACATTGCTCACATGAATAAACTCATGTCTCCTACAATCATTAGAATTATTATTTGTACATGTATGTTGGACAATGAAGTCATGTTTAGCATTGTTTGATCACACACTTTTGGACCCTTTTGAAGATTGAAGTGAAGACAGAGTCACAGATCCTTTTATAAATGAAAATGCATGCACTGTTTAAAGATATCTCTACAGTTTGACAGTAAAATCTGATTGCTTCTTGACAATTGTCTGCTGCTGAAGGCAAACTACTAATGCCATATATACTTGCATATAAGCCAAATAATTTAAGAAAAAATAAAAGCCAGAAAGGTGGCAGGGTCAGCTTACCTGTGGGCCAAGGTCTAATTTTTTTTTTTTGTCAACTAGTGCAGGGGTCACGCTAAACTTGAATTTTAGGGAGAAGTGACTTTTACTTTTGGACAGAATAGAGAGAAGTGAGAGCTTAACAGGGAGAAGAAGCAAAGCAAGATGTATGTGTGTGTTTTCAGTTTCTTTTTTGAATTATGCCCTCTTTTTTCTCAGTATGTATATCTACATTTAACAATTGTTTTAAACTATATTTTTTTTCAAGTAGAAACTTTCTGAATTGGATGTATATTATAAACACAGTTTATATGTGTATTATGACTAAAGAGCACTATGGAAGCTTTACATTGTAATGAATTTTTATATGTTAGGAAAAGTAGATTAGAATATGCATTTGCAAGTTAATAGAAGAGTTTAATCAACTACCCTTAAACAAGATTTGTATTTTAATTTATGAAAGTTCACTACAGACATGTAATTGGATTTTTATGCTAAATCATCAATAACATAATATTTAGACTCTGCTCTCTACGAGTTAAAGATTTTCCTTAATATATCTGCCCAAATATTTATGAAAACAGACAATCTAACCAAGTAGTACTTCCCAGTCACAGCAATATTTGCCATTATTTCCCAATGACGTTCACTCATGATTTCAATCTGATTTTATAAAGAAAATAATCCACACATGGCAGTTAAAATTTTCAGGTCACAGATTCTGTTCTTAAAACACAAATTTGTATGTTTTTATCACCAAATGATATCTTGTGGAAATCGGCCAGTGATAGTTGCTGTAACCAAAGACAAATATAACATGTCTGCTTAAACTTACTAGGGAAGGGTTAAAGGTCAATCAGCTATCAAAACACATGCCTGTGAATGTGCAAGAGTTTGTTTGTGGGCACAATTGAAATCAACACCAGCTATTTGAGGGCCTGATGCCTACATTTCACCTCGAGGTACAACACCACAAATAACTGGCTCAGGGGAGGGAATATCTCAAGTCATACAGACACCCAATGTACATGTAAAAAAATCATAAGGTGAAGTCATTTTCACTTTCATAATAAAAAAAGGCAAAGTTGCTTTTTTTTTGGCAACTTAGTCACCCACTTCACCTGCTGGCATGACTAATGCTAGTGGTATATATTCTTATTGTACTACCAAATATCAATCTTAGGTTAGAAATGGCTTGTACAGAGACAGTGTTTAATATATTTTACTCAGATAAAAAACATATTCATGTGCATGTCCAGAAAATGCAGCCACTATTGTATGCATCTTGTCCAAAAGAACTGCCAAATTATTAATCTCTCAATGAAGTTTTTAACCCTCGGCTAATCAGCAATGTATAATTGTTTGAGGGTTTTTTTTCTGCATTCATTCAGTTTTTGTCTTCTCACAATTTAATGTCTACTTTCACTGATCATTTAGAGAAATGGATGATAAATACAAGTTCTTTTCATCGTTTTTATTTTCTGAATAGATTTAAGAAATACAGTCTCTCTCACAATGAAATTTAAATTTTTCTTGTATGGATTCATTTTTCAACATTTCATGTATTCTGTCATTGGTCATAAACATGATGACACAATTTATACCAGCAAATTTCAGTATTTAACTTGATTTTATTTTACTTGCTAAGTGATTTGAATTCGAAAATGCACTCTTTTTGATATAGATCTATATTACAATGGATATCAATATTGCTCCTCGGCTAATCAGCAATGTATAATTGTTTGAGGGTTTTTTTTCTGCATTCATTCAGTTTTTGTCTTCTCACAATTTAATGTCTACTTTCACTGATCATTTAGAGAAATGGATGATAAATACAAGTTCTTTTCATCATTTTTATTTTCTGAATAGATTTAAGAAATACAGTCTCTCTCACAATGAAATTTAAATTTTTCTTGTATGGATTCATTTTTCAACATTTCATGTATTCTGTCATTGGTCATAAACATGATGACACAATTTATACCAGCAAATTTCAGTATTTAACTTGATTTTATTTTACTTGCTAAGTGATTTGAATTCGAAAATGCACTCTTTTTGATATAGATCTATATTACAATGGATATCAATATTGCTCCTAGCAGTGCACATTTGTTGAAGAGTTAAATTTAGCATGGCCTTACCTAGCTCTACAATGTAAGACTTTGATATTTATGATGGTGGACCAATGCCTTACTGCCTTGATATTCGATGCCATGCAGCTCTGATCCATGTCATATGGGTCTGTGTTTGATATAGATTTTGAATGTAGCTTTAACAATTTTTCAGTCTTATTGCTACAATGTTTGCAGTGTGACAGTTTAAAGTGATGTTTAGCACTAGGGCATCATGCCACAGACATGTAACATTATGCTGACACTAGGCTGACCAATCCTAACACTAACCTCTTAATGCTGAGCACCAAGGAAGGCAGCTTTTAGTACCAATTTGATAAGCCTTTAGTATGCCTTGGCTGGGGTTTGAACCCACGACCTCCTGCATCAAAGGCAGATGCTCTAACCACTAGTCCACCAGAGCAGTTTCCATGTCGCAAGGGGAACTATAAGCAAAAATGTTCACATTATTTCACATAAGATGGCAGCCCATATTGAAACTATTTGTTTAAAGTGATGGTAGCCATGCAATGTCTAAATTGGTTGAAACTGAGGTATATTTTCTTAAACAAAATGAATGTCATAATGCTCAGCAGAATGTAATTAGACATATTCTTCATTAAAGGCCACATATATTGGACAAATGTGTGATAATTTTTATTATAGTCATAAAAAATGCCTTTGTTATGTATGCACACCATAAAACTTTAACTAGTCTTAAAAATCCACTTTCTTAAATGGAAAAAAAATTATTTGGCAATGTCTGTAAACATTAGTAGTTTCTGTGTGCCAATAATGGATATGACATATATTTATTCCTTCTGTTCAACTTAGCCATTCTAGTATTTCATTTACCCAAATAAATGTCTGTGTGATATATCTTACACTTGAGCTTTTGAACAACAAATATGGTGCAATATGTTGCATATGGATGTAACCAAAAGAGTGATGAAGGGACAAAAGGTTTCTTTACTTTTCCAAAAGAACCTATTTACCAGAAAAAAAAAAGTGGATTTAGGCTGTGTGATCTAATAGGATGAGGGATGGGAAAGTTGTACCGTTTATACTGGATTATAGTCAATTTGGCTGAAAGACAATTTGACCCAAATTGGGCCCATATTAAGACAATTCATCCCAACTTAGTGCTAGTTTGAACTGCAAGTTCTTTTTCTTCAAATAACAAATAGATACTGTGTAGGACATATAGCTTTTGACAATTTTTATAGGTTGTAAAGTAGAATAGCTTTCAGGAAAAAAAACTAAACTATTTTGATATTCTTTTAAAGAAAATGACCATACATTGCAATGTACATATATATGACAGGAAACAAACTGACATATCTTGCTCATTCTAATTAAAATAAGTATATACATTTATTTTTTAATGCTAAAAATTTATATGCATCTGCACAACATAATTCCCAATTTAAGTCTTCTGGTCAAATTTTCAATACTGATTTATTAAACAAAAATACTTGACAGATAATATTCTTCAGAATATGTATACATTTTTCTAAGAGTAGTGTACACAAGATATTGTAAGAAATTCATTTAAGTTTAGGATTCAGGTTGTAACACTGCACTGCTGCATATAATACAAGAGAGAGAGAGAGAGAGTTGTTGATGTGGAGGTTAAATGCCATTTTTCAGCACATGATAGGCTATACATTGCGGCCAGTATTATTGGTGGAGGAATAAACTGGGAAATCACTGGAAAGAACCACCGACCCACGAGAAGCTACTGGCAAGCTTTCTCACATATCCACATTTGCCGAATCCGAGACTCGAGAGAGAATAATGCTGAGCATTTTGTCAGTGTTAAGGTTGCTGCAATATGAAGCTCTTACCAGTTAATTTTATTGTTTGTTTTTTTTCAAGTTGATGTGTTAGTGTGCATACATAAACTGAAAGCTTGTCATTACTAGTCAATATCGTCAATCATATTTTCTCCACTATTCCATACAAATAAGAAACAAAGTAATTTTGTGTTGAATTTCTTTACACACACCCTGGGTGGAACAATAAAACAGATAAACACTTATCTGAAAATAAAATGAAAGAAACTGACATTGCATTGTTATCATTTTTCCTTCTATTTTTCATCATGCAAAATTTATAAAAAAAAAAATATATCCACAAACTCCATATATGTAGCAGATGCCCGCTGGCATATGCATCCTTACTTTAGTGTGCATCACTCATGTCTGATAACAAAACCGCAAAAATGAGAATATCAACTGATTGCTTGAAGGCACCCACCATTCACACATGACAAGTTTTGAGAAGCAAAATGACCAAGATTGTATCGTATCCAGATTAACTATACAACAGTATTTTGCAAATAAAAATCATTATTTTAAAACACATTCACTGTGAGTGCAAATGTAATAGCATGGTTGATTTTATTACAATGCAAACAAACCTCAGAAACTGAATTTGGATTCTTTTCAGTGTACCAATTTTTTTTAATGAAGTCAGCTAACAAAGAAAACAACTTGGTTCCTTTGAATTCTTTCAAGTTTACTGATTTCTTTTATTTTTACAAAAGTGGTTGACATAGGGAAGCTAGGATTGATTCCTTTTTACCTGTACTAATGGGAATTTTGAAAATAAATTTAAACAATGGAACATATTTAAAAGTGATACAATCTAATGCATCGTGCACACACATCAGTATAAGGCTGAACAGTAAATTAGTTTTCAATAGTTTGATCTAATTGTTCCCAATCCATAGTTTATAGTGTTTTATTTTTTTACAAGAAGCATGTACTTTGTTGTCTTGTGTGGATAAATGTACATCATTTCTGGTTGGTGTCCTCTATAGATGAAAAGTTGTAGTTAAAGGAAAGTAACAGTGTTGTATACTTATATTTCCAGTAATTAAATTATTTCTTCTTCACCCTAAATAAAATTTTGTTATTCTTTTTGTGCGAGTAAACTACTTTAATCATGTAGTGAAAATCTGATAAAAAAAGAAAAATGCTGGAATATGACCGGTAGCCTTTAAAAGAAAATCCCAAATTGAACAATATTTGGCACTCCTCAGCTACTAGCTCAACCTAAAGTTAAATGACAGTCAACAAGATATTGAAAATCTCAATTGTTTGTGCCTTAATTTATTCAGCAAAAGAATGAGCATTAGAATGAAAATAATATGGCTAAAGAAATTAGACTATAAGCTGTGCAAAAATGTGATTATTAACTGTAACCTATGCAAGAAAAATTCCCTGGTGATATGAAGGCATGGTAGTGTAATTATTATAGCATCTGATTCATAATCCACAGGGGCTTGACACGAGCTTGATGTTAAAAAAAGTAATAATCTGAAGGAAACAAAATTATACCAAATGACAAAATGGCTTCAGATTACACCCATGACCCATTCTGACATAGGACCTTGTCTATCATACTATGAAAGAGACAAGTCCAAAACTTCGTTCCACCTTTGACCCTTGATTTCTGTCACTGAAAGCACACGATCATAATCCAGGGCTCATTTTACTCAAGCATCAAGCCATCATTGATTTTTTTTTAGTTGCACCAAACTAAAATTACATTCATGTAGAATGTAAAATGATTGGCTCAATAGGTAACATTATGGACCAAATGCATGGTTGTTATTTAAATATTACACTTGAGCCAATAATATTTTGCCATTAACGTGTGTGCTGCTTATTCCAGATATTTTGAAAATGAGTGTAATGTATATTCGATTTGTGTGGATTTATATAATTCTTCTATGGAACTGAATTCCTAAAGTTGAATAGAGTTAATGGTACGTAGGAACATATTTTAGCATCAATCATCCTCTAATTAATGAAGGAATGTATCGTAGATTTACAAATAACATATTTTTCAGTATAATAAGGCTAGTTGCACAGTAAAGTACCCACAGGAGCGTAACTTTGTCCCAGCCATCAAATTCATGAAATATGTGCGTATCCGATCCCATAACTTCAGTTTTGTGCAACTCAGAAAAATTAATGCTGGCTTGATGAATAGAAAACTATCTCTGGAGTAAAACAAGCCATAGATTAGACTTGTCTGCCTTCAAAGGCAGAAATAACAGAAGGAAATCGAGGACCAAGCATGGAACAAAGTTTTTGGAAGTTACTTACCATGTCTCATTTATAGTATAGTAGACAGGGTCCTATGTCAGAATGGGTCATTAAGGTAATCTGAGACAGTTTTGTCACCTGGTATGATTTTTTTCCCCCCTTCAGATTATTGATTTTTATTCAATATCTAGCTTGCATTGAGCACATGTGGTTATATCCAGCTGCTTCTGTCCTTGGAAAAGTTAACTAGTTCCCACTTCCTTGGTACATCACCCACTGATGTATTAAAGTGCCATTAAACAAAAAAAAAAAAACAAAAACCAAAACAAAAAATCTTCTGCTGGAGTGGTTGGAAGGGAGCAACATGACATCAACATATTATTGCCATAATATATTGACTCTCACCTACATACAGGGTAGTACTAATATTAGTACCTTAGTCCTTTTGTGGACACGGTACTAACATGAGTCTATGTGTGTTACTGGAGCAGCCGGGTGTGAATCACACCTAGCTCTTTTTTAGCATAATATTAAAAATTCTGAACATGTTTTTTGATATGAAATAAATTGAGTAGTCCTCTTATTTAATACTCGGATAATCGCAAATCATTGTAGAAATAGTGGTAAAATCTCATTTACCTTTCTTATCCAATATTTTCATTTTGATCGTCCGCCATATTAGTTCAAATAATAGCTACTTCAGTTCTCAGCCTTGTTTATTTGTGTGCCATATAAGGACCTTAATGCCTTATTTAGAAACGTAAACAGATCGTAGTAAAAAAATATGGCGTGGTTTGAGTCGGAAATTTTTTGCTTTAAAAGTAAATACGGTTTACGGGTGACTTTGAAATTGCACCAAGCAATTATTTTCTCGAACAACCGTATTCCGCAATTTATGCAAGTGGCCATTCTCCATCTCGCGTTATGTCATTCTGCAATACCATAGCGTAGAATATCCATATATAGTCTGGTAAGCCTTATGTAGAAAAGGGGTCACGGCGAGGGTCTCGCATTATCTGTCATGGTGGACACGGTGAGGGTAGCATAACTATGTTAATTTATTTTACTGTGTAGGGGCCTAATAAATTCAAAAATAAGCCAAACTTCTTTGACAAAATGATTAAACTTATTTAGTAGATTTCTAAACTATTTGTGTTTCTGACTTAGGTGAGGATTTTTTTTTGCTCCATTACATGATAAGGGATCAGTTCGTAGCCTCAACCACAACAAAACAAGTTGAGGCTACGATATCATAGCTAACATACAGGGTTGATGTATTGCACTATCAGATTTGGCTGTTAGCTTAACTTAGTGAAATTTAAAACAAGGGTAAGATCAGAAAGAAAGCCGCATTCACACAATAAGGGGCTAGAACTGTCGGAGGAGGATCTTACCATCCTTCTTTTACATGAAACATAAGGAATAGAGCTAAAAAGTGGAGTAAAGGATTTCTATTTTAGCACCTTTTTCCATATTCGAAGATTTATCAGAATCATAAACATTCTGAACAACTTTCTTCATCAAATCCTCTAAGAAAATGTATGCATGTTGCATGCTCTCCCACGGTCCTGTTATTGTAAATGTCTGCTTTGTTCGGTTAAACTTTACTCCAGTTTCTACACTGAGAGCGAACAACTCGTACTGCAGACGGTCCTGTGGAAAAATTTCCACAAAATCAGGGGCCAGAAGGGTTGTCGTGGAGCCGAATACTCGGGGCATCATCTAAATTTTAAAGCCGCATCAAGATCGATACATCTGCAATTAAAATTTAAGTACTATTGTTCTTTGTAGGCACATTTAGCAAAGTACCTTCTGCGGCTAAAAGCAAACCGGAAATGGTCATTGGGATGGTGGTAATTCAAGGGAGATAACTCTCAGATTACAGCCGGAAACCTTGCAAATATTAAATTAATCTTCCAAGTTAATGTGCTCTCCGGCAGAATAATCACAAGAACGTTAAGTTTCTTAATAACAATCATTTCTTTAACACTCACTGAGTTATAATAATAATAATAATAATAATAATAATAATAATAATAATAATAATAATAATAATAATAATAATAATAATAATAATAATATTTTTGTTATTATTATTATTATTATTATTATTATTATTATTATTATTATTATTATTATTATTATTATTATTATTATTATTATTATTAAGAAGAAGAAGAAGAAGAAGAAGAAGAAGAAGAAGAAGAAGAAGAAGATTAAGTTGATTAGAGCACACATACATGATTATATAGATTAATGTATCTGTCAACGTGGTCATATAGGCGCGTTATTCGTCTTAAATTAAATATTATTTGTTGCTCAGAAAAATTTTTACCAACATAGTTTAAACAAAGTAGATTCAATCTTGAGTGTAGAACGCTCTGCGCCGAAGATGTCATGAAAAACTCTGAGACAAAAATTATTAATCGCAATTGACATACATTGTATATGTACGGAAATAACCCTCCAGAAACACGTGATTCTTAGCCAGCAGTTAATAACTCCCAAACATGTCAGACACTACGTACACTATGCGTCATTTTTATATAAATTTTTAACTTTTTTTACCATACCAAACGTCAGCCCCTTATCATATTTTAGATATTTTTTTTTAACACGACAAACATAATTTCTTCACTGTTTCACAAACCATGATAAACCCTCATATGTAGATGTTATTAGCGATTTTCATGATATGATTTTCACAATGATTAAAGGAAAGATACCAATAACAGTAAATTTACTTACCGCAGTCTAAAGGATTTTTATCAGGGAAACTCAGATGCCGATATATGGTCTACATCTTTTCATCTAGCTTATATATTTGATGATCCCAACGATGTCTACTTGTCCTTCGAACAATTACTAACTAATGTTATCAAGGATCATGCTCTTATTAAACAAATAAGACAAATAAATCAATCAGCAATACACTTAAGAAAATCCATATAAGAACTACAATCTTTTAGTTATGCAGCAAATAACTATGAAATTATCTCCCAATAATATACGAACACAAAGCTTTTAACAATTTTAAATCCCTCTTAAGGACGTGGTTTTGGAGCTTGTTGTGTAAATGCACCATATGCAAATACTACTACTTTAATAGGCTGCATGTTTTACGTTTTATTTTGAAGTCTTCCATATATGCTTGCAGCATATGATTACCCTAAAAGTTGTCACGTGTTGGTTACACAGGGTTTTGGGTGGAGTTTTCTTCCTTTGGATGGCACATTTAAGTTATATGCTTCGGATGTAATATCACTTATCATATATTGGTGCTTTTGTATGTTATGCATATTCTTGTCCATGTATATTTAAAATCCGCACGCTTGTAAATGGTTTCTTAAGGATTTATTGGTCAGCCATTATTTTAACCAGTGCATTTAACTCCGTGTGTAAATTTCAGACTATACTCTTATTAATGTAAATTGACTTTTCTGCATGGAAGATGAGGGTATATGAGCATCTCAAATTTATCAAGTGTCGTAAAATCAGTTTTATCCCTTTCACCTCCAATACTGACCAGGATGCCTTTCAATAGTGCTTTCAACACCTCAAGCTCATGTTTGATCTACTAAGTGTCGTTTCATAACCGATCAGCTGGAAAACCAGAAAAAACGAACAAAAAATACAGAAACTTTAAAAGGTCCAAAAACAATGCAAAAAGATCATATTTAGAGCATGAAGAACCGATCTTCGTAAACTGGCTACCTGTATGCAGTAGAGTCAAACACAAAATCTCTTCCCTCTGTTACATTTCGTTGACTGCTTCTGGTTCGAAATATCTATCTAATATGTGTGGACTCTTACTAGAAGCTTGTGCTCATAATCGGACACTCGTATTCTTAGCATTATCAAAGTCAAAACTAAGTTCTATGGACAAAGTTAGTGTGCATATCATGTTCCAGATACTCAGTATGAACTGCCTCCGTATCTCAGACACAAAGAGACCATGCTCACATTCGAGAGTGCTCTCAAGATACATATTTTCCACCAGCAAGAATAAATTTGATGTTCATCCATTTGTCATTTTTTATAAATTGAAACTCTATTGCAAACTCATTTTTTGTTTTTAGGTCATTTTGTGTAAACTTATTTTCATGCTTCAAATTGTTATATTGTTTAATACCTTATTTGTTGTTATAGTGTTTGGGAGACATTTTCATGTTGTTTCTTTCAGATAGTGTTTGTGAGACATATTCATTTGTTTTATGTTGTCTGTATACAAACTGTTTTTATGCTCCTACGTGTTGACTTTATGTTGTAAAGCGTTTAGAGATATTTTTTGAAGAGTATTCCAAGGCTCAATGAAGTC